>OY731406.1:45347416-45674372 GCA_963425845.1 Sphenostylis stenocarpa
TTTACGAGGTGGGGTTTTCCTGCAGAAACGTGCTTGGTTTAGGTGGTTCTAAACTGTTCTCACCAAGGCCAAAGGTCCCCAAGGTGCCCCCATTATAGGGACCTCTTGTAGACCCCAAATCTTGCCCGGCCTCAGAATAAAGTCAGAAAGCTTCCTATTTGAAGACGGCCGAAGCCTAACAAGCCACTAGGAGAGACTATTAGGCCCCCGTACCAAGATAGGAGGGTTTTTTGGCCCGAAAAATAAGGTTTTTCGCCCTGAAGGGACGAAACCGCCGTCTGGAAGGACCAGACCGCCGTCTCGCGTCACGCCAGGGACGAGACCGCCGTCTCGTTTGTCCAGACGGCGGTCTCGACCTCCTGCCATGGTCGAGACGGCGGTCTGGATTGTCCAGACGGCGGTCTCAACCCTGTCAGACGAGAACGGCGGTCTCGCCACTAACAGGCACGAAAAACTATAAATAGGGGCTCTCCCCCCCTCATTTCCACACACCAAGCACAGTAGCTCTCCCTTCTCTCTAGATTTTCTCTCTCTAGAACCCCTCCGAAGCATTTCCGGAGTTTCTGAGTGTCTCTAGGCATAAATTGAGCGTTCTAAATCTTCTTTAGAATCCCTCCGAGGCATTTCCAGAGTTTCTGAGAGTTTGTAGAGTGAAGGGTTGCCAAAAAGCGCCCATTCTTTAAAGAGAAATATATAAAAAGCTTGCTTTGGAGGTGCACATTCTCTCTCCTTCTAATTTTACCGCTTTCATTTAAATGTATGCAATAGATACTAGGGCCATGTAGTCATAATCTCTAAATACCGCATAATAAAAGGGTAAAAGCGCAATTTTCTAGTTTAATTATTTATCCAAAGTAGTCAGCCTATCATAGGGAACCCGAAAGGGGCGTCGTAAAGGAACTAATACTTCCTTTACACGTAACTAACTCCCTTACCCAACTCTGGTTCTAATGACCAAAGTTGGTTTTCGAAAACCAACGCCTTTTTAACACCTTTTCCGATGTTTCCGGTAAAAACATCGGTGGCGACTCCACGAACCCTTCAAAACCCGTTCTTGGGTTAGCCCGGTCATCGGACAACCCAAGAACACTTTTCGAAAACCTCGTCTCTAGGTTAGCCCAGTTATCGGACAACCTAAGGACGTTGTAACCACCCATAAAAACGTGAAAACAAGAGGGTCGAAAAACCATCGCGTCGCTCCGACCGCGCCCCTTTTTAGGGAGGCGGCGACAGATGGCGACTTCATTGGGGAAGCCTAGAGAGTTGATCCCATTTAGTGATGGGCTGACTTAAGAATAATTAAACCGAGAAAATAGCACTTTTACCCTACCTTGTATTATAACATGTTTTATTGTTTGGCTTTCAAATAACTGTTGCTTGTTTATACTTATTGATTGAAATATAAACTGCACACAAACCCTTGCACACTACAGTTCCCTCTATACCCGGGGGCAAGTGAGATAACCATAGGGAGTGGGTGGCAGGTACGGTTCGCTGTAGTTAGGGCCTTGTGCCCACCAGTGTGATCGGAAACCACCACTCAAGGTGATAACCTTCCTCTTTTGGCAACAAGACCGACTCGGCCTTAGTGCCGAGCATGGTTGGACGAGCTGGAGAGTGGGGACCCTATAATGGGGGCACCTTGGGGGCCTTAGCCTGGTGAGAACAGTTAGAACCTACCCCGACCAATGCACTTTTCTCGCAGGAAAACCCTACCTCGTGATAAAAACGAAATCTCGCCTGTTCGGGGATGATCAAATTGTGTGTGCATATGATTGTTGCATTTGTATGTTGCATAGCATAAACAAACAACAAGAACAAAATCACAAAAATATTTCACAAATAAACACCCTTATCTCGGACAGTCCGCCTTTTAGCTAGCTCTGGTTTCGGGTTCTTTGTAAGCTAAGTAGCCACGCAGTTCCGGCAAAGGAGATAAGGGACGCTAAATAATTCTTTCACATAAAGCCATATTTTATCTCGAACAGTCCGCCTTTTAGCTAGCCTGGTTTCAGGTTCTTTGTAAGCTAAGTAGCCACGCAGTTCCGACAGAAGAGATAAAAGGCTATAAAAATAAATAAAAATAAAAATAAAAATAAAAAACCATTTTTTTCCAACATTCATAAATAAGACCTGGTCCAAAAATATTATACTCATAAAGCATTCATATAGATAGTTTATTCTTTCAAAAAATATATACCATACATCATGTAGAAAAACATGATAAATAGAAGAATAAACACTCACATTCATGCAATAAACATCATCTTCATCAAATCATACATTTTTATTTTAGAAAATGGAGGGGGCAAGTAGACAAGTGGGGAAGGTGGATATTCTCCGAAACCATACTGAGAAGCTGGAACGGCTTAGTGCAACAATGCCACCAGAGGTCCGCGCTGATTTTGAAAAGTCCTATGGACGAATTTTGGACCTCCTAAGGATCAGTGTCGATCAGGTATTCCTCAGGGTACTGATTCACTTTTGGAACTCCGATCTGCGGTGCTTCGAATTTCCGCAGTTCGACATGGTGCCCACCTTAGAGGAGTATGAAACTATGTTGAAGTGGCCCAAATCAGCCAGGGTCCATATTCGCCACGAGGCGTATACTCCTGCCACACCAGTCGCTGTCCTTATCCAGCTACCATTCAGACAGAGTACCCTGATAGGAAGAGGGAACACCCAGGGGTGGAAAGTATCGATGTTAGAAGACCACCTGTCCTACCTGGCTGAGAGGACAGAGTGGGTTGCCTTCAACAAAACCCTGGCGCTGATAATCTTCGGAACGATCCTGTTCCCCTTCCACCTCGACACGATAGATCAAGCCGTCATGGACGCCTTCTTCGCTTGGGACGTGCACTCGAAGAGTCCCCTACCTGCTATTCTTGCCGACACCCTGCTCTCGGTGGATTTCTGCCATCAGAAGCAGGGGAGAACACTCCGCTGCTGCTCTTCATTACTATACGTGTGGAGCATCACGCATCTTTATGCCTCCAGCCACATGGGGATATTCCCTGATCCTTTGAGAAGATTCTCCAAAATCCCCCTCCAACGACGCCTGACTATAGAATGGAGGGATGAGTTAGAACGAAAGGACGCCAACAGTATATCTTGGGTCTGCCCTTGGTTCCGACCCGGCCCCGTTCTCATCAGATGTGGGGACCATCCGAACGTACCCTTGATAGGACTCAGGGGCTGCATAGCTTACTCACCTAAAATAGCTATAAGGCAACTCATGAGGACCCAAACTATTATTTCCCGAAGGGAGCTCGGAGGACTATGCTTCTTTGGAGACCCATGCACGATCATCAACTCATCAAACATAAGAAAAGCATGGGAGAGGCCAGTTTACATGGGAGACAGAGCGCTAGGAAAAACTCGGGTAACTGTCACCAGTGACTACGAGGCGTGGAGAAGAAGGAAAGGGATGGTTCGACCATCCACCACACCAGTGCCAATCGCCAACAACGAAGAGCTGCAGGCACAAGTCAATGCCTTGACCCAGAGGGTAGAAATCATGGGATCCCAGATACGGGCCCTTGAGGAAAAAGAGCAAGCATCTATCCTCACGATTGACGGTCTACAAAGGCAAGGCAAGAAAAAGGATCATGAAATAGAGCGCCTCAAGGACCAATGTGCTGACGCTAATGAACAAGCTATCCGAGCATCAAAAATTGCTAAAACCAGTTCGGATAGCCAACTGCAAGAGATAACCGCCAAGACAGCACACCTTGAGGCCGAATCAGCTAAGCAGGCTCAAACGATCAAGGAGTTGTCGGAAGGGCTCCTTAAGGCTCGGTTAGATATCCGCCAAGAGCGAGAGGCCAACAAGAAACTCAGCAGAAGTCTCTATGAGCTACGCCTTAAGGAGAAAGACGGGCTAGCTCAGTACGGCCAAGTACTTCAAGAGAAAGACCGAGCCGTTGAAAAGCTCGATGAACTACAAGCCTTAGTCGTTCATCAAGAAGCGAAGATCAAAGAGGCTCAAAAGTACAGTGAAGATATGAGCCAGGCGGTCCACAAGCAAAGCGAAGAGCTCGCTCACCATGTCCGAGAAGCCGAGAGGGAACTACAGAGGAATCAAAAACCACCTGTAGGTTTCTTCAAAGTTTTCCGCTTTTGCCAGAAATTGCTTCGCAGTATAGAATAGGAGAATGTACACCTTCCAATGAATTAATGAAATCTTTTTCTTATTCAACACTTGTCTACTTGCATGCATAAACATTCATTTGCATATTTTAAATTCCCCTCCTTCACGCTTAATAAATAAGATAATAAAAAGGAAGGATTAACTAACACGTCTTCCAACTCAGAAGAATGGAGAGAAAGTCACTCCTAATAAAGACCACCCCAACGGTCGAATCATCGCAAGAGGGAAATAAACCTCGGCCGTTGGTCCTCAAGAATAAAGAAGAGGGGGCAAGGACGCCAGTGCGACTATTTATGCCACGTCCTTTCCCCTACGAATCAAATAAAGCTGTACCATGGAGATATGGGGAATCTTCACCAATAAAAGAAGAAATAACAAACATAGTCGGCATTGGGGGCACAACTAGAAGGGGAAGAATCTACTCCCCCAAGGACACACAGGAAAATGTCCTCCAAAATAAAGGAAAAAATAAAAAGACCGAAGAAGAAAAAGAAAATAAAGAATCCAAGCAGGAGACAGAGGAATTACTCCAGTTTATAAGGCAAAGTGAGTATTCCATTATTGATCAGCTCAACCGTACGCCTGCAAAGATCACATTGCTATCTTTGATAATGAGCTCGGAACCGCACCGGAACGCCCTGTTGAAGGTCTTGAGCGAAGCGCATGTACCTCACACAATATCCCAAGAAAAGGTTGAGAGGATCGTCGGTCACATCACGGCAAATGATCACCTCACCTTCACAGAGGAAGAACTCCCCCTCGAGGGGTCAAAACATAACAAGCCCTTGCATATCTCGGTTAAATGCAAGGAATACCTCATCGCCAAAGTTCTTGTGGATAACGGGTCGTCCCTGAACGTGATGCCCAAGTGCACACTGGATAAGTTGACTATCCAAGGAACCCGTCTGCGCCCAAGCAGCACCATCGTTCGAGCCTTCGATGGATCAAAGCGAGAGGTAGTGGGAGAAATCAATTTGCCAATCCAAGTTGGACCCACTACCTTCAACGTCGATTTCCATGTAATGGATATTACTCCAGCATATAGCTGTCTCCTCGGCAGGCCTTGGATTCATGACGCTAAGGCAGTACCTTCGACGCTCCACCAGAAAGTCAAATTCATAGTGGACGATAAACTGGTCACAGTCCAAGCAGAAGACGACATCCTGATCAGTGGACCGTCCACCCAACCTTATGTGGATGCGGCTAAAGAGGCCCTTGAAACATCTTTTCAAGCGCTCGAAATTGCCAGTATAGAGCGACTTCCCAGAAACACAAAGGTAGCCCACATGATGTTGAAGCATGGTTACCATCCTGGCCAAGGACTAGGGGCAGATTCCCAGGGCTTGAGGGAACCCCCAGAATTCAAAGACAATCCTTACAAGTATGGCCTAGGATATGACCCTACTAAGGGCCGCACAGAAAAGAGAAAAGGGAAGTCTCCCCTCCGCACACTCAAGCAAATTTTCCAAAGTGGAGGGGTGCCAGCGTCAAAAGCTACTCTAGTCATTAGGAAATCTTTTTCTTTGTTTAAGGGATGTAAACCCCATGATTGTTAGAGATTATCCCCCGGGGCGAGCCCGACCCCCAGGCATCTTAGGGCACATATTCCCTCATTAATTAATAAGAATGATTCTTTCTATCTGCTTCTCTTCTTTCTACTTCTGACTGGACCACATAAATAACCCTGTCTAAGTAAACAACAAAAAAAAACCAAAAAAGAAAAGGAATAAGAAGCGCATCCAATAAACAACATTCACCATTGTTATTGCCATCAAGCTAGTTGATTAGAAGCACATAAAATAAGACTTCACCTAAAGCCATAAAGAAAGTCATGCTTCGCCAATAATGTGAACAAAAAAAAATAAATCCACAAAAAAAAAAGCCCAGAGAAGCCAAAGGCCAAAAGAAAAGGGCAAATTACCCGGTAGGAAACCCACTAAGGGGGCTACACAAAAGATAGGGTCGACCCGGTAGGACACCCGAACAACAATAAAGGGTAGCCTAGGAAAAAGTTAGGGTTACAAATAAGGTCCGCTAGGATTTCTCCAAAATTTTACAAAAGAAGGAACCTAGACAAAAGATAGGGCCAAACACAGTATCCTAGTTCGAAAACCCGAAGGGCGATCTAGGGAAATCAGCTAGCCATTTAAAAACAATGGAAATGAAACCAAAGAGCGCAAATACAAAAAAAGAAAAGAAGGTTTGCTTAGACAAAGCCTAAACACCCAAGCTTAACCTCAACCAGCCATTCTTACAGAGTCTTTTATCAATAAAAATCAACCCTCTAAAACACAAACCATTGACTTTTACCTCCTTTACTTCTTTTCTCTTGACCCTCACGACAATATTCTGATAATTAATTTGGGAATATGGAGGCGTATAGTCAACAAGAGGATTGAAATCCCTAAAGCAAGGAAAAAGGGACACTACATGACAAAAAGTGCTCTACAAAAAGAAAAACAGAGAAAGAAAGAAATTACTCTTCGGTCACAAGAGGTCCGGCATGGTACAGCCAAAAGTATAAGCGGCGAATCAGAAGGCTTTCAGCACAACAAGACACGTCAGTTAAATCCTTCTGAAAAACTAAATCAAAGTAGGCATTATAGGACATGTCGCCGCCGTCCCTTCCGACGTCCTGAGGACGTCTGGTGACGTTTATGCGAGCGGTCGCGAAAATATGGTTTAGACTCGCGTATTTGTTTAAAAAATTGTTCATTGCTTCAACATTGAAAAAGCAAGGTTTTCGAAAAGGGGTTCTTATGGAGTCGCCACCAATATTTTGACCATAAACATTGGAAAAGGATGAAAAGGCATTGATTTTAATAAAAACCAGACTTGGCCATTATAACCAGAGTTAGGTAAGGGAGTTAGTTATGTGTGGGGAAGGTGTTAGCACCCCACAACGCCCCTTTCGGGTTCCCTATGACAGATTAATTCATTTAAGTAAAGACTACGAGAAATTACGTGATTACCCTATTTTATTACATAATATTAAATGGCTATCTACATGATTTTATTCTATATTGCATGCATAAAATGATGAATAAAGCTAAATAAAGCAATAAAAGAGATATTAAAATAGCTATCTACATGATTTTATGGCATAAACAATAAATAAAGCTAAATAAAACAATAAATAAAGCAATAAAAGAGAAGAGAATTGAAAAGAACCTCCGTAGCAAGCTTTGTATTGAGAATCTCCAAGCTCGTGAGGATGCGTTTTGGCAACCCCTCTCTCTACACAGACTCTCCTCACCAATACAAGATCGACTCCACTAAAAATTTAAAGAAGAATCAAATGCCGGAATATAATTCCTTAACCGATTGTTACCTATTTAAGGCAATCGGAAAGATCATTCGAGAAAGGGAGAGAAATAGACAGGTGCTCGAGTTTTAGAAAGTGTTTCGAGCTCTCGGGATGTCCGGGGTGTGAAAAAGTGGCAAATGAGCCTCCTATTTATAGTTTTCGCAGGCTGGCGCACTTTGGGACGGCCGTCCGGGTTGGGACGACCGTCCGGGCTCAGGATGGCCGTCCCAAATGGCAAATTTACACAGCTGGGACCCCACAGGAACCGGGACGGCCGTCCCACTTAAATTGGGGTTTGGGACGCACGTCCCAGCTAGGCTGAGGCAGGTTGGGACGGCCGTCTCGACTTGTTCAGCCGGTTTCGCGCGTTTCGGGACTCGGGAAGCTTTCCTTGCACTGTTTTGGACGTCGGTTGATGCCGATATGTGTCCGTTGAAGCTTTATCTTCATATAGGAAGTCTTTTTGGCCTTTATTTGGAATGTCGGGCGAGCTTTATCTCCGTATAGGAAGTCTCCTTTGTCTTTTATCGTGCAGACGAGCAATCTCTGTGTTTGTTGCGGGAGGTTTTCTCGGTTTTGGGAAGCCGGATGAACTCTATCTTCAGGCGAAGTTCCTCTAGCTTTTATTTTGAGAGGCCGGGAAAAATTAGGGGTCTACAGGACATCAAACATAAAAACATTTGCATGCATAAAATGTTTTTGAACCAGGTCCTATTTCTTATTCAAAAAAAAAAAAAACACACCAGAAATTCGAGACCGCCGTCTGGACATTCCAGACCGCCGTCTCGATTCCATTGCACTTCGAGACCGCCGTCTCGAGAAACCAGACCGCCGTCTCGACTTAGGCAAAGTCGAGACCGCCGTCTGGAATCTCGAGACCGCCGTCTCGACTTCCCAGACGGCGGTCTCGATCTGAAAATTTTCCCTATATAAGGGGCGCGCCTCGAAGGGGTTTCCTCACAACTCTCCTTGCCTCCTAAGCCTTTAGAGCCTCCAGAACTCTCATTCTACTCCTCCAAGCCTTCCCTACTCAAAATGTTCGGAAGAAGTGCCTCCAGGAAGCGAAGGGGCACCGCTGGTGCTAGCAGCTCTACACCACCGCCACCCCCAGATCCTTCTCAGCTGTCATCACAGCACCAGGCTCGCCTGGATAACATCAGGAGCTACCAGTGGCACTCCATGCTAACACTGGACTTCGGCGTTCTGGCCGAATTTGGATGGGAAGAGGACGTCAGGGCCCATATCGATAGCATTGGGTGGGGCTTTCTGCTACAACCCCCACCCACATATGTGTACCCCCAGGCAGTACAAGAATTCCTGGCCTCTGTCTCCCTCATTGAGATCCCCTCCAATTATTTCATGGGCGGGCAGTACCACACCACCACTCTGGAAGAATTCAATGTGGTCATTGGATTCATCCGGCCTGAGGAGGCGCTGACCCGGGAATACCGAGAGGCCATCTGCTCTCGGCCCACCAACCTCACCCCCGCAGACATGTGGCGTGACCTCACAGGAGCAACCACGCTGCCCACCTTAATGAGAGGCTCCGCACTACAACCGGCGCTTCGCATCTGCCACAAGCTGCTGGCAGGCACCGTCCATGGGAGAAAGGAGATCCAGGGTAAGATATCCCTCCTTGATCTCTTCGTCCTCTACTGCATGCACCAGAGGAGGCGCTGCAACCCTGGATACTTCCTCCTGAGGGCCCTTAAAGACTTCGGGAGCAGATCCACGGGGGCCATCCTCATAGCTCCCCTCATCACCCCTCTGGTAGAGAGAATGGGGTGCTCGGGCCGGGAAGAGCTGGCCCGCAACCTCCGACCTGAGCCCATCAATGGGCCAATGCTGGTCAGCATGGGGATGCTGATACGCCGGGGACACCAATTCGCCCTGCACCCCTCCCTGGACTTTGAGCTGGATCTCCAGGGGATCATGGCGATGGAGGATATGCCCACATCCCCCGGCTCCCAGTTGCAGCAGCAGCAGCAGCAGCCACAGCCACCTATGTACACGGATGACTTTGCTGGCGTGCACCAACACCTGGATAATATAAGCCAGCAGTTCGCCCAAATGGCGGTGTGGCGAGAGCAACAGACCCAGTGGCAGCAAACCTAGGATGCTCGCCAGCAGGCCTATCAAGCTCGCCAGGACGAGATATACCAGGAGCAGCAGAGGTTGAGGCAGGAATGGACGACATTCCAGGAGGACTACCGTGACGAAGTCCAAGAGCAAGTGGACTTCCGATATCACGTGTACAAACAATACCCTTATTCCCCTGATGATAGCCCCTAGGGATTGTACTTGCTCAAATAAGAACTGTTGTAATAAAATCTCCCATAAATAAAACTTTTATTTCATGCATTCTTTGCCTTCTCTTACAAAAGTCAGCGTAACAAAAAGAAAACTTAAAAGAAAAAGACATACGCTCAGGAAAAAGCCAAAATCCAAAATCGCGAGAAAAAAGAGATAAAACCGCGAAAAAAGGCAGGATTAAAACAAAACAACTACCTTAACCAATAAAAATCGATTACCAAAAATCGAACACAAAGAAAAAGAGCCCGACCAACCAACAAGAGTCAGATGATTATCACAAAAAGAACAAAAACAAGGAATCCCCAGCCACCAATAGAGCTGGATGAACAAAACCAACAAAATTCCCGGCGTAGCCCGGACGACCATCCAAAAAAATACAAGAACAAACACAGGGATCACTCCCCAGGAACGGCGCATGAGCTACCCGAGCAGTAAGCCGCCACCACCACCAGTCCTATGCAATGGACTGTACCAGCCCGATAGGGGGTTTATACCTATCAACCAGCACACAAGGAGTGCCTAAACGGCGCATGGGCCACCTGAACAGTAAGCCGCCACTACCACCCTGATGGGGGGCTCATACCCATCCGGTCCCACACAACGAACCGTACCAGCCTGATGGGGGGTTCATACCCATCCAGTCCCACACAACGGACTGTAACTACCAGCCTGATGGGGGGTTGATACCCATCAACCGAAGGATCGGCTACGTCAGGAGTAGTATCCGGAGGTTCTACCACGTGTCAGCCAAAGGGATCGGCTACGTCAGAAGTAGTATCTCAGAGGTGCACAACACAATATCTCCCCAGAGGATCATCTACCACAAGACGGTACATCCGAAGGGTAACCGGGCAAGAGGGTCAACTCCTTTACCTTCCTGTCTACCTGTCTGGCACAACAAAGCCAACAGCTGACTAGTCAGGTAAAGGGGGGGCAGCTGTAGACCCCAAATCTTGCCCGGCCTCAGAATAAAGTCAGAAAGCTTCCTATTTGAAGACGGCCGAAGCCTAACAAGCAACTAGGAGAGACTATTAGGCCCCCGTACCAAGATAGGAGGGTTTTTTGGCCCGAAAAATAAGGTTTTTCGCCCTGAAGGGACGAGACCGCCGTCTGGAAGGACCAGACCGCCGTCTCGCCTCACGCCAGGGACGAGACTGCCGTCTCGTTTGTCCAGACGGCGGTCTCGCCACTGCAAAAGTCGAGACGGCGGTCTGGGTTTTCCAGATGGCGGTCTCGACCTCCTGCCATGGTCGAGACGGCGGTCTGGATTGTCCAGACGGCGGTCTCGACCCTGTCAGACGAGAACGGCGGTCTCGCCACTGACAGGCGCGAAAAACTATAAATGGGGGCTCTCCCCCCCTCATTTCCACACACCAAGCACAGTAGCTCTCCCTTCTCTCTAGATTTTCTCTCTCTAGAACCCCTCTGAAGCATTTCCGGAGTTTCTGAGTGTCTCTAGGCATAAATTGAGTGTTCTAAATCTTCTTTAGAATCCCTCCGAGGCATTTCCGGAGTTTCTGAGAGTTTGTAGAGTGAAGGGTTGCCAAAAAGCGCCCATTCTTTAAAGAGAAATATATAAAAAGCTTGCTTTGGAGGTGCACATTCTCTCTCCTTCTAATTTTACCGCTTTCATTTAAATGTATGCAATAGATACTAGGGCCATGTAGTCATAATCTCTAAATACCGCATAATAAAAGGGTAAAAGCGCAATTTTCTAGTTTAATTATTTATCCAAAGTAGCCAGCCTATCATAGGGAACCCGAAAGGGGCGTCGTAAAGGAACTAATACTTCCTTTACACGTAACTAACTCCCTTACCCAACTCTGGTTCTAATGACCAAAGTTGGTTTTCGAAAACCAACGCCTTTTGAACACCTTTTCCGATGTTTCCGGTAAAAACATCGATGGTGACTCCACGAACCCTTCAAAACCCGTTCTTGGGTTAGCCCGGTCATTGGACAACCCAAGAACACTTTTCGAAAACCTCGTCTCTAGGTTAGCCCGGTTATCAGACAACCTAAGGACGTTGTAACCACCCCTAAAAATGCGAAAACAAGAGGGTCGAAAAACCATCGCGTCACTCCGACCGCGCCCCTTTTTAGGGAGGCGGTGACACCTCTCAATCTCTCAGTCCTCGGGTCATGCACGGAACTCCGTGCCGACATCCTTAGACCAAAAGAAGAGAGTTATCACCTTGAGTTGGTGGTTTCCGACAACGGTTGTAGCCCCATGTGCCAACAAGCCGGTCGTATCTACCACCCACTCCCTATAGGTATTCACTCTTGCCCCCGGGTATAGAGGGACTGTAGTGTGCAAGGGTTTTTGTGTGCAATTTATATTTCAGACAATTTGCAGAAAATAATCATACAACATTTATTAAAGCCATACAATAAAACATACGGAAGAGGGTAAAGGCATAATTTCAAATCTTCACTTAGTTTGAATTTTATCCGTCACTAAATTGGATCAACTCTCTAGCTTCCCCAGTGGAGTCTCCATCTGTCACCGCCATCCATTCTGATGTCTAGGGACATCTCAAACGTTTATGCGAGCGGTCGCAAAAAGATGGTTTAGACTCGCGTTTTTATGTTAAAATGTGTTCATTGCTTCCGAGGTGCTCAACAACTGAACTATCCTCTAATAAAAGCAAGGTTTTCGAAAAGGGGTTCTTATGGAGTCGCCACCAATGTTTTGACCATAAACATTGGAAAAGGATAAAAAGCGTTGATTTTAAGAAAAACCAAACTTGGCCATTATAACCAGAGTTGGGTAAGGGAGTTAGTTACGTGTGGGGAAGGTGTTAGCACCCCCACAATGCCTCTTTCGGGTTCCCTATGACGGATTCATTCATTAAGTAAAGATTATGATAAATTACGCTATTACCCTATTTTATTGCATAATATTAAAAGTGACTATCTACATGATTTTTTATATTGCATACATAAAGCAATAAATAAAGCAATAAAAGAGAAGAGAAGTGAAAAGAACCTCCGTAGCAAGCTTTGTATTACAAATCTTGAATTGTGAGGATGCGTTTTGGCAATCCCCCGCTCTACAAAGACTCTCCTCCCCGAATACAATATCGACTCGACTAAATTTTAAAGAAGAATCGAATGCTGGAATACAATTCCTTAACCGATTGTTACCTTTTTAAGGCAATCGGAGAGTTCATTCAAAGTAGGGAGAGAAGACAAGTGTTTGGAGTTGTTTGGGGTGTGAAAAAGTGGCAAATGAGCCTCCTATTTATAGTTTTCGCAGCCTGGCAGCTTGGGACGACTGTCTGGGGCCTGGAAAACAGGGATGGGCGTCTGGAGAAGTCGGGACGGTCGTCCCAAGCATCAAAACCAGTTAGGACGACCGTCTGGAACTTGGGACGGCCGTCTGGGCATGTGGGACGGCCGTCCCAACTTCTGGGACGGCCATCTCGACTGTTTCTGCCAGATTTTGTGTTTTGGGACCCCCGGGAAGCTTTCCTTTCTTTATTCGGACGTCGATTGATGCTGATGGACGTCCATTGAAGCTTTATCTTCATATAGGAAGTCTTCTTGGCCTATATTGAGATGTCAGACAAGCTTTATCTTGTTATAGGAAGTCTCCTTAGCCTTTATTGAGAGGTCGGGCAAAATTAGGGGTCTACAATCAAGTATTATTAACAATGTATTATATGTTGAGGGCTTAAAACATAATCTGATTAGTATTAGCCAACTTTGTGATAAAGGACACAAAGTTGTCTTTGGTCAAAATCAATGTCAAATAATCAAATCAGATTCAGAACAGGTACTGATTACTGGTAAGAGGATCAACAATATTTACATGTTAAATACTAATTCTGCTAAAGATTGTTTCTTAATCTCTAAAGAAAATGATTCTTGGTTATGGCATAGGAGGTTAGCTCATATTCATATGAATCATCTGAATAAACTGATATCTAAAGATCTTGTAGTTGGCTTACCTAAACTTAAGTTTGTGAAAGACAAAGTATGTGATGCATGTCAAAAGGGGAAACAAGTAAGGAATTCTTTTTGACAGAAAAATATTGTTTCAACTTCTAGACCTCTTGAACTTTTGCACATGGATCTCTTTGGTCCTTCTAGAACTATGAGTTTAGGAGGAAATCTATATGCACTGGTTATAGTAGATGATTACTCAAGATTTACCTGGACATTATTTTTAAAACTAAAATCTGATACTTTCCATTTGTTTAAGAAATTTGCAAAACAAATTCAAAATGAAAAAGGCTATTTCATCTCTTGTATTCAAAGTGATCATGGGGGAGAATTTTCAAACGAAAATTTCAATAAATTTTGTGATAAACATGGTATTAAGCATAATTTTTCTGCTCCTAGAACTCCTCAACAGAATGGTGTAGTTGAAAGGAAAAATTGTTCTCTTGAAGATTTAGCTAGGACAATGCTTAATGAGAAAACATTACCAAAATATTTTTGGGCTGATGCCGTGAGTACTGCTTGCCATGTATTAAACCGTGTTTTAATTAGACCTTTTCTTAAGAAAACCCCCTATGAATTATTCAAAGGTAAAAAGCTTAACATAAACTATTTTAGAGTTTTTGGAAGTAAGGTTTTTGTTCTAAACAATGGAAAGGAAAGTCTTGGAAAGTTTGATTCCAAATCAGATGAAGGTATCTTCTTGGGATATTCATTGAATAGCCATGCTTATAGAATCTTTAACAAAAGGCTAAATACTGTAGAAGAATCTGTCCATATTGTATTTGATGAGACTAACCCAAGTATGTAGAATATTTCTGAGTATAGTACAGAAGATGATGTTTTAACTGATAAAATGTATCAGTTAAAACTGCCAGAATCAATAGTCTCTCAAAAACAGGTTGAAGATGTTGAAGAATCTGAAGAGCAGCTACCTAAAGAATGGAAAACTCCAAGAAATCTTTCAATAGACAACATCATTGGTGAAATAAACCAGGGAGTTTCCACTAGAAGATGTTTAAATAAATTTTGCAATCACATGGCATTTGTATCACAAATTGAACCAAAAACCATATCTGATGCATTAAAGGATAATAACTGGATTAATGCTATGCATGATGAATTAAATCAATTCACAAGAAATGAAGTATGGGAATTAATTCCAAAACCAGATAAAGCAAATATTGTAGGAACAAAATGGGTTTTTAGGAATAAAATGGATGAAAATGGTATAATTACTAGGAACAAGGCCAGATTAGTTGCTAAGGGGTATAATCAGCAAGAAGGAATTGATTTTGATGAAACATATGCTCCTGTTGCTAGATTAGAGGCAGTTAGACTTTTACTTGCTTATGCTTCAATGAAAAGTTTTAGGTTATTTCAAATGGATGTCAAAAGTGCTTTCTTGAATGGATATTTGAATGAAGAAGTTTTTGTTACTCAACCACCTGGTTTTGAAGATCATATTCATCCAGAATATGTTTATAGATTAAAGAAAGCTTTGTATGGTCTCAAACAAGCCCCAAGACAATGGTATGAAAGGTTAAATAATTTTCTCATTTCAAAGGGCTATCAAAGAGGTTTGGTTGATAAAACTTTATTCTTAAAAAAATTGAATAATGATGTAATTCTAGTTCAAGTATATGTTGATGACATCATATTTGGAGCCACTAATGAGTCTTTATGTAAAGAATTTATCAAAGATATGCAGGGAGAATTTGAGATGTCTATGATGGGGGAACTCAACTACTTTCTTGGATTACAAGTTAAACAACTTCAAGAAGGAAGTTTTCTTCATCAATCTAAATACTGCACAAAACTCTTAAAGAAATTTGAAATGGAACATTGCAAAGAAGCATCAACACCAATGTCCACAAACTGCTATCTTGATTCTGATGAAAAAGGAAAATTTATTGATGAAACCAAATATAGAGGGCTTATTGGTTCTTTACTATATCTAACAGCAAGTAGACCTGACATTATGTTTAGTGTTTGTATGTGTGCCAAGTTTCAATCTGCACCAAAAGAATCCCATCTTACTGCTGCAAAAAGAATCCTCAAATATCTCAAAGGAACTTTAAATGTTGGGTTATGGTATCCTGGTGAGTCCAAACTAAATTTAATTGGATACTCTGACTCAGATTTTGCAGGTTGTAAGCTTGACAGGAAAAGTACCAATGGCACCTGTCATCTTCTTGGAAGCAGTCTAATTTCATGGCACAGTAAAAAAACAATCATGTGTTGCACTTTCAACAGCTGAAGCTGAGTACATTGCAGCTGGAAGTTGCTGTGCTCAATCTCTTTGGATCAAACAACAGCTTGAGGATTATGGTTTAATTCTCAGAAAAATTCCTCTCTTATGTGATAATACTAGTGCTATTATGTTAACTAAAAACCCAATTCAACATTCTAGGAAAAAACATATAGAAATTAAACATCATTTCATTAAAGATCATGTGTTTGAAAGATGATTGTGAAATTTTCTTTATAGAAACTAAAAAACAACTAGCAGATATTTTTACAAAACCTCTTGCTCGTGATCGGTTTTACAAAATTCGCACTGAATTAGGCATGATAGATGCATTAAATATTACTTAGTTTTCAAAACTGGTTGTTTTAATTGATACAAACAAACTTTAAATCGATTAAAAACATTTATACAACATTTTTCTTTATTATTTTAATCGATTAAATGTCGAATTAATCGATTAAATGAACTTATGTTTTCAACTTTCTAAATTCATCACTGTTTTAATCGATTAAAACATAATTTCAATCGATTAAAACCATTAACAAGAACCTTTTAATCGATTTTTGTCCTGTTTTTAATCAATTTTTATTCTGGAAAGAAAAATTAAAGGCTTTAGTTAATGGCTGTTCTTGTAACATGCTACTAAAGCGTGATTCCCTTATCTTTACACGTGTTAATTGTATTCATTACAAACGTGTTAATGAAGATAAGTATGAATCAACTTTGATTGGTCTTTACATGAGTAAAGTATCGTATCCAAGTTTTTTTTCTATTTTTCAAAATCTAAAACTTGATACATACTATGCATATTTTTTTTTTGTTCCTCTGTTCCCTATTTTTGATGAAGTCAAAAGGGGGAGAAATAATTGCTTTACTTTTGATCAATTTAGAGGGAGAAATAATTATGTATTTGAGGGAAGTAGCAATTTAGGGGGAGAAATAGGAAAATGATTAATTGTTGTTTATTCACTAATCTATTTTATCAAGTGACTTCTTTCACAGAGTTATTATTCAAAGTGGTGTTTGTCTTCATCAAATAGGGGGAGACTGAAAGTAATGAAGATCTTATTGAATTACTTTGGAAAAGATCTTGTTGATTTGATGAAGTCAAAAATAAAGTCAAAGACAACTTTGTGGCAGTCAAAGGTCACTTGGATAAAAGAGTAGAGGGATTAGTGTGTCTGCAGCTCTGCTTAGGTATAATCATTTTTATCTTTCTGCTGCATAAGGTTTCTTCACTTAAAAGATTTTGCAATTGCCTCTAAAAAATGTTTTAACGGTTAAAAACAAAGCATTTTGACAAAAGATTTTTTAATCAACTATTTTAAACTGATAGTATATGAAATTTATCAACTAAAATGTTCTTCACACTTCTATAACAAGATTTTAACTGCTATAATTTCGAAATAACCGATTGTTTTCATTAAAGGAAGTTTTGAAAACCTTCTGTCAGTATTTTAACTGATAAATTTTCGAAATAACCGATTAAAATCACTTAAAATGTTCAGGGAAGTGTTTTTGCAGTATTTTAATCGATATAACTTCGAAATAATCGATTAAAACCACTTGGTATATCAGATGACCGATCAGAATGGTTTTATGACTGATCAGAACTAGATATGATCGATCAGAATTGAGTTATGACCGATCAGAATTATTTTAATCTATTAAAACCGCGTTTCAATCAATTAAAACAACTTGGAAAATTTGTACTAAACGTTTCAATCGATTAAAACATATTTTTATCAGTTAAAATCACTTGGAAAAGTTTATAAGAATGTTTTGCAGTATTTTAATCGATTGAAAGTCGAAACAATCGATTAAAACAGATTGGAAGATTTTTTGTAAAGAGTTTTAATTGATATAAACGTTGTCGTATCAGTTAAAACAAATCTGGAAAATAATCAAGAACGTTTTAATGGATTAAAAGAAGTCTTAACAGATTAAAACAAGACTTTTAACAGATTAAAAGATTATTTTAACAGATTAATTAAACCAGCAGTTTTGAAAATCTTCTATATAAACAGAATTGTTTAACCTTTTGAAAAAACATCTTTTAGCAATCAATCAAGCAATCAAAAGTGCTACTTTCAAGAGAGAATCACGCTTGTTTTTGTGAAGTTCATCAAAGTTCTTTCTTGAGGCAAAATTGCATTCTTTTGAAGAAGAAACACATATTGCAGAACTGCATAAAACTGGTTTGAGCGTTCTTAGTTTCTTCTGTTTGTTTCTTTACATTCTTTTACTGTTTTGTGGGTGCCTGGAATTGTGGGCACTGGTTTCTGTAGCTGGAATTTGGCTGCAGGGTAGGTCAAGAACTGGAATTTGGTTTTTGGTGAAAGGTTAGGTGCAGGAACTGGAATTGTGGTTCTTGTGGTAGATTGAGTGTGAGATTAAGGTTGTAATCTGTAAAACATTCAATCTAGTGGAACCCAGCTGGAATTTGGCTGGAGACTGGACGTAGCCCTGGGATTGGGTGAACCAGTATAAACCTTGGTGATATCTTTCTAAACCTTTCTCTTCTTTAATTCTGTGATTGCATTTATTTTTTATTGCATGCTGTGTAATTCAAGAATTGGTCAGAATACTTAATCTTTGAAATAGATAATCTGTTAATTGCGAAAATATTTCAAAGATCAATTCACCCCCCCCCCTCTTGATCTCAGCCTACATTTCAAACAATATCTACTACAAGATGCTTAAAAGATCAAAATGAAGGAAGAAACATAAGGGGGAATCTTCCTCTACTGCTGGCCACGCTGGGGGACACGTTGAAACATGGTTCAATGGAGACATTGACAAGATGAACAACATCATTTATAACTTTAGCCAAAAGCAACTAGTGATTCCAAAATATATTAAGTTTGCTTGGTTGGATGAAGAAGGCTTTACCTCATTGAGAAGAAAATTGAAAAGACAAAAGTTAAAGACTTTTCTAGAGCACACTGGTAACATCCAACCTGATCTTGTGAGGGTCTTCTACGCCAACCTTACAGTCAGCGGGTCCACTTTAAGGTCTCAAGTCAAAGGTATAAATCTGGTGATCACTCCTGAGGTGTGGGAAGAAGTGGCTAGTCTTTATGATGTTGGTGTAAAGGTATCCAGAGGTAACATTGTAGAGTTACCTGATTTTAACAAAATTCAATTTTTTCACAGTTGTCTCAAAAATCAAAATGATTCTGTAAGAACTCTTAACGCTGGGAAAATGGAGCTTGAACCAAGAATTCTTGCCTTCATCATTGCATGGATGCTTACTCCAAGGGGGAGTAATCATGTTTTACTCAATGAGGGTGATTTAGCTCTTATGTACTGCATTGAAAATAATATCCGTGTAAACTGGATTTTTGTTATCAAGGATCACATGATAAAAGAAAAAAGATTGGTTGATTATAAACTGCCATATGCTATGCTGATCAATCAATTTTTTAGATACTTTGAAGTAGATCTTGCAGGAGAATATGTGAAAACTCCAAAGGCCTCCAATAATATTGATGATTCCACTTTGCGGAAGATGGGATTTATCAAAATTGATGGAGAATGGATCTCAAAGATTGATGTTGGGATGTCCGAAGATGAGGAAGAAGATGAAGAAGAAGCTGATCAAGGTCAAATTCCTTCTTCTCCGGCTGTTGCTGAGGTTCCTGAATCCACTGGTGGTCAAACTTCTTATGAGAACATGGAGATCATACCATACATAGAGCAACCTGACCATGGAACTCCTCTCTCCCAGTTTGAAAGGACCATGCTCTCCAAAATGTCCTCACTACAAGAAAATCAGAGGAGACATATGTAGATGACCTACTAGCATTTTCAACAATCCAATACTCCATTCACCAACCTAGGAAACCAGATTGTGGATCTTTATACTAAGATGGAAGACATGCAGCTCAATCAAGGAAAATGGGATGACTAGTCTCATCAAGAAGGGTCCTTTCTATCATTTTTTTTTGCTACTTTTATCTGTTATTTTTATCTTGCTGGTCTGTAATATTAACTGGTCTTTGACCAAAAACACTCCCTAAACTACTTTTAATATGATAAATATTTTTAAGAACTGAGTTAGATACCTTAGATTGATCAAACAATACATATTATGTCAGTTTTAGCTGATATAAAATCATTTTAATTGATTAATTCCATTCATAAACATACTCATTTAGACAATCTGTACTATTTTAATCGATTAATTCGATTTTTAATCGATTAAATTCACTTACATAAAATTCACCTAGGCTATATGTTCTGTTTTTAATTGATTATTTTGCGAAAGAATCGATTAAAATTTCTAGGATGTGGAATTATATCGACTAGAAATGTTTTACATCAATTAAATTCACTAACTGTGTTATCATATTTTGTTATTGTGCAAATTTTCAACTCATTCTTGGGTTGTCAATACTCATCAGCAGTATTGTTAGAAAAGTAGTTTTAGATCAAGAGGGGGGGGTGAGTTGATCTTTGAAAGATTTTCGCAAATAACATATTATCTATTTGTAAAAATAAGATTTCAGATTTGTTCTTGAATCACAAAGCAAGCAATCAAAAATAAATGCAGCAACAGAATTAAAAGAGGAGAAAGGTTTAGAAAGATATCACTGGTGTTTATACTGGTTCACCCAATACCAGGGCCACGTCCAGTCTCCAGCCAAATTCCAGCTGGGTTCCACTAGATTAAATGTTTTACAGATTACAATCTTACACTTAATCTACCACAAGAACCACAATTCCAGTTCCTGCACCTAACCTTTCACCAAGAACCAAATTCCAGTTCTTGACAACCTCTACAACCAAATTCCAGCTGCAGAGAAACCAGTGCCCACAATTCCAGGCACCAAACAATACAAAAAGAATGTAAAGAAATGAAAAGAAGAAACTAGAATGCTCAAACCAGTTTTATGCAATTATGTAGTGAGTTTCTTCTTCAAAAGAAAGCAATTTGCCTCAAGAAAGAATTTCAAAGAACTTCACAAAAACTGGCGCGAATCTTTCTTGAAAGAGTGTTAAAGTTTGCTTGCTTGATTGCTAAAAATTGATGTTCAATGTTGTGTTTAAAATGTTCAAGCCAAACTGTTTTTATAGAAGATTTTCAAAACTGCTGGTTTAATCAATCTGTTAAAAAATCTTTTAATGTTAAAACTGTAGTTTTAATCTGTTAAAACTTCTTTTAATCCATTAAAGCGTTCTTGATTATTTAACAGATTTGTTTTAATTGATACTGACAACGTTTGTATCAATTAAAACTCTTTACAAAAAATCTTCTAATTTGATTTAATCGATTGTATCGTGTTTCAATCGATTAATATACTTGCAAAACTTTATTGTAAAATTTTCCAAGTGATTTTAACTGATAAAAATAAGTTTTAATCGATTAAAATGCTGTGTAGAAATTTTCTAAGTTGTTTTAATCGATTGAAGCGTGTTTTAATCGATTGAAAAAGCTCTGATCGGTCATAACTCAATTCTGATCGATCATATCTGATTCTGATCGGTCATAACTCAATTTTGATCGATCATATCTGATTCTGATTGGTCATAATTGCATTCTGATCGATCATCCTAAATGTTAAGTGGATTTAATCGATTAAAACCAAGTTGTATCGATTAAAATACTGAAAAATCACTTCTCTTAACATTTTAAGTGATTTTAATCGGTTACATCGAAGCTTTATCAATTAAAACACTGACAGAAGGTTTTCAAAACTTTCTTTAACGAAAACAACCGGTTATTTCGAAATTATATCAGTTAAAAACTTGTTTAAGAAAGCTTTTGTTAAAATACTTTGTTTTTAACTGCTTAAACGGTTTTAGAGGCATTTTGCAAAATCTTTGGAGTGAAGAAACCTCATGCAGCAGAAAAGATAAAAATGATTATACCTAAGCATAGCTGCGGACACACTAATCTCTCTATTCTTTTATCTAAGTGACTGTTGACCGCTACAAAGTTGACTTTGACTTTATCTTTGACTTCATCAAATCAACGGGATCTTTGTCGGAGTATTTCAATAAGATCTTCATCACTTTCGGTCTCCCCTATTTGATGAAGACAAACACCACTTTGAATAATAACTCGCAAAAGAAGTCACTTGATAAAACAGATTAGTGAGTAATAAAGAAATGAATTATTTTCCTATTTGTCCCCCTAAATTGTTGCTTCCTAAATAAAGAATTATTTCTGATCAAAAGTAAAGCAACTAAAGCAACTATTCTCCCCCTTTTAACTTCATAAAAAAAAAATAGGGAACAGAAGAGAAATAATGCAAATGTATGTAATAAGTTTGAGATTTTTGAAAATTGAGAAAGAAATGAATACGATATCTTATTCATGTAAAGATCAATCAAAGTTGATTCAAACTTATCTTCATTAACACGTTTGTAATGAATACAATCAATACGTGTAAAGATAAGGGAATCACGCTTTAGTAGCATGTTACAAGAACAACCATTAACTAAAGCCTTTAATTTTTCTTTCAGAATAAAAATCGATTAAAAACGAGGACAAAATCGATTAAAAAGTTCTTGTTTAATGATTTTAATCGATTGAAATAAAGGTTTAATCGATTAAAGCAGTGAAGGACTTCGAAAGTATGAAACATAAGTGCATTTAATCGATTAATTCGACATTTAATCGATTAAAACGAGTAAAGAAAAATGTTGTATAAATTCTTTTAATCGATTTAAAAGATTTTTTATTGATTAAAATAACCAGATTTGCAAACTAAGTAATGTTTGATGCATCTAAAATGCCTAATTCAGTGCGAATTTTGAAAAACCGATCACGAGCAAGAGGTTTTGTAAAAATATCTGTTAGTTGTTTTTCAGTTTCTATAAAGAAGATTTCACAATCACCTTTCAAAACATGATCTCTAATGAAATGATGTCTTATTTCTATATGCTTTGTCCTAGAATGTTGGATTGGATTTTTAGTTAACATAATGGCACTAGTATTATCACACAAGAGAGGATTTTTTCGAGAATTAAACCATAATCCTCAAGTCTGTTGTTTGATCCAAAGAGATTGAGCACAACAGACTCCCAGCTGCAATGTATTACGCTTCAGTCGTAGAAAGAGAAACACATGGCTGCTTTTTCTTGTGCCAAGAAATTAGACTGCTTCCAAGGACATGACAGGTGCCACTGGTGCTTTTCCTATCAAGCTTACAACCTGCAAAATCTGAGTCAGAGTATCCAACTAGATTTAGTTTTGACTCACCTGGATACCATAACCCAACATTTAAAGTTCCCTTTAGATATTTGAGGATTCTTTTTGCAGCAATAAGATAAGACTCTTTTGGTGCGGATTGGAACCTGGCACACATGCAAACACTTGAACATAATGTAAGGTCTACTTGGTCGTTAAATATAGCAAAGAACCAATAAGCCCTCTATATTTAGTTTCATCAACAGATTTTCCTTTTTCATCAGAATCAATATAGCAATTTGTGGACATAGGTGTTGATGCCTCCTTGTAGTGTTCCATCTCAAATTTCTTTAAGAGTTCTGTGCAGTATTTGGATTGATGAAGAAAGCTTCCTTCTTGAAGTTGTTTAACTTGTAATCCAAGAAAGTAGTTAAGTTCCCCCATCATAGACATCTCAAACTCTCCCTGCATATCTTTGATGAAATCTTTACATAAAGACTCATTAGTAGCTCCAAATATGATGTCATCAACGTATACTTGAACCAGAATTACATCATTATTCAATTTCTTTAGAAATAAAGTTTTGTCAACCAAACCTCTTTGATAGCCCTTTGAAATAAGAAAGTTACTTAACCTTTCATACCATTGTCTTGGGGCTTGTTTGAGACCATATAGAGCTTTCTTCAATCTATAAACATATTCCGGATGAATATGATCTTCAAACCAGGTGGTTGAGTAACAAAAACTTCTTCATTCAAGTAGCCATTCAAGAAAGCGCTTTTGACATCCATTTGAAATAACCTGAAATTTTTAATTGCAACATAGGCAAGTAATAGTCTAACAGACTTCTAATCTAGCCATCTGGAGCATATGTTTCATCAAAATCAATTCCTTCTTGCTGATTATACCCTTTAGCCACCAATCTAGCCTTGTTTCTAGTTATTATGCCATTTTCATCCATTTTATTCCTAAAAACCCATTTTGTTCCTACAATATTGGCATTATCTGGTTTTGGAATTAATTCCCATACCTCATTTCTTGTAAATTGATTTAATTCATCATGCATAGCATTAATCCAATTATTATCCTTTAAAGCATCATATATGTTTTTAGGTTCAATTTGTGATACAAATGCCATGTGATTGCAAAATTTATTTAGAGATCCTCTAGTGGAAACTCCCTGATTTATTTCACCAATGATGTTGTCTATTGAAAGGTTTCTTGGAGTTTTCCATTCCTTGGGCAGTTCCTCTTCAGTTTCTTCAATTTCTTCAACCTGTTTTTGAGAAACTGTTGATTCTGGCAGTTTTAACTGATACATTTTATCAGTTAAAATATCTTCTTCTGTACTATATTCAGAGACATTCTGCATATTTGGGTTAGTTTCATCAAATGTAACATGGACAGATTCTTCTACTATTTTTAGCCTTTTGTTAAAGATTCTATAAGCATGGCTATTTAATGAATACCCCAAGAATATACCTTCATCTGATTTGGAATCAAATTTTCCAAGATTTTCTTTTCCATTGTTTAAGACAAAAACTTTACTTCCAAATACTCTAAAATAGTTTATGTTAGGCTTTTTTCCTTTGAATAATTCATAAGGAGTTTTCTTAAGAAAGGGTCTGATTAAAACACGGTTTAATACATGGCAAGCAGTGCTAACGGCATCAGCCCAAAAATATTTTGGTAATGCTTTCTCACTAAGCATTGTCCTAGCTAGCTCTTCAAGAGAACGATTTTTCCTTTCAACTACACCATTCTGTTGAGGAGTTCTAGGAGCAGAAAAATTATGCTTGATACCATGTTTATCACAAAATTTATTGAATTTTTCGTTTGAAAATTCTCCCCCATGATCACTTTGAATACAAGAGATAAAATAGCCTTTTTCATTTTGAATTTGTTTCGCAAATTTCTTAAACAAATGGAAAGTATCAGATTTTAATTTCAAAAACAATGTCCAGGTAAATCTTGAGTAATCATCTACTATAACCAGTGCATATAGATTTCCTCCTAAGCTCATAGTTCTAGAAGGACCAAAGAGATCCATGTGCAAAAGTTCAAGAGGTCTAGATGTTGAAACAATATTTTTCTGTGAGAAAGAATTTTTGACTTGTTTCCCCTTTTGACATGCATCACATACTTTGTCTTTCACAAACTTGAGTTTAGGTAAGCCAACTACAAGATCTCTAGAAATCAATTTGTTTAGATGATTCATATGATTATGAGCTAACCTCCTATGCCATAACCAGGAATCATTCTCTTTAGAAATTAAGCAACGAGTTCTTAGCGAGAATTAGTATCTAACATGTAAATATTGTTGATCCTCTTACCAGTAATCATTACCTGTTCTGAATCTGATCTGATAGTTTGACATTGATTTTGCCCAAAAACAACTTTGTGTCCTTTATCACACAGCTGGCTAATACTAATCAAATTATGTTTTAAACCCTCAACATATAAAACATTGTTAATAATACCTTATTCAGCACATTTGATGTCACCTATTCCAAGAATTCTTTCTTTATTATTATCACCATAGACAACAGTCCCACCATTCTTTAGTTTAAGATTGCAAAATTTTGTAATATCACCGGTCATGTGTTTGGAACAGCCACTGTCAAGGTACCAGAGATCTTCACTTTGTTTTTCCTGAAATGAAATTAGTGTAGTTGCAGTACAAAATAATACAGTTTTGAAATAAACAATTAATTCTGCATTGGAAGTATAAATTTAATCGATTAATTTGATACTCAATCGATTAATCAAGTTCTGGAGAGAATGTATCAGAATAATAATCGATTTAAACGAGGAATAATCGGTTAATTTTATCTTGTTTAATGATTTTAATTGATATGAATCCATTTTAATCGATTAAAACAGTTAAACTATATTCCAGAGAACATTTTAATCGATTAATTCGCATTTTAACCGATTAAAACTGTACGGACAGTTCTTCTGGTATGCTCTGTAAATGATTTTAACCGATTGAAATAGTTTTATATCAATTAAAATACTCAGTCCATGAATCCATAGACAAAATTCGCTGATTTGATACACAGGGACTTCCAGATTTTGTTCATGCAAAACAGATTAGGCATGTTTCTGGTACCCTTTAAAATTACTGGGTCCAATTATGTTATATGAAGTGAATTTTTGGGAATCCACTTCATTCTAACTTTAGGTATGGCATATTTCTTAATTCTACAATGTTTAACAGAATGTCCTTTTTTCATGCAATAAAAACATTTAACAAACGGAGACAAAACAAATTTACTATATGAAAAATAATTTTAAAATGCTCTGGTTTTCTTTCCAATAGACGGTGTAAAACCTATGTCACCACGGTCAATAACTAATTTCTGAGAATCAAGTATCATATCAAGACTAGTCTTTCCTTTTGCTAGTTTAGATGCAGTCTTTATTAAATATGTTACTTTTTCTTGCAACTTCGGGACAATGTTTACAATCTTTAACATTACACATGCAATCAAAATTATTATCTATATCCGAATTTTCATTTTTGATTTCTTCATCAACAATTTTCTTTTCAAGAATAGTGATCTTGTTTTCTAATATCCTATTCATGCTTTTTAATCTTTTGTTTTCAGTTTCTAATTTTTTTGCTACGACATGCATTTCATAAAAGGCATCTTGTAAAGAACTATAGTTCAAAGTAGTTGTTGAGTCGAACTTACACTTGGTTATTGGAGAATCCGAATTGACCATTAAGCATGTCTCTGTAGTTTCTTCATAGGCCATTTCAAGGGTTTTCCACATTTGTGCAGCAGTTTGACAGTGTGCTATCCTAAAAAAATCATTTCTGTTAAGTGCAGATATGATAATATTTTTGGCAATACAATCATCCTGGATTAATTTCTTTTCACAGTCATTTAAGCTAGACCAATCTTTGTTAATGATATCAGTTTCTTATTCAATGATATTCCAAACATTTATACTAACAGATTCAATAAAGATCTTCATCCTAATCTTCCAAAAAGGATAATCTGTTCCACAAAACAGTGGAGGTCTATCAATACAAGCACCCTCAGAAAATTTGTTTCCAGCCATGGATCGAAGAACTTGAATAACTTTCAAGCACCTCGCTCTAATACCAATTGTTAGAAAAGTAGTTTTAGATCAAGAGGGGGGATGAATTGATCTTTGAAAGATTTTCGCAAATAACAGATTATCTATTTGTAAAAATAAGATTTAAGATCTGATCTTGAATCACAAAGCAAGCAATCAAAAATAAACGCAACAACAGAATTAAAAGAGGAGAAAGGTTTAGAAAGATATCACCGGTGTTTATACTGGTTCACCCAATACCAGGGCTACGTCCAGTCTCCAGCCAAATTCCAGCTGGGTTCCACTAGATTAAATGTTTTATAGATTACAATCTTACACTTAATATACCACAAGAACCACAATTCCAGTTCCTGCACCTAACCTTTCACCAAGAACCAAATTCCAGTTCTTGACAACCTCTACAACCAAATTCCAGCTGCAGAGAAACCAGTGCCCACAATTCTAGGCACCAAACAATACAAAAAGAATGTAAAGAAATGAAAAGAAGAAACTAGAATGCTCAAACCAGTTTTATGCAATTCTGCAGTGAGTTTCTTCTTCAAAAGAAAGCAATTTGCCTCAAGAAAGAATTTCAAAGAACTTCACAAAAACTGGCGCGAATCTTTCTTGAAAGGGTGCTAAAGTTTGCTTGCTTGATTGCTAAAAATTGATGTTCAATGTTGTGTTTAAAATGTTCAAGCCAAACTGTTTTTATAGAAGATTTTCAAAACTGCTGGTTTAATCAATCTGTTAAAAAATCTTTTAATCTGTTAAAAGTGTAGTTTTAATCTGTTAAAACTTCTTTTAATCCATTAAAGCGTTCTTGATTATTTAACAGATTTGTTTTAACTGATACGACAACGTTTGTATCAATTAAAACTCTTTACAAAAAATCTTCTAATTTGATTTAATCGATTGTATCGTGTTTCAATCGATTAATATACTGCAAAACTTTATTGTAAAATTTTCCAAGTGATTTTAATTGATAAAAATAAGTTTTAATCGATTAAAACGCTGTGTAGAAATTTTCTAAGTTGTTTTAATCGATTGAAGCGTGTTTTAATCGATTGAAAAAGCTCTGATCGGTCATAACTCAATTCTGATCGATCATATCTGATTCTGATCGGTCATAACTCAATTCTGATCAACCATATCTGATTCTGATTGGTCATAATTGCATTCTGATTGATCATCCTGAATGTTAAGTGGATTTAATCGATTAAAACCAAGTTGTATCGATTAAAATACTGAAAAAACACTTCTCTTAACATTTTAAGTGATTTTAATCGGTTACATCGAAGCTTTATCGGTTAAAACACCTGACGAAGGTTTTCAAAACTTTCTTTAATGAAAACAATCGGTTATTTCGAAATTATATCAGTTAAAAACTTGTTTAAGAAAGCTTTTGTTAAAATACTTTGTTTTTAACTGCTTAAACGGTTTTAGAGGCATTTTGCAAAATCTTTTGAGTGAAGAAACCTCATGTAGCAGAAAAGATAAAAATGATTATACCTAAGCATAGTTGCGGACACACTAATCTCTCTATTCTTTTATCTAAGTGACTGTTGACCACTACAAAGTTGACTTTGACTTTATCTTTGACTTCATCAAATCAACAGGATCTTTGTCAGAGTATTTCAATAAGATCTTCATCACTTTCAAGTATGATCTCTGATTTTTCTTAATATCATATAACTATTGGATTTTATCATATTTGACTTGACTTTAAAATCTTTGCGAATTTTCTCATAAGGGTTAAAACAAACAGCCAAATATATTCACTAAATCTCTTGCTCGTGATTGCTTTTATAAAATCTAAATTGAATTAGAAATCTTAGATGCATCAAGCATCACTTAGTTTTCATTTCTAAATGTTTTTAATTGATATAAACTAGCTTTAATCGATTAATTTCCATAATAATACTATTGTTCGTACTGCTTCAATCGATTAAATTTCAATTTGCTCTCAAGATTTCAATGTACATCTGTCATTTCTGTTTTAATCGATTAAAATGTTATTTGTATCAATTAAAATCATTAACATGATCAATTTAATTGATTATGTCCTGTTTTTAATCGATTATTATTCTGAAAAGGAAATTAAAGGCTTTAGTTAGAGGTTGTTCTTGTAACATGCTACAAAAGCAAGGTTCCCTTATCTTTGCACATGTCTATTGTATTCATTACAAATATGTTAATGAAGATAAGTTTGAATCAACTTTAATTGATTCTTATATGAATAATACATCTCACTGGTATCATAAAATTCTATTCTTTTTGTTTCTGATTATAATGCTGTTTTTAAAAATAAATTTTGTTATCATTACATGCTTGTTTTATCCCTCTCTTTCCTATTTTTGATGAAGTCAAAGGGGGAGAAATGATTAATTTTTTAAATACTCACTAATCTAGGGGAAGAAATAATTGATATTGTATACTCACTAATCTATATATCCAAGTGACTTCTTCTGTAGATCAAAGTCTTTCAAAGAGGTGTTTGTCTTTATCAAATAGGGGGAGACTGAAAGTGATGAAGATCTTATTGAATCATTTGATAAAATGAAGATCTTATTGATTTGATGAAGTCAAAGGCTAATCTGATGAAGTCAAAGGTTACTTGGGTTAAAATGGTAGAGTGATTAGTGAGTCTGCCTCTATAAATAGGTATAATCATTCATATCTCTTTGCTGCATGAGGTTTCATCAATTAAAAGAATTTGAAAATGCCTCTAAAGATTTTTAATCCATTAAAAACCAAAGTAATCGGTTAAATTGTTTTTAGCAAATTATTTTAACTGATATTATATGAGCTTTATTAATTAAAATGTTCTTAAAATTTACATAACATATTTTTAAGCTGATAGGCTTTTAAAATAATCGATTAAAACCTTTTAAAACATTCACTGGAATTGTTTTAATCGATACACTTTTAAATTAATCGATTATTTTCTTTAAAGGAGTTTTTGAAAACCTTCTTCCAGATGTTTTAACCGATATAATTTCGAAATAATCGATTAAAATCACTTAAAATGTTTTGGAATGTGTTACTGTAAGTATTTTAATCGATGTAAATTTGAAATAATCGATTAAAACAACTTGAAATATTTTGAAAGGTGTTCTGTCGAATTTTAATCGATGTAAAATCGAATTAATCGATTAAAACAATTTAAGGGAATTTATGCTAACTGTTTTAATCGATTAAAACTGGTTGTTATCGATTAAAATCACTTAGAAAGTTTTATGAAAATATTTGGCAGAATTGTAATCGATTAAATTGTGAATTAATCGATTAAAACAACTTAAGGAATTTTTTACAAAGTGTTTTAATCGATTGAAACGTTGTCGTATCAGTTAAAACAAATTTGGAAAATGATCAAGAACATTTTAACAGATTAAAAGAAGTTTTAAAATATTAATTCAAGACTTTTAACAGATTAAAAGATTGTTTTAACAAATTAATTAAACCAGCAGTTAGAACAAATCTCTATATAAACGAGGATTGCTTCGAATATTTTAATATATACTTTTGAGCAATCAATCAAGCAATCATAAGATCTATTTTCAAGAAAGAATCACGTAGGTTTTTTTACGTTTTTCAAAGTTCTTTCTTGAGGCAATTTTTGCATTCTTTTTGTGAAGAAACTCATACTGCAGGGACTGCATAATCCGGGTTAGATTGTTCTGGTTTCTTCTCTTTCGTTTTCTTTCATTCTTTGTTGTACTGTGAGTGCCTGGAATTGTTAGGCACAATTTCTGTGACTGGAATTGGGCTGCAGGTTGGTTCAAGAACTAGAAGTTGGTTCTTGGTGAAGGTTTAGGTGCAAGGACTGGAATTTTGGTTCTTGTGGTAGATTGGGTGTGTGATTGGAATATGTAATCTGTAAAACATTCAATCTAGTGGAACTCAGCTAGAATTTGGATAAGAACTGGACGTAGCCCTATGATTGGGTGAACCAGTATAAATCTTGGTTGTATTTCTCTAAATCTTACTCTCTTTAATTCTATTGCTGCTTTTATTTTAATTGCTTGTTTTTCTTGATTCAAGAATTGGTCAGAACTCTTAATCTTTGAAATAGATAATCTGTAAATTACGAAAAACTTTCAAAGATCAATTCACCCCCCCTCTTGATCTCAGCCTCTTTTTCTAACAGGTATGACCTCCCATCGGGGTCTCATGGAACTCATGTAACAAGAAAGGCACAAATTTGGATTTACTACTAAGCCAAATTTTACCGCCATATAAAAGGAGTCCATCGTACACTCTGAGATTAGGATGAGAAGATGGGTCTGAGATGCACTTATCCCGCAAAAGAATAAAGTTTGGGTCGAGGGACAGAAAGTCCTTAAGATCCTTCAAAAAGGTAAATTGAGGAATCGTGAGCATGTGGAATGCCCCTTGTTGTGAAGTGGTGGAGCAAGAGAGAGCTTCAGCCACTACATTCAATTTCCCAAGCTTGTATTGGATCTCATAATCAAATTCCAATAATTTCACCAAATATTGCTGCTATTCGGGCGTTTGAATGACCTGCATAAGTAATTCCTTCAAACTTTTCTAATCCGTTTGAATAATAAAAAAGTGACCCAACAAGTACTGCCGCCATCTCTTCACCGCACTTGTGATGCCATGCAACTCACGAATATAAGCTGAGGATTTTGACAAACGGGGGCAAAAGACCTTGTTAAAATAAGCAATGGGACAAATATATTGAAGCAGCACAACACTCATTGCTAAACCATAAGCATCTGTCTGTACCACAAATGTTTTGAAAAACTTTGGCAACACAAGAACAAAGGCACCGGTCATTGCTTGCTTGAGATTGCCAAAAGTTGTTTGATCCGCAGAGGACCAATGAAAGTTGCCACACTTGAGAAGGTCAGTAAGTGGTTATGCAATCGCGGCATAACCCTTGACAAATTTCTGATAAAAACCTGTCAGACCCAAAAATCCCCTAAGGCCCTTAATTGTGGAAGGGGCAGGCCAATCAACCATCGCTTCGACCTTGGATGGATAAGGGGAAACAATTCCATAAGTGACAATATGACCTAAATAATCAATTTGGGATTGTGAAAAACAACATTTCTGTGGTTTGAGGAAAAACCGATGATGAGCCAAAATATCAAACACCTGCTTTAAATGGGATAAGTGCTAATCGAGATCATTGTTAAAGACCAATATATCATCAAAAAACACAATAACAGACTTATGCAACAGTGGCCTAAAGATATCGTTCATCGTAGCTTGGAACGTGGTCGGAGCATTACATAGCCCGAATGGCATAACTCGATACTCAAAATGCCCATCATGGGTGCAGAATGCGGTTTTATGCACATCAGAAGGTTGTAATCGAATCTAATGAAAACCAGAAGTGAGATCCAGCTTAGAAAAATAATGGGCAGAACCAAGTTCATCCAATCATGTTAGAATCGCGCAGCGGAATGTTCGTGTGGTCGGACAAAAACCAAGAGGGGGGGTGAATTGGTTTCTTAACAAAAATTAGGTTTTCAAAATTTTCCCCAAATTTTACCGATTAAAAACTGTGTAAATGTAAATAGAGATAGAGATAGAATCTTACACAGGAGATTTATACTGGTTCGGATCAAAAGACCCTACGTCCAGTTGCTAATCACTCAAACAGAGGATTAACGCTGTCACTATAATCAAAGTTTGTTACAAACAAATTACAATGGAAAAGATAAAGTAAAGAAAACACCTCTCTTGAAATCCACAAGAGATGAAGAACAGCTTTCCCCAAAGACGGCACGACACACAATTCACTAAGAACTCCACTTAGTGATTCTTATCGCTTCTAGCCCACACCAGGTTCCAAAAGCCCCTTTTTCTTGCAACAAACAGTTCTCTGGCACTCACAACACTTAAAATTTGTATGAAAAAGGTTGTTCTACTTTTCTGAGTGCCATAGAGATGCTTAAGTAGAGAAATTAGGGTTTCGGAATTGGGATTTTCGAAACTAGGGTTATTGGAAATAGGGTTTTCGAAAATAGGGTTGATTTGAAGTTAAAATTCGAAATCTGACTGAAATAATCGATTAAATCAAGAGTTAATCGATTATTACAGAGCCAAAATCAACAGAACCCCAAAACTCTTTGTTTTAATCGATTAAAAGCCCTGTTAATCGATTAACAGGCCTGTTAATCGATTAACAAGTGTGTTAATCGATTAAACTAGTGAGCAGATACAGAAAATGGTTTTTATCACTGTTTTAATCGATTATTTCACCATTTAATCGATTAAAGCCGAGGCACTTTGATAAAATTGAGCTTTTTGAAGCTTCTAAGGTGCATACTATGTACCGGCTATCTCAAACTCTAATATTACAGACTCAATCTAATCAAAATAGAGTTATTACACTACAAAACAAGTCTTCAACTCTTTAAGTCTTGTGTTCTTGAATCATCATCAAAATCAACAAGCTTCATGTCCATCAAGTCTAACATCAAGTCCTTGAATGTTCAACAATCTCCCCCTTTTTTATGATGATCAAAATTATCTTTTAAAGCCTTGTAATAACCTATTTTATCTGTCATACTAACAAACACATTAAACATACCAGATAATATTTAAAAACAATAATATTAGGCTTTAAATATTTCTCCCCCTATTTTGATTATAATAAAAAATAATTCTTCTATGGCAAACATAAGAGCTCCCCCTCAAAATATGCATAACTTAGAGAAAACTCCCCCTCAATCAAAGCAAAAACAGAACACCACATTTTATTTCAGAAATAAGCATTCATTACAATATAAGAAAATAACAATCAAATTTAAAATTCTTCACTATCATCACTATGAAAGTGTGCATCAAATCTATTTTCTAAACGGCACACTTTATCATCTACATCAGATATATGGCGAATTATTTCCTCATGTCGTACTCCAGAAAGAGTGAAGAATGACTGCATTCTCTGATTCATGTCAGATAACATGTCTTCCATGGATTGTCGGGTTTCATGATGAGTAGAGGAAGTTCCAACACTTTGGATTTGATCAGAGGGAAGCTCAGTAGCAGGAGACATATCCTCATCAGAATCTTCATTTTCGTCACCTTCATTTGGAACATCATCCTTATGAACATAAATATCGTTGACGCGCACCATTTGTAGTTGGATTAATGTGCTATCTAACATACGATTCAAGTTATTTGTCCTTACAGCTTGTTCACCTTCGACATTTACTCCTTTGTATTCAAGGATGCGAGAGACAAGGAGAGCATATGGAATTTTGAAGGTGGGATGACGTTTGGTTTTTAACATAGTCATGGTGACAAGAACGCCCCAGTCTAAAGGCTCATTATTCATTATGGCATGAATAATACGAAGATCAATTGAAGAACATTGAGCATGATTTGTAGCCCGAGGACATAGAATCCAGACAAGTAGATGTAAAATCATGCGTTCCTCCTTTTTCAAAGGTCCAGCAAGAAGGAGACACCCAATCTCCATGGAGGGATTTCGCAGAAAAGAACGGTAAGCTAAGAACCTGTCAAAATCATCTAACTCACCATACACGTTAATAGCATCTTCTCTAATAGGAAAGTGGGCAACGTTTTCCCAAATATCATCATCAAGAATAATTGTTACTCCCTTTACTCTAGAGGTAGCAATTTGATCTCTAAATTTGAACTTAGAGTAAAATACCCTAACTAAGTCAGGATAATACGTACCTTGCATTTGGATGAAAGGGAGAACTCCTTGAATTTCAAGAAGATTTGGAAAGTTGAATCCCCTACTGATGAACTGCTCACCAATAAGGAACTTAGGAGAAATAATAGCACGTTCCTTCCAATAGGACGGAAATTCTTGTCGGTCATCTGCATCAGAGATCCATCCTTCTACAGAATTAGGACGGGGATGAGATGAGGGTGCAAATCTTCTTCTAGTTGGGATTTTTGCACGAGAAGATGAGGCCATTTGAAGGATTAGAAGAGTAACAAGAAGATTTAAGAAGCTAAGTGTAGATAGAAGAAGACAAGATTGCTAGAATAGGGCAAGATTGATAGAATGAGGCAAGAAAGCTTGAATTCAAGAGATAGGAGTGAGTAGAAGTGAAATGGAGGTCCCTATTTATAGCTAAGCAACTCCAACGGACATATGAAAGTGTATAGGGTGCAAAAGATCCATTGGCAATGGCTAGGAAGCCAAACTTGCCAGGTTTAATCGATTAAAATTCAAATTAATCGATTAAAACAGTATCAGAACCATTTAATTGATTAAATTGTGTAGTTAATCGATTAATGTTGTGTTTAATCTATTAATGGGCGAATTAATCGATTAATCCAGAGATGAATGTCATGTTTTGGGTGTTTTGGATGCAAATAATCAATTATAACTCCAATTAATCGATTATTCCAGAGAGTACATAAAATTTTTGAGGTTTTTACACATGATAAACTATGAACATCCTACACAATGAATTATAACATCACAACCATCCAAAAACTGTCTAATTAAGCAGAATTTAAGCTATTTCTAATATCCCTAAGTCTCTTCTAAGTTCATAAAATCTATCCTTGGGTAGAGGCTTAGTAAATATATCTGCTAATTGATGCTTTGTATCAACGTACTCTATTTTACAGTTTCCTTTGCTGATATGATCTCTCAAAAAGTGGTGTCTAATTTCTATATGCTTAGTCCTAGAGTGCATTACTGGATTGTTAGTAAGATTAATTGCACTTGTATTATCACACATTAAAGGTATGTCATTCAAAAATATACTATAATCTTCTAACTATTGTTTCATCCACAAAATTTGAGCACAACAATTACCAGCTGCAATATATTCAGCTTCAGTGGTAGATAAAGCAACACAAGCTTGTTTCTTAGAATGCCAAGATACTAAGGATGAACCTAACAAATGACATGTCTCACTAGTATTCTTTCTATCAATTTTGCATCCACCATAATCAGCATCAGAATATCCTATTAAACTAGTACAGGCATCAGATGGATACCATAAACCAAAACCACTAGTTCCTTTTAAATATTTTAAAATATGTTTTACTGCAATTAGGTGAGATTCTTTTGGACAAGCCTGAAATCTAGCACACACACAGACAGAATGCATAATATCAGGTCTACTTGCAGTTAAGTATAACAGTGAGCCTATCATACCTCTATACATAGATTGATTAACTTCCAAACCTGATTCATCCTTGTCTAGATAGCATGAAGTTCCCATGGGTGTGTTAGCTTCCTTTGAGGTGTCCATTCCAAACTTTTTAAGTATCTCTTTGCAGTATTTTGTTTGAGAGATGAAGATTCCATCTTTAAGTTGCTTGATTTGAAGTCCAAGGAAGAATGTCAATTCTACCATCATAGACATTTCAAACTCTCCCTGCATTATCTTAGCAAATTCTACACATAACGAATTATCAGTTGATCCAAAAATAATATCATCAACATATACCTGGACCAATAAGATATGTTCTTTAACTTTCTTTATAAACAAAGTAGAATCTATTTTTCCTCTAGAAAAATCATTTGATGTTAGGAAACTACTTAGCCTTTCATACCAAGATCTAGGAGTTTGTTTCAACCCATATAATGCTTTCTTTAATTTAAAAACATGATTAGGATAACTAAAATCTTCAAATCCAGGGGGTTGCTCCACATAAACTTCTTCTTTAATAAAACCATTCAAAAATGCACTCTTAACATCCATTTGATATAATTTAAATTTCATTAAAGATGCATAAGCAAGAAGTAGGCATATAGCCTCTAACCTGGCAACAGGAGCATAAGTTTCATCATAGTCTATACCTTCTTCCTGACAATAGCCTTTGGCAACAAGTCTGACTTTATTCTTTGTTATATTTCCATCTTCATCAAGTTTATTTCTAAACACCCATTTGGTTCCAATAACTTGATGTGATTCTTCCCTTGGGATTAATTACCAACCTTGATTCCTTTCAAATTGGTTAAGTTCTTCTTGCATAGCAATGCACCACTGTTCATCTTTAAGTGCTTCCTCCACATTTTTGGGTTCTATCTGAGGCACAAAAGCTACAGACATACAAAAGTTAGTCATGTTTCTAGTTCTTACCCCTTTTGAAATATCACCAATGATATTGTCCATTGAGAGTCCTCTAGGTGATTGCCATTCTTTTGCTAACTCAGGTGTTTGAGAAGGCTCATTTTCTTCCAAATACAATTCATCGAGAGCCTCTCTTATATACTCATCATCACCTACAAGTTCTTTATTTGACTCAAGAGGATCTCCCCCAAGATCTACAATCTCATCAAAAGTAACATGAATAGATTCTTCAATATTCAAAGTTCTTCTATTAAACACCCTGTAAGCCTTACTAGTTAATGAATAACCTAAGAAAATGCCCTCATCGGCTTTAGAGTCAAATTTTCCTAAGTTATCCTTTCCATTATTTAACACAAAGCACTTACATCCAAAAATTTTCAAATGAGCAACATTAGGCTTTCTACCATTAAACAATTCATAGGGAGTTGATTTTATAATTGACCTAATGAGCATTCTATTTAAAACATAACATGCAGTACTAACCACATCAGCCCAAAAATATTTAGGAACATTAGATTCATTTAACATAGTTCTAGCAAGTTCCACTAATGACCTATTTTTCCTTTCAACTACACCATTTTGTTGGGGAGTCCTAGGAGCAGAAAAGTTATGTAATATTCCATTTTCTTCACAATAACTTTCAAACTTTTCATTTTGAAACTCACCACCATGGTCACTTCTTAAAACTTTAATTCTTAAGTCTTTCTCATTTTGAATTTGTTTTGAAAATTTTCTAAAGACTTTAAAGGCTTCACTTTTCATAGTTAGGAAAAATGTCCAAGTATACCTAGAGTAATCATCAACAATCACAAGGCCATAATAATTTCCACCAAAGCTCTTTATCCTAGAAGGTCCAAATAAATCTAAATATAATAATTCTAGGGGTTTTGAAGTGGAAATGACATTCTTTGATTTAAATGATGATTTTACTTGTTTACCCTTTTGACATGCATCACACAATCTATCTTTTTCAAATTTTAATTTAGGAAAACCAATAACTAAGTCTTTTGAAATCAATTTATTCAAATGATGCATATTTATATGAGCTGCTCTCTTATGCCATAACCAAGGGTTCTCTTCCTTAGCAACTAAGCATGTTATACTAGAATCATGTAAACAATCTAAATCAATCAAATATATGTTGTTATGCCTAATGCATTTTAATTTAACATTTTTGGAATCTATCAAATGTATGGTGCAAAATTTACTTTCAAAAATTACCTTAAATCCTTTGTCACACAGTTGACTTATGCTAAGGAGATTATGCTTTAGTCCATCAACAAGAAGCACATCCTTAATCTCCAAAGTGTTTGCACCACCTATGTTTCCAATTCCAAGAATCTTCCCTTTGTTGTTGTCCCCATAAGTTACATATCCTTGTTCCTTAGCTTTGAAACTTACAAATTTTGATTTATCACCGGTCATATGCTTTGAGCATCCACTATCAAGATACCACATAGACTTTTTAGATTTGGAAGTTTCCTCAAAATCGGAAGATATGTTGTCATTTTCCATTAAGCAAATATTTGCTTCTACTTCCGAGTCACTTGATTCTGAACTTGAATCACTGTTGTCCCAAGCAATATAAGCTTTCTTCTTGAAGACCTTTTTGCCTTTGTTTTCATCGTTTTTCTTGTTTGGGCATTCGGTCTTTACATGCCCTGCTTCACCACAACCATAACATTTTATATTTACGGAAGTACTTTCTCTTACCTTTCCCTTACCTTTGAATGAATGCCTTCCTTTAGCTTTCATGAATTTTGTGAACTTCTTTATCATAAGACTCAACTCTTCTTCATTTTCTGAGTCTTCTTCTTCCGTTTTATTTTTACCTTTGGAAATTTCAGTTTTGAAGGCTAGGTTCTTCTTTTGGTATTGTCCTTCTTCTTCATTTAGCCTTCCAAGTTCAAGCTCATGCTCTCTAAGCTTTCCAAAGAGCGCCACCATAGACATTGTGGAAAGATTTTGTGACTCTGAGATGGCCGTCACCTTAGGTTGCCATTTCCTATCCAAAGATTTTAACATTTAATTCATCAACGTAAAAATTTTTACCTAATCCGGTGAGATGGTTCACAATATGAGTGAAATGCTTTTGAACGTCGAATATCGTTTCGCCTTGTTGCATCCAGAACATCTCATATTCTTGGATTAAGGAGTTTTTACGTGCTCTCTTAACGTCGTCAGTACCTTCGTGGGTCACTCTTAGCATTTCCCACATCTCCTGAGCACTTTTACAAACAGAAATCCTGTAAAACTCGTCAAGCGTTAAAGCAGATGAAATTATATTTCTAGCCCTAACGTCAAATTGTGCTTTTCTGTTTTCCTCTGCAATCCATCTAGAAAAAGGTTTGGGAACGTCAACAGCGTTCTCAGTAACTTTAGGAACATATGGACCGTTTAAAATAGCATCACAAGCGCCTCTATCAACAGACTCTAAAAAGATTTGCATTCTTACTTTCCAGAAAGGATAATTTTGACCCGCAAAAAGTGGGGGTCTGTTGATAGACGCACCTTCAGCAAAAGTTTGATTTTGTCTGGCCATTTTCGAAAAGTTTGAATGACTATCAAAGCAAGCTCTGATACCACTTGTTAGAATCGCGCAGCGGAATGTTCGCGTGGTCGGACAAAAACCAAGAGGGGGGGTGAATTGGTTTCTTAACAAAAATTAGGTTTTCAAAATTTTTCCCGAATTTTACCGATTAAAAACTGTGTAAATGTAAATAGAGATAGAGATAGAATCTTACACAAGAGATTTATATTGGTTCGGATCAAAAGACCCTACGTCCAGTTGTTAATCACTCAAACAGAGGATTAACGCTGTCACTATAATCAAAGTTTTTACAAACAAATTACAATGGAAAAGATAAAGTAAAGAAAACACCTCTCTTGAAATCCACAAGAGATGAAGAACAGCTTTCCCCAGAGACGGCACAGCACACAATCCACTAAGAACTCCACTTAGCGATTCTTATCGCTTTTAGCCCACACCAGGTTCCAAAAGCCCCTTTTTCTTGCAACAAACAGTTCTCTGGCACTCACAGCACTTAACTTTTGTATGAAAAAGGTTGTTCTACTTTTCTGAGTGCCATAGAGATGCTTAAGTAGAGAAATTAGGGTTTTGGAATTGGGATTTTCGAAACTAGGGTTCTTAGAAATAGGGTTTTCGAAAATAGGGTTGATTTGAAGTTAAAATTCAAAATCTGACTGTCGCCGCCGTCAAAACGAGGGCGGTCAGAGCGACGCAATGGTTTCCGACTTTCCAATTTTTGCGTTTTTATTGGTGGTTACAACGCCTTTAGGTTGTCCGATAATCGGGTTGAACCTAGGGGCGAGGTTTTCGAAAGGGCGCTCTTGGATTGTCCGATAACTGGGCTAATCCAAGAGCTAGTTTTGAAGGGTTCTTTGGAGTCGCCACCGATGTTTTTACCGGAAACATCGGAAAAGGAGTTTAAAAGGCGTTGGTTTTCAAAAAACCAACTTTGGTCATTAGAACCAACTTTACGACGTCCCTTTCGGGTTCCCTATGATAGGCTAGCTACTTTGGATAAATAAATAAACCGGAAAATACGCTTTTACCCTTTTATTTTGCGGAATTTAAAGTTATGACTACATGGCCCTAATCTCTATTGCACAATTAAAATTAAAGCGGTAAAAGTAGAGAGTATAAACCTCCGAAGCAAGATTTTCTATTAATTCTTCCTAAAAATAGGGTGTTTTGCGGCAGCCCTTCACTCTATACAGCGTTAGAAACCTCTCGAAACGCTCAAAAACACTCTTAGAAACGCTCAGAAACTTCAAAAATGCTTCGGAGGGGTTCTAGAGAGAGAATTTTAAGTGATTTCTAGAGAGAAGGAGGAAGAACTATTGAAAATGAAGGGAATGGAGGCCTTATTTATAGGGATTCGCGCTTGTCAGGTCGAGACGGGCCGTCTCGTCTGACAAGGTCGAGACGGCGGTCTCGACCTTAAAAGGTGAAAATCCTTATTTTTGGATCAAAAATTCCTCCTATCCTAGTATGGGGCCTAATAGTCTCTCCTAGTGGCTTCTTAGGCTTCATCCATCTTCGAATAGAAGGTCTTCTGATCTTTATTATGAGGCCGGGCAAGATTAGGGGTCTACAGCTGCCCCCCCTTTACTGACCAATCGGCTGTTGGCTTGTTGTGCCAAGGAGGACGACTGGAAGGTAAAGGAGTTGACCCTCTTGCCCGGTTACCCTTCAGATGTTCCATCTTGCGGCGGTTGATCTTCTGGGGAAAATTTGTGTCGTGCACCTCCAGGATACTCCTTCTGACGGTAGCCGATCCCTTTGGTTGGCACGTGGTAGAACCTCAGGATACTCCTTCTAACGGTAGCCGATCCTTCGGTTGATGGGTATAAACCCCCCATCAGGCTGGTAGTTGCAGTCCGCTGTGTGTTGGACTGGATGGGTATGAACCCCCCATCAGGCTGGTACAGTCCGTTGTGTAGGACTGGTGGTGGTGGCGTCTTACTGTTCAGGTGGCTCATGCGTCGGTCAGGCACTCCTTGTGTGCTGGTTGATAGGTATGAACCCCCTATCAGGCTGGTACAGTCCACTGCGTAGGACTGGTGGTGGTGGCGTCTTACTGCTCAATCGCTCATGCGTCGATGTTGAGATGTGTTCTTTTTGTCTTTGTTTGTATTTGGTCGTCCGGTCTATGCCGGGGATTTTGTTGGTGTTCATCCAGCTTGTTGATTGCCAGGGATTCTTTATTTTTTATCTTTTGGTGGTGATGATCACCCGACTCTTGCTGGTTGGCCGGGCAGTCTTTGTTTTTTGTTTGACTTGGTTGTCGAATTCTGTTGGTCAAGGTGATGGCTTGTCTTAATCCTGCCTTTTTCTCGCGACTTAGGATTTTGGCTTTTTTCTTGAGCGTATGTCTTTTTACTTTTAGACTCTTTTGGTTACGCTGACTTTTGAAAAAAAAGTTGGCAATGAATGCATGAAATAAATTTTATTCATAAGGGAAAATTTTATTATAGCCATTTCAAGCACTGTCCTTAAGGGCTATCCTCTAGAGACGATCCATGATGGGGGAATTGCTGGTACATATGTTCCCAGAATTCTGCTTGCTCCCGGGCTTCGTCACGGTATTCTTGTTGGAATGTTGTCCATTCCTGCCGCATTCCCTGATGATATTGGTACAACGTCTCCAGCCGGGTGTCGAAGGCTTCTTGCCGCACAGACATTTGATCGAATTGCTGGCACAGATCGTGGATGTTGCGGTTTACGCCAGCAAAGTCGTCTGTGTATTGGGGTGGTTGTTGGTGCTGATGTGGCTGCTAGAAGTCGGGAGGCATTGGGAGATCGTGCATCACCACGATGTCTTGGAGGTCCAGCGCGAAATCCAACGAGGGATGAAGGGCCAACTGGGTCCCTCGGCGTATCAGCATCCCCATGCTAACCAGAATTGACCCGTTGATGGATTCGGGTCATAGACTGAAGGCCAGCTCTTCCCGGCCAGCGGACCCCCATTTCTCCGCCAGGGGAGTGATAAGAGGAGCCATGAGGACAACTCCCACTGGTCTGCTCCCGAAGTCCTTAAGGGCCCTCAGGAAGAAGTATCCAGGGTTGCAGTGTCGCCCTTGGCTCATGCAGTAAAGCACGAAGAGGTCTGGGAGGGTTACCTTACCCTGGCTCTCCTTCCTCCCGTGGACAGTCCCAGCTAGCAGTTTGTGGCAAATACGGAGGGCTGGGGGGAGTGCTAACCCCTTCATCAGCGTGGCAGCATGGGCGACCTGGTGAGCTCCTCCCACATTTCGCCGGCAGTGAGGTTAGTGGGGTGGCTGCAGATGGCCTCCCGGTACTCCCAAGTTAGCACATCCTCGGGCCGGACGAACCCAATGCTCACATTGAATTCATCGAGGGTGGTAGTCCGGTATGTCCCACCCATGAAGTAGTTCACCATCTTGGTTGGTGGCAGGCCCGGGACCATGGAGGGAGCCTCGGCGTAGGAGATGGAGGCCAGGAACTTCAGTACCGCTTGAGGGTACACGTGGGTAGGTGGAGGCTGCAGCAAGAAGCCCCACCCAATGCTGTCTATGTGGGCCCGAACATCGTCCTCCCACCCGAACTCGACGAGGATGCCGAAGTCAAGCCTGAGCATGGGGTGCCACGTATAACCCCGGATGTGCTCGAGGTAGGCTTGGTGTTATGGCGAGAGCTGAGTAGGATCTTGGGGAGCTGGCACCGAGGAACTGCTAGCGCCGGCAGTGCCTCTTCTCTTCCTGGATTGGCTTCTACCGAACATTTTGGCCAGAAAATGCTCTGAAGGTGAGAGATCTGAGAGTTGGAGGTTCTGAGGTGCAGAGAAGTTGTGAGGGATCCTCCCAGCCCCTTCCCTATTTATAGGAAAAAAAACGATTCGGGACCGCCATCTGGGAAGTCGAGACGGCGGTCTCGTCTTTGGCCTTAAACGAGACGGCCGTCTCACCAAGCGGGACGGCGGTCTCGTTTTCAGCTAAGTCGAGACGGCGGTCTCGATGGTCGAGACGGCGGTCTCGTTTTGCCGGGAGACCGAGACGGCGGTCTGGGAATTCCGGACAGCCGTCTCGAATTTCGGAGGTTTTTTTTTTGTATAAAGTAAATAGGACCTGGTTCAAAAACATTTTTATGCATGCAATGTTTTCATGTTTGATGTCCTATAATGCCTATTTTAGTTAATTTTTCAGAAGGATTTCACTTACGTGTCTTGTAGCGTCGAATGTCCTCTGATCTGTACTCTTGTGTTTGGCTGTACCTTGCCGGATTTCTTATGACCGAAGGGTAGCTTGTTTTTCCTTTTCCTTTTCCTTTTCTTTTTTTCTTTTAGAGAGCACTCTTTGCCATGTAGTGTCCCTCTTTCTCCACTCTAGGGATTTCAATCCTCTTGTTGACTATACGCCTCCATATTCCCAAATTAATTATTAGAATATTATTGTGAGGGTCAAGAGAAAAGAAGTAAAGAGGTAAATTCAATGGCTTTTGTTTTAGAATGTTGTTTTTATTTTGAAAGAGTCTTTGTAAGCATGGTTAGCTAGGGTTAGGCTTGGGTGTTTAAGCTTTCTGTCTAAGCAAACGTTTTTCCCCCCCTTTTTTGTACTTGGCCTTAGTTTTATTTGCATTGCTTTTTATGGCTAGTTGATATCCCTAGATCGCCCTTCGGGTTTTCGAACTAGGATATTGTGCTTTGGCCCTAACTTTTGCCTAGGTTCTCTCTTTTTTGGGTTTTGAGGAATCCTAGCGGACCTTATTTTGTAACCCTAACTTTTGCCTAGGTTACCCTTTATTTTTGTTCGGGTTTCCTACCGGGTTGACCCTATCTTTTGCGTAGCCCCCTTGGTGGGTTTCCTACCGAGTATTTCTTGGCCTTTGGCTTCTATTTTTTTCTTCCCTTTTTTTTGAAGCACTTGTTGGATTTGATGAAGACATATAGAGTTTAGAGAGTTTATTTTGTGGGTGTGTAGATAGATAGGTTATATGTTTAGAATTTAATCTCTTGATAGTTCAGAAGATCTTGTGATAAGCGCCTTGAAATGATGCATCTCATTAAACTTATTTTTCTGCATGAAAAACCAACCTTTAAGCATTAAAAGAACAAACTGAGTTTTTCAATCTGTTAAAAAGAAGTTTCAATTTGTTAAAATTACTTAACATATAAAATGTTCATATACAGTCGAAATTTTAATTGATTGGATCGCAGAATCAACAAGTTAAAATGTTCTTAATGATTTTTTCAATTAAAGGTTGCGCATTTTCAATCTGTTGAAAACAAGATCAATCTAATGAAACAGAGAGATGTTATTTTTTAATTTGGAGTATCTCAGAATTTCAATCTGTTGAAATATTTTTTAATCTGTTGAAACAGAGAGCTATCATTTTTTTCTAAACTGTTTCAATCCATTGAAAACTCGAATCAATCGATTGAATGAAGTTTTAATTAAAATTAATCGATTGAAACGTCATTTTAATCGATTGAAAAGAATTCTGATCGATCACAATTTGATTCTAATCGATCATAATTGGTTCTGATCGGTCATAAAGCTATTCTGATCGATCATAACTGATTCTGACCTATTATATTATTATTCTAATCGATCATCTGTTACTCTAAATCAGTTTTAATCAGTTTAGACAATCAGGTTCTCTTTTTTATTTTATAAATACAGTTTTGATTTGTCTATTGAAATATACAATTTGTGAAAACATTTGAGAGCAATCTTAGAGCTATCATATCCGTGACTTTCTCTGTGCATTCAAAAACTGTTCATATCATAAGGTGCTTTGATCAAGATTGTTGTTCATCAAAGAGAGAAAGTTCTGAGTTAGAATTGCTTCTGGACTTCTATTGTGTTAAAGTTGCAGTCCAGGTTTATTCTTTTCATTTACTTGTATAAAGTGTGATTGTGTAGATTGGGTGTTGAATCTGCACTGGTTACAGTAACTGGATTTGGTTACTGGGTGGTTATTCAAGAGTCTATCTTGTGGGTTTGTGAGATAGTTCTTGGGGTAGATTGGTGTAAATCTACTGGTTGTAATTTTCACTGGAATTAGTGGAACTTGGCAGATTTGTCAAGAACTGGATGTAGCTCTGGGAAAGAGTGAACCAGTATAAACTTTTGTGTTGTATTTCTACTTTCATCTCTTTTAATTCTTGTCTATATTCTTGCTTTGATTAAAACTAAATCTACCTAATAAAAGAATTGAATAAAGATAATTCATTCTTCTGAAAGAAAGAGTGTTTTTCGAAAAAGTTTTCAAAAGTTCAATTCACCCCCCCTCTTGAACTCAACCATTAATTCTTACATTTTTTTGTATTTATTTTTTGTTCACAATATTGGCGAAGCATGACTTTTCTTTATGGTGAAGTGAAGTCTTATTTGGTGCTTCTAATCAACTAGCTTGATCGTAATGGCAATGGTGAATTTTGGTTAATTTAGACGCGCCTTTTATTCTTCTTTTTCTTTTTCTGTTTACTTAGACAGGGCTATTTGTTAGGTCTAGTCAGAAAATAGCGAGAAAAGAAGCAGATTGTAAGAAGTATTCTTTATTAATTAATAAGGGAATATGTGCCCTAAAATGCCTGGGGATCGGGCTAGCCCCGGGGGATAATCTCTAACAATCAAGGGGTTTATATCCCTTAAATGAAGAAAAAGATTTCCTAATGACTAGAGTAGCTCTTGACGCTTGCACCCCTCTACTTCGAAAAATTTGCTTGAGTGTGCGGAGGGGAGACTTCCCTTTTCCTTTTTCTGCTCGGCCCTTAGTAGGGTTGTATCCTAGGCCGTGTTTGAAAGGATTGTCTTTGAATTCCGGGGGTTCCCTCATGCCTTGGGAATCTGCCCCCAATCCTTGGCCAGGATGGTAGCCATGCTTCATCATCATGCAAGCTACTTTTGTGTTTTTGGGAAGCCTTTCTATATTGGCAATTTCTAGCGCTTGAAAAGGCGTTTCAAGGGCCTCTTCAGCCACATCCACATAAGGTTGGGTAGACGGTCCACTGATCAGGATATCGTCTTCTGCTTGGACCGTGACCAATTTGTCGTCTACTATGAACTTAACTTTCTGGTGGAGCGTTGAAGGTACTGCCTTAGCGTCATGGATCCAAGGTCTGCCAAGGAGACAACTGTATGCTGGAGTAATGTCCATTATATGGAAATCGATGTCAAAGATAGTGGGTCCAACTTGGATTGGCAAATTAACTTCTCCCACTACTTCTTGCTTTGATCCGTCGAAGGCTCGAATGATAGTGCTGCTTGGGCGCAGACGGGTTCCTTGGATAGTCAATTTGTCTAGTGTGCACTTGGGCATCACGTTCAAGGATGACCCGTTATCCACAAGAACTTTGGCGATGAGGTATTCCTTGCACTTAATCGAGATGTGCAAGGGCTTGTTATGGTTTGATCCCTCAAGGGGGAGTTCTTCCTCTGTGAAGGTGAGGTGATCGCTTGCCATGATGTGACCGACGATCGTCTCAACTTTTTCTTGGGATATGGTGTGAGGTACATGCGCCTCGCTCAAGACCTTCATCAGGGCTTTTCTGTGCGGTTCCGAGCTCATTATTAGAGATAACAGCGTTATCTTTGCAGGTGTGCGGTTGAGCTGGTCTATAATGGAATACTCGCTTTGCCTTATAAACTGGAGTAATTCCTCTGTCTCCTCCTTGGATTCCTTATTTTCTTTTTCCTCTTCGGTCTTTTTATTTTTTCCTTTATTTTTGGGGACATCTTCTTGTGAGTCCTTGGGGAATATACTCTTCCGCTTCTTGTCATGCCCCCAATACCGGCTATATTCGCGATATCTTCTTTTATTGGTGAAGATTCCCCGTATCTCCACGGTACAACTTTATTTGACTCGTAGGGGAAAGGACGTGGCATAAAAAGTCGCACTGGTGTCCTTGCCCTTTCTTCCTTATTCCTGAGGACCAACGGTCGAGGCTTATTTTCCCCTTGTGATGAATCAACCGTTGGGGAGAGCTTGATTAGGAGTGGCTTTCTCTCCATTCTTTTTATTTGGAAGACGTGTTAGTTTAATCCTTCCTTTTTATTATCTTATTTATTAAGCATGAAGGAGGGGAAATTAAATATGCAGATGAATGATATGCATGCAAGTAGACAATTGTTGAATAAAAGAAAAACTTCATTCATTCATTAGAAGGTGTACATTCCCCTACTCCATACTACGAAGCAACTTTTGGCAAAAACGGAAAAACCTAAAGAAACCCACAGGCGGGTCTTGATCTCTATGCAATTCTCTTTTGGCTTTCCGGACGTGACGAGCGAGTGCTTCGCTTTGCTTCTGGACTTCCTGGCTCATATCTTCACTGTACTTTTGAGCCTCTTTGATCTTCGCCTCTTGATGGACGACCAAGGCTTGTAGTTCATCGAGTTTTGCAAGGGCTCGGTCCTTATCTTGTAGTACTTGGTCGTACTGAGCTAGCCCGTCTCTTTCCTTACATCGTAGCTCAGTGAGACTTCTGTTGAGTCTCCGATTGGCCTCCCGCTCTTGGCGTATTTCCGACCGAGTCTTGGTGAGTTCTTGCAACAATTCCTTGATCGTCTGAGCCTGTTTTGCTGATTCGGCCTCAAGGCGTGTTGTCTTGCTAGTGATTTCTTGAATTTGGCTATCCGAGCTTGTTCTGGCATTTTTGGATTCTCGGATAGCTTGCTCGTTAAAGTCAGCACACTGGTCCTTGAGGCGCTCTATTTCATGATCCTTTTTCTTGCATTGCCTCTGTAGACCATCAATGGTGAGGATAGATTCTTGCTCTCTCTCTTGAAGGGCCCTCATCTGGGCTCCCATGATTTCTATCCTCTGGGTCAAGGCGTCGACTTGAGCCTGCAGCTCTTCACTATTGGCGTTCGTAATGAGTGAGGTGGATGGTTGAGACATCCCTCTTCTTCTTCTCCACGCCTCAAAGTCACTAGAGGTAGCCACTCGAGCTTTTCCTAGCTCTCTATCTCCCATATAGACTGGTCTCTCCCATGCTTTACTCACGGCTGGTGAGTTGGCGATTGTGCATGGGTCTCCGAAGAAACACAGTCCTCCGAGTTCCCCTCGAGAAATGGTAGTTTGGGTTCTCATGAGTTGCCTCATAGCTACTCTAGGTGGGTAGGCTATGCAACCCCTGAGTCCTATTAAGGGTACATTCGGATAGTCTCCACATCTGATGAGGACTGGACTGGGTCGGAACCATGGGCAAACCCAGGATATACTATTGGCATCCAGTCGTTCCAACTCCTCCCTCCACTTTGAAGTTAGGCGTCATTGGAGAGGGATTTTGGAGAAGCTCCTCAAAGGATCGGGGAACATCCCCATGTGACTAGAGGCGTAAAAGTGTGTAATGCCCCATACAAATAGTAGTGAATGTTAGAAAAGTAGTTTTAGATCAAGAGGGGGGTGAATTGATCTTTGAAAGTTTTTCGCAAATCACAGATTATCTAATTCGAAAATTAAGTTTACTAATCTATTCTTGAATCGCAAAGCAATCAATCAAAATAAGCGCAGCAACTGAATTTAAAGGAGAGAAAGGTTAAGAAAGATATCACCGGTATTTTATACTGGTTCACCCAATACCAGGGCTACGTCCAGTCTCCAGCCAAATTCCAGCTGGGTTCCACTAGATTAAATGTTTTACAGATTCAACAATCTTACACCTAATCTATCACAAGAACCAAATTCCAGTTCCTGCACTTAACCTCTCCACCAAGAACCAAATTCCAGCTCTTGATAACCTCTGCAACCAAATTTCAGCTACAGAGAAACCAGTACCCAAATTCCAGTTCCTGTACTCAACCTCTCCACCAAGAACCAAATTCCAGTTCTTGATAACTTCCGCAACCAACTTCCAGCTGCAGAAAAACTTGTGCCCAAATTCCAGGCACAACACAATACAAAAGAATGAAAAAGAATTTACAAAGAAGAAACTAGAAAGCTCAAACCAGTTTATCCAAATCTGCAAAGAGTTTCTTCTTCAAAAGTATGCAAGTTGCCTCAAGAAAGATTTTCAAAAGAACTTCTAAAAACTGTTGCGAATCTTTCTTGAAAAAGGATGCTAAAGGTTGCTTGAATGATTGCTTAGGATTTGTAAAAACTGATATTCAATGTATGTTTAAAAAGTTCAAGCAAAACTGTTTTTAAAGAGTAATTTCAAAAACTGCTGCATTAATTAATCTGTTGAAAGTTTGTTTTAATCTGTTGAAATAGTCGTTTCAATCTGTTAAAAGTCCTTTCAATCCATTAATGCGTTCTTGTTTCTTTAACAGAATTGTTTTAGTTGATACTGCAACGGTTATATCAATTAAAACACTTTACAAAACTTTTCTAAGTTTGATTCAATCGATTGTTTCGTGTTTTAATCGATTGATATACTACAAAACTTTCTTATAAAAATTTTCAAGTTATTTTAACTGATAAAAAGAAGTTTTAAACGATTAAAACTCTGTACAAAATTTTTCCAAGTTGTTTTAATCGGTTGAAACGCGTTTTAATCGATTGAAACTCTGTACAAAAATTTTCCAAGTTATTTTAATCGATTGAAATGCGTTTTAATCGATTGAAACAGATCTGATCGGTCATAATTCAATTCTAATCGATCATAACCAACTCTGATCGGTCATAACTGCATTCTGATCGATCATTCTAACCCTCTAAGTGATTTTAATCGATTGAAACGTGTTTTAATCGATTGAAATAAGTTCTGATCGCTCATATTTCAAATCTGATCGGTCATAATGGGTTCTAAAGGGTTTTAATCGATTGAAAGCAATTTGTATCGATTAAAATACTGTAAAATTACTTCTTTGAACATTCTAAGAGATTTTAATCGGTTCTTTCAAAACTATATCAGTTAAAAACATTATTAAGAAAGCTTTTGTCACAATGCTTTGTTTTTAATTTGTTTAAAACGATTTTTGAGGCATTTTGCAAAATCATTTAAGAGAAGAAACTTCATGCAGCAGAAAAGATAAAGTGGTTTTACCTAAGCATTCTGTTAGACACACTAATCTTCTAACTCTTTTATCTGAGTGACTTGTTGACGGCTGCAGAGTAGCCTTTTGACTTCATCTTTGACTTCATCAAATCAATGAGATCTTTGCCAAATTATTTCAATAAGATCTTCATTACTTTCAGTCTCCCCCTATTTGATGAAGACAAACACCATTTTGAAAAAAAACTTTGCAAGAGAAGTCACTTGATAAAACAGATTAGTGAGAAATTAAAAAATGTATTAATGTCCTATTTCTCCCCCTAAAACTTATTTCTCCCCCTAAAATGATGCTTCCTTAATGTGAGAGTTATTTCTCTAAATTGATCCTAAAGTAAAGCAACTATTTCTCCCCCTTTTGACTTCATCAAAAATAGGGAACAGAAGAGAAATAATGAAATGCAAAGGTTTTCAACAGTTTTGAGTTTTTGAAAATAAAAAGAAATCAATACTTTACTCATGTAAAGATCAATTAAAGTTGATTCAAACTTATCTTCATTAACACGTTTGTAATGAATACAATTAACACGTGTAAAGATAAGGGAATCACGCTTTAGTAGCATGTGACAGGAACAGCCATTAACTAAAGCCTTTAATTTTTCTTTCCAGAATAAAAATCGATTAAAAACAGAACAGAATCGATTAAAATGTTCTTGGTAATGATTTTAATCGATTGAAAGAAAGGTTTAATCGATTAAAACATTTAAGAATTTGAAAACATGAAACTTTAGTGCAATTAATCGATTATTTCGACTTTTAATCGATTAAAACATTAATGAAAAATGTTATATAAATTCATTTAATCGATTTAAAAGATGTTTTTATTGATTAAAACATTCAGATTTGAAAACTATGACATATCTGATGCGAATTTCTTATATCTAATTTAGTGGATATGTTGTGAACTGATTATCTAGAAAGGTGTTTAGCAACAATATCAACTATATTGATTATCTTTTCACTAATAGATCCAACAATATCAGAATTTAAAATTCTCAGGGATCTATGATCTAATTCTATCTATGTTAGTTTCATCCAAATTAACACCTATATTATATCAGTCAAAGTTAAAGCACTGTGCCTGGTATATAACCAGTAATGTTACTGACCCAGAAAAATAAGCATCAAAAAGCAATAAGATATAAGAGATAAGGTAAGAAGGGACCCTTTTTATCCATACTTCCCTGATTATTTGTGTCCGGTATCAGAATTTATGATTCAGTCATTTTATCCTTACCATCTTTAAAAGGTCATAGTCTTCACTTTTTGCTGAAACCAATTTTTCTTTATCAATCATTGAGATACCAACAGCTGTTTTTCCTATTATGAACTCTGCAGTTTTCACCATCCAAGCAAATAACTACATCCTCAATGTAGTATGAAGGAAAATGATAGCGTGTTATTCTTTCCTTTAAATGAATCAGTCATCATCATCTCTGAGGAATGAATCTTTTTTAACTTTTGTTATTTCCAGTGATATCATATACTGGAACACAAGCATACGAAACAGAACAAGTGATGACAACAGTCCAGGATTCCCTGGTCAATGACCATATCCATACATATTTCATACATCACTATTATCATGGGCATCAAAACATCTGAAATTCCTTTAGAATCACTAAAAGATCCTCTTGTTGGTTTGTTGTTAAGGATGTCAGATCATCAGTATAAAATTGATCCCTGTACTGACCATAAAACACACATTCCCTGTGGCACTTTTAGCTTTTCATTCAATTCTTGAATTGCTATTCTCAGATTGGTTTCCTTACAGTGATACCTCATGACTTTGATGATTAAAACGAATTATCAAAGTTGCACAATTCCAATGAATTTCACCAAGAGTCTTGAACTAATGCATGCCCAAAATTATTTCAGAAATATTGCTAGGTAATATCCAGAAATCTAATGTAAATGTGTGTCCAAGTTATCTGTTTATACTTAGTAATCAACAACTTATTATCAGAAGCAAATATTAATTACCACGCAGCATTCCATGTAAAGTATTAAGAGAAATGTAGACATCTACAACTTGAATCATGTTTATGTTGTTGTCAAAATAAAAGACTCTTCCATTCATGGATAACAGTAATAGTTTTCCCACATTATGTCACTGGTCGAGTTTCCAATTCAAAGATTTGTTCAGCCTTCGCTTTCCAATTTAAAAATTTGTGCCATTGAAAGAAAATTGAATATGGATACGTTTCAAAACAGACTGCTCGAACCAGTCATGATTTTGATCATGTTTACAGCAGAGAATTGAGAGGAGATTTTGAAAATATGAAAACAGAAGAGGGATGATAAGTTGAGATAAGGTAAGTTTAGAACCGGGTTTGATGATTCAGGACAGTGGGTACTGCAGCTATTGGGAATATGTTTGACTTGGTCAAAGAAATTTTTAAACATATTATGCAGATTCTGATTATCATAAAACCTTGGGTTTCTGACTCTGTTTTGCAGACCAAATTTCATTTGGATGTTTTGAAAATGATTTTCAGGAACAAATCTATTAATTTGATTTGAAAATGCAATAGTAAAATGATCGATTAATACTTAAAAGAATCGATTGTATCTGTACTTGAAGAGATTTAGAAGATGATACCAGAATTTAAATCGATTAAAACCAAAAATGAATCGATTAAATTTAATACCTTAGTGTTTTTAGTTGATATAAATTCATTCTAATCGATTAAAACAGCTAAACTGAAATCCTGAGAATATTTTAATCGATTATTTCGACATTTCAATCGATTAAAATGGTACGGACAGATATTCTGATTCCTCTGTAAGTTATTTTAATCGATTCATATTGCTTTATATCAATTAAAACAATCAGTTTAAATAATTAGAACCTGATTCGCAGCTCTGAACTTCAAGGGATTCCCAGACTTGTTCCTGCAAAACAAATTAAGAATTTTTCTGGTACCCTTTATAGTTACTGGGTCCTGATCAGGTTATTTGAAATGAATTAATTTTTGGAACCCATTTCATTCTTCCTTTAGGAATAGCATACTTTTTGATTCTGCAATACTTTACTGAGTGACCTTTCTTCATGCAGTAGAAACATTTGATTACAGAGTATGAATTCCTATTTGTTTTTGTTTTACTGGATCTAGATTTAAATCCTATTCCAGATTTGTCAAAAATCAATTTTTGAGACCCAAGTAATACATCAAGATTGGCTTGCCCTTGTGTGAATCTTGAAACAGTTTGAGATAAAAAATCAATTTTCTTTTGTAATTCAGAACAGTTATTGCAGGGTTTATTGCATTCACAATCAGAATTAGCATGAATTAATTTCAAGAAATCACGATAAGTTTCATCTTCAAGAATTCTTTTTTCAAGAGAATCAACTTTATTTACTAGCCAATTATTTAGCCCTTTTAGCCTATCGTTTTCTTTTTGTAGTTTCTTAGCCTCTTCATGCATTTCATTAAATGCTTCTTGCAATGCATCATAATTCACTAAATTTGAAGAGGAACTAGAACTTACATTGCTAGATTGAGGATTTTGACTTGCCATTAGACATAGGTTGGCTTCTTCATTATCAAAGTTGTCTGTTGATGAAGTGTCATTGTCATCCAAAGCTATATAGGCTCTTCTTTTTGCTTTTTCTTCTTTCTTCTCACTTTGTTTGTTTCTTTCTGGGCATTCCATCCTGACATGGCCCTGTTTGCCACAACCATAACATTTAAAGTTAGAAGAATCAGTTCTTTTCTCATACCTCTTATGTCTTTCCTTGTCTTGGATCTTTTTCTTGAGAAACTTGTTGAATTTCCTAACAAGCAGTCCAAGGTTCTCACTCTCTTCCTCCGATTCTTGATTTTCTTCAACTTTAAGTGCTATACTTCGTTTTTCTTCTCGAGACTTCTTGTTCATTAAATCTTGTGATTTCCATTTCATGTTCTCTAAGTTTTCCAAACAGAGAAGTTGTTGTCATAGCGGACAGATCTTTTGATTCTGATATTGCTGTGACTTTTGGCTGCCAAGACCTGTCAAGACATTTCAAAACTTTAATATTCAATTCTTCTTTATCAAATGTCTTACCTAGGCCCATTAGATGGTTAATGATGTGAGTGAATCGTTTCTGCACATCCGCAATGCTTTCACCAGTCTGCATCTTGAACAACTCATATTCTCTTATTAAAGTATGTTTTCTGGCTCTCTTTACATCTGCTGTCCCTTCATGGGTGACCTCAAGAACATCCCACATCTCCTTGGCAGATTTGCACTCGGATACCCTGAAAAATTCATCCATGTTAAGTGCAGAAGTAATTATATTTTTTGCAGTGCAGTCACTTTGAACTTTCTTCTTCTCCTCATCATTCAAGCTGGACCATTCTTTATCTGTAATTAAAGGACCATTAGAAATAACATCCCAAACATTTCTATCAATGGATTCAATAAAGATTTTCATCCTAATTTTCCAAAAAGGATAATCTGTTCCACAGAATAGTGGAGGTCTGTTAATAGATGCCCCCTGAGAAAATGGTAACCTGTTTTCAGCCATGGATCAAGAGACTTGAATAACTTTCAAGCACCTTGCTCTGATGCCAATTGTTAGAAAAGTAGTTTTAGATCAAGAGGGGGGTGAATTGATCTTTGAAAGTTTTTCGCAAATCACAGATTATCTAATTTGAAAATTAAGTTTACTAATCTATTCTTGAATCGCAAAGCAATCAATCAAAATAAGCGCAACAACTGAATTTAAAGGAGAGAAAGGTTAAGAAAGATATCACTGGTATTTTATACTGGTTCACCCAATACCAGGGCTACGTCCAGATCTCCGACCAAATTCCAGTTGGGTTCCACTAGATTAAATGTTTTACAGATTCAACAATCTTACACCTAATCTATCACAAGAACCAAATTCCAGTTCCTGCACTTAACCTCTCCACCAAGAACCAAATTCCAGCTCTTGATAACCTCTCGCAACCAAATTCCAGCTGCAGAGAAACCGAGTACCCAAATTCCAGGTACCACACGAGTACAAGAACCAAATTTCGAGTTCCTCGTACTCAACCTCTCCACCAAGAACCAAATTCCGAGTTCTTGATAACTTCCGCAACCAACTTCCAGACTCGAGAAAAACTTGTGCCCAAATTCCAGGCACAACACAATACAAAAGAATGAAAAAGAATTTACAAAGAAGAAACTAGAAAGCTCAAACCAGTTTATCCAAATCTGCAGAGAGTTTCTTCTTCAAAAGTATGCAAGTTGCCTCAAGAAAGATTTTCAAAAGAACTTCTAAAAACTGTTGCGAATCTTTCTTGAAAAGGATGCTAAAGGTTGCTTGAATGATTGCTTAGGATTTGTAAAAACTGATATTCAATGTATGTTTAAAAAGTTCAAGAAAAACTGTTTTTAAAGAGTAATTTCAAAAACTGCTGCATTAATTAATCTGTTGAAAGTTTGTTTTAATCTGTTGAAATAGTCATTTCAATCAGTTAAAAGTCCTTTCAATCCATTAATGCGTTCTTGTTTCTTTAACAGAATTGTTTTAGTTGATACTGCAACGGTTATATCAATTAAAACACTTTACAAAACTTTTCTAAGTTTGATTCAATCGATTGTTTCGTGTTTTAATCGATTGATATACTGCAAAACTTTCTTATAAAACTTTTCAAGTTATTTTAATTGATAAAAAGAAGTTTTAATCGATTAAAACTCTGTACAAAATTTTTCCAAGTTGTTTTAATCGGTTGAAACGCGTTTTAATCGATTGAAACTCTGTACAAAAATTTTCCAAGTTATTTTAATTGGTTGAAATGCGTTTTAATCAATTGAAACAGATCTGATCGGTCATAATTCAATTCTGATCGATCATAACCAACTCTGATCGGTCATAACTGCATTCTGATCGATCATTCCGACCCTCTAAGTGATTTTAATCGATTGAAATGTGTTTTAATCGATTGAAATAAGTTCTGATCGCTCATATTTCAAATCTGATCGCTCATAATGGGTTCTAAAGGGTTGTAATCGATTGAAAGCAATTTGTATCGATTAAAATACTGTAAAATTACTTCTTTAAACATTCTAAGAGATTTTAATCGGTTCTTTCAAAACTATATCAGTTAAAAACATTATTAAGAAAGCTTTTGTCACAATGCTTTGTTTTTAATTTGTTTAAAACGATTTTTGAGGCATTTTGCAAAATCATTTAAGAGAACAAACTTCATGCAGCAGAAAAGATAAAGTGGTTTTACCTAAGCATTCTGTTAGACACACTAATCTTCTAACTCTTTTATCTGAGTGACTTGTTGACGACTGCAGAGTAGCCTTTTGACTTCATCTTTGACTTCATCAAATCAATGAGATCTTTGCCAAATTATTTCAATAAGATCTTCATTACTTTCAGTGAAGAGCAGCAGCGAAGTGTTTTTCCTTGCTTTTGGTGGCAGAAATCCACCGAGAGCAAGGTGTCGGCAAGAATTGCAGGCACGGGACTTTTTGAGTGCACGTCCCAGGCGAAGAAGGCGTCCATGACGGCTTGATCCACTGTGTCGAGGTGGAAGGGAAATAATATTGTTCCAAATATTATTAGGGCCAGGGTTTTGTTGAAAGCGGCCCATTTTGTCCTTTCAGCCAAATCGGACAGGTGGTCTTCTAACATTGAGACCTTCCAACACTAAACATTCCCTTTTCCTATCAGGGTAGTCTGCTGGAATGGCAGTTGAATGATGGCAGCGACTTGTGCTGCAGGAGTATATGCCCCGTGGCGTATATGGACCCCGGCTGATTTGGGCCATTTTAGCATGATTTTGTACTGCTCTAAGGTGGGCACCATATCAAATTGCGGAAATTTGAAGCAACGCAGACTGGAGTTCCAAAAGTGAACTAATACCCTGACGAAGACTTGGTCAACACAGATCTTGAGCAGGTCGAGAATCCGTCCATAGGATTTCTCAAAGTCGGAGCGGACATCTGGTGGCATTGTCGCGCTTAGCCGTTCCAATTTTTCAGCATGGTATCGGGGAATGTCTACCTTCTTCAATTGTCTACTAGTCCCCTCCTTTTTCTAAAACCAAAATGCATGTTTTATGAAAATGATGCTTATTGAATGAATGCGAGTGTTTATTTTATTTATCATGTTTTTGTATGATGTATTTTTTTTTTTGAAGAAATAAACTACTTATATGGGGGTAATATTTTTGAACCAGGTCCCATTTATTGTTTTAGAATAGGGATTTTTATTTTATTTGATTTTATTTCCATTTTTATATTATAGCCTTTTATCTCTTCTGTCAGACTGCATGGCCACTTAGCTTACAAAGAACCTGAAACCAAGCTAGTAAAAGGCAGACTGTCCGAGATAAAAAGTGGCTTTATGCGAAAGAATTGGTTAACGTCCCCTATCTCTTCTGTCGGACTGCGTGGCTACTTAGCTTACAAAGAACCTGAAACCAGGCTAGCTAAAAGGCAGACTGTCCGAGATAGGGGTGTTTATTGCAAAAAATATTTTTGTGATTTTTTTTTCTGTTGTTTGGTTATGCTATGCAACAAACAAATGCAACAAACAGATGTACACACAATTTGAACATCCACGAATAGGCGAGAAGTCGTTTTAATCACGAGGTAGGGTTTTCCTGCAGAAAAGTGCATTGGCGAAGGTAGGTTCTAACTGTTCTCACCAAGACTAAGGCCCCCAAGGTGCCCCCATTATAGGGTCCCCACTCTCCAGCCTTCCGACCATGCTTAGCACTAAGGCCATAGTCAGTCTTTGTGCCAAAAGAGGAAGGTTATCACCTTGAGTGGTGGTTTCCGATCACACTGGTGGGCACAAGGCCATTACTACAGCGAACCGTACCTGCCACCCACTCCCTATGGATTTCTCACTTGCCCCCGGGTATAGGGGGAACTGTTGTGTGCAAGGGTTTGTGTACATTTTGTATTTCAATTAATTGCATAAATGTAAACAAACAATAGTTATTAAAGCCAAACATTAAAGCATGTTATAATACAAGGTAGGGTAAAAACGTTATTTTCTTGGTTCATTTATTTTTAGCTAGCCCATCCCTAAATGGGATCAACTCTCTAGGCTTCCCCAGTGGAGTCGCCATCTGTCGCTGCCGTCAAAACGAGGGCGGTCGGAGCGACGCGATGGTTTCCGACTTTCCAATTTTCGCGTTATTATTAGTGGTTACAACGCCTTTAGGTTGTCTGATAACTGGGCTGAACCTAGGGGCGAGGTTTTCGAAAGGACGCTCTTGGATTGTCCGATAACCGGGCTAATCCAAGAGCTAGTTTTGAAGGGTTCTTTGGAGTTGCCACCGATGTTTTTACCGGAAACATCGGAAAAGGAGTTTAAAAGGCGTTGGTTTTCAAAAAACCAACTTTGGTCATTAGAACCAGAGTTGGGTAAGGGAGTTAGTTACACGTAAAGGAAGTGTTAGTTCCTTTACGACGCCCCTTTCGGGTTCCCTATGATAGGCTAGCTACTTTGGATAAATAAATAAACCGGAAAATACGCTTTTACCCTTTTATTTTGCGGAATTTAAAGTTATGACTACATGACCCTAATCTCTATTGCACAATTAAAATTAAAGCGGTAAAAGTAGAGAGTATAAACCTCTGAAGCAAGCTTTTCTATTAATTCTTCCTAAAAATAGGGTGCTTTGCAGCAGCCCTTCACTCTATATAGCGTCGGAAACCTCTCGAAACGCTCAAAAACACTCTTAGAAACGCTTAGAAACTCTGGAAATGCTTCGGAGGGGTTCTAGAGAGATAATTTTAAGTGATTTCTAGAGAGAAGGAGGAAGAACTATTGGAAATGAAGGGAATGGAGGCCCTATTTATAAGGATTCGCGCCTGTCAGGTCGAGATGGGTCGTCTTGTCTGACAAGGTCGAGACGGCGGTCTCGCCTTGCAGGAATGGCGAGACGGCGGTCTCGCCATTCGCACAAGGCGAGACAGCGGTCTCGAATCCGAGACGGCGGTCTCGACCTTAAAAGGCGAAAATCCTTATTTTTGGATCAAAAATTCCTCCTATCCTAGTATGGGGCCTAATAGTCTCTACTAGTGGCTTCTTAGGCTTCATCCATCTTCGAATAGAAGGTCTTCTGATCTTTATTATGAGGCCGGGCAAGATTAGGGGTCTACACTGACTGAAATAATTGATTAAATGGAGTGTTAATCGATTATTACAGAGCCAAAATCAACAGAACCCCAAATCTCTCTGTTTTAATCGATTAAATGACATGTTAATCGATTAACAGGCCTGTTAATCGATTAACAGGGGTGTTAATCGATTAAACCAGTGAGCAGATACAGAAAATGATTTTTCTCACTATTTTAATCGATTATTTCACCAATTAATCGATTAAAGCCGAGCCTCTTTGATAAATTTGAGCTTTTTGAAGCTTCTAAGGTGCAGACTATGTACCGGCTATCTCAAACTCTAATATTACAAACTCAATCTAATCAAAACATAGTTATTACACTACAAAAAAGTCTTCAACTCTTTAAGTCTTGTGTTCTTGAATCATCATCAAAATCAACAAGCTTCATGTCCATCAAGTCTAACATCAAGTCCTTGAATGTTCAACAAATCACTCATCCACCGTGGGAAGGGGAAAGCGATCCTTCACTGTTATGGCATTCAAGGCCCTGTAATCCACACACATACGCCACGTACCATCCTTCTTTTTAAGTAAGAGCACCGGGGAAGAGAACGGGTTGTTACTGGGCTGAATCCAACATGATTCCAACATTTTGGATACCTGTCGTTCAATTTCTAGCTTCTGCACATGGGGCTACCGATAAGGACGAATGTTAACTGGACTAGAATGGGGGAGGAGAGGTATGCCATGGTCGGTGGAGCACACCGGAGGCAAAGAAGAGTGTTCTGTGAAGAGGAATGAATACTCTGTGAGCAGAGTCTGAACTTTCTAATAAGGATGAGAAGGACGAGAATGGGAAGAGGGAGAAGGGCATACTGTAAGTGAAAAGAATTGAGCTGTGGGATCTGTTCGAACAACCTTCTTAAGTTGGTGGAGAGAAATAGAAGTAGATTGTGGGCCAGAGTCTCCCTTAAGTTCAATGATGACTTGATTGAAAACAAATTTCATGGTAAGAGCCTAATAATCCATGAGAATGGGCCCTAATTACTTTAACCATTTGGCCCCAAGTACCACATCAGAGCCTCCCATATCCAAAACATAGAGGTCCACAGTAAAAACATGCCCATGAATTATAAGATCCACCCCACGACAAACGTTGACACAGGTCGACTCCTCACCACTACCAACCAACACTTTCAACGGTGTAGTGGGGGAAAAGGCCTGGCCCAATGAATGAGCGATGCGTTGTTGAAGGAAATTGTGAGTGCTCCCTCCATCCACCAACACTCGCAGTTGTTGATGGGCTATGTGGCCCGTTAAACGCAACGTTTTAGGAGCCCCACTCCCAGACAAAGCATGAAGACTAATTTGGGCCGGATAGTCCACAGGATCTGAAGGAGGATCAGGCAAACACGGATATGGGTCCAGTTGGGGTAAATTTGGAGCTAACAGGTCCATCAGATCACCATCTTTAGCAATGAGAAGTAAAAATCGAGCATGACAACGGTGAGTGCGTGAATACTTCTAATCACAATTGAAGCAAAGACCTTTTTCATGGCGGTCAGCCATCTCGACCTCTATGAGCTGTCAATAACGGGTTTTTGGTGGAGGAGTTCATAAAAGAGGGGGAAGGGCCTTCGGTTGCTGTAGTGGTGGAGAATTGAGAGTGCATGTAGTTGGAGGAGAGGGCCAAGGAATGAAGGTCCGAGATAGTTGCAAATGAGTAAGGTCAAAGTACTTCTCCTCTTGCAAACGAGCTAACCCCACTGCATGAGACAGAGCCAGAGGCTACTGGTGAAAGCAATGAGGGGGAGATTGATGGAAATGTCCCTACATTCCCAAGAGATGATTTTGATGATGATTCAACTCAACTACATTCAAGTCAACACCATTCAAGATGAATTAAGGACAAGCTGAATTTAAGACGTTGGTGACAATGTGAAACATTTCCCTACATGCCCAAGATATGTTTTTGATAAAAATGATGATTCAAGAAAGCCCAAGATGATTCCTGAAGACTAGATAGAGTCTTAGAATACTGGATATGAAGGTACAAGTTGATGAAGTAATATTATGCATAAGCCTCCAAAGCACAAGTGTGATAAAATTTCATAACATGATATTTTTCACTGTCATAATCAATTATGATGCATCAGAAATGGAAAAATGATTTTATCTATCATAATTGATTATACTAGTAACATAATCAATTATGACAGTTCAAATTTGAAAAATATATCTGTTTTAAAGAATAAATGTTTTTGAATACATCCTGATTTTCTCTATGATATTATTAATGTCCAACGACCATTTTCTGATGCTATTTTTATATTTAATTAAGTTTTGATGAAAAATAAAAAATACACAATTACAGAATTCGAAAATACAATTTACATTCAACCATTTTTGAGAAAAGAATTATGAGCAAGGCAACAAAGATATTTTACACCTTTTGAGAAAACCCTTTTCTCTACTGCCTTCTGTGCTTTCATTGTTAATCAAACTTGTTCTTGGAGATTGGCATTCTACAGGCTTCTACAATTTATTGTCTTCATTACTCAAGTGTGATTGTTCTTATCTTACTCCTTCATTCTTTGTGGGTTTAGGAGGTGTTTTCATCCCTTTGATTTGTTCAGGGAGGTGTTCATCCCTAGTGTGATTCTAGGGAGGTGTTCATCCTTAGTGATATTCTAAGGAGGTGTTTTTCATCCTTTGATTTGTTCAGAGGAGGTGTTCATCCCTAGTGTGATTCTAGGAGGTGTTCATCCTTAGTGGGATTCTAAGGAGGTGTTTTTCATCCTTTGATTTGTTCAGAGGAGGTGTTTTTCATCCTTTGATTTGTTCAGAGGAGGTGTTCATCCCTAGTGGGATTCTAGAGAGGTGTTCATTCTTAGTGGGTTTCTAAGGAGGTGATTGTCTTTTTAATTAGATTACTTTTTACTTGTTCTTCTGCTGAGTTGATTGTAATTTGTAAACTGAATTTGAAAGATAGTGAATTGGGAGTCACTCTTGTGTTAAGAGTTGACTTGGGAAGCTGGATGTAGGGTTGGTTATACTCAAACCAAGTATAAATCACTATGTGCTCTTCTCTTTCCCTTATCTCTTTCTCTTTTCCTGATTATATTATCACTTCCACTTTATCTGTGTTCAAACAAATTATTGACTCACAAATAAATTTTTAATTTGACATCTACTAAAATTTGTGCATCTATTCACCCCCTCTAGATGCCATTTGTCTAACAAGTGGTATCGAGCTTGGTTAAATAAGATATTTCTAAACGATCTGTCAAGATGTCTATGCGGAACCAGGTTTATAGGGAAGAAGCCTCAATAAACGAGACCACCATTATTTGAAGGAGAAGACTATCGCTTTTGGAAAGCAAGAATGGAAATATTTTTACAAACACTAGATTATGGTGTTTGGGATGTTGTACTCAATGCTCCCTACATTCCGATGAGAACAACGGAATCTGGAGTTGTTCCAAAGACTTTTGACCAATGGACACTGGATGAAAATAGGCGTGCCCATTATGATGTAAGAGCCCAAAATGCTATTGTTTCTGCCTCGTAATGAATTTTTCAGGGTCTCACAATGTAAAACAGCAAAAGAAATATGGTACACTCTTGAAGTAACACATGAAGGAACAAATGAAGTAAAGCGAGCACGTAAGAACACACTCATCCAGGAGTATGAATTATTTCAAATGCAGCAAAATGAAAGCATCACGGATTTCCAGACACGCTTCACACATATAGTAAATCACTTGAAAGCATTAGGAAAGAGTTTTGACAATGAGGAGTTGAACACAGATCTTGAAATCCTTAGACAAGAATGGGCAACCAAAGGTCACTACTATTACAGAATCAAAGGATCTCACAGAAATGAATATTGCTATTCTATTTGGAAAGCTGCAAGAACATGAGATGGAGCTACAAAGGTTAAAGAATGGTGAACATAATCAAGCCAAGATGATAACTCTAAAAGTAGAAAAATCTTCACAAGACGAAAGCGAAAATGAAGGTAAGTTTTCAGATTCTAATATGTCTCTTTTTGTTAACCAATTTTCTCACTTTATGAAGAACAGGAAAAAGAGACAGCAAAGAAAGGGGAAAACAAATAAATACCATTGCTATGAATGTGGAAAACCTGGCCATATCAAACCAGACTGTCCAGAACTTAAGAAAGATGTAAAGAAAGGGAAGAACAGTATCTATAAGAACAAATGCAAAGCTTATATTGCTTGGGAGGATAATGATTCTTCCACAACACAAGAGAGTTCCTTCGAAAGCAGTGATGGAGAAGAAGAAGCAAATCTTTGCTTGATGACAAAAAGTGATGATGAAGCCTCATCACAGGTAAGCAGTACAAAATCCTTAAATAAATATGATGAGTTGTTTAAAGAATATCAAGATATTTATGAAGGTTTTACCAAGTTATCTAAGAAATACAATGCACTTAGACAAAAGTTTGATGCATTAGAAAATACTGTTAGTATTCTTGAAAAAGAAAATGAGTGCTTAAAGAAAGATGTTGAAAAATTTAAAACTTTTTCTAAAAATAAAGAAGTTGCTAAACCTTGTGAAAATTGTAATCATTTGGAAAATGAGATTTTCAAGTTAGAGAAAATAATAAGCAAGTTTTCAAAATCTTCTGAAAATCTTGATTCTATATTAGGTTATCAAAGAGGAAATTCTAGCAAAGCTAGACTTGGTTACAAACCCAAAGAAAGTCTAGAACCTCATAAAACTATTTTTGTGAAAGAGTCAAGGAAAACAGATGTGAAACCAGTTTCAAAAACTTTAAGAAACTCATTTAGACCTTTTCAAAGAAAACCAACATGTTTTTATTGCATGAAAATAGGCCATACATCAAATAGATGTTACATAAAACATTTTGGCATATCTAACGGCAAATATGAATGGGTGCCTAAAGGAACAAAGCATTTATACATGTCTAGATGATAGTTTGAGCATCTAATTCATTATCAAAAACGAATTTTTTTTTTCTTGTTGTCATAATCAATTATGTTGATTCTGAAGGTGTTGTGATAATCGATTATTATATCATGGTTATATTCTTTTAATCCTTAGTCTTTTGGCAGAGACTTGTGATTCTACTAACCTTTTTAAGGACCCAAAAATAATTAAAGGGTACCTAGATTTGTATGTTGATGTTGCAGGTAATTATCAAGGATAAAAAATTAATGCAGGTTATTGAAGCTAAATAGGTGTATAGGAACAAGCTAGATGAACAGGTAAATATTACAAAGATAAGTTTATGATTGTCTCTCAAGCCTCTATATTGAATATCTGCACTTATCTGTCACATAAATTTGATTGTTGACCAACTTTGAAATTTGAAAGTTTGAATTTTGAAAATTTGAATTATTAAAGTTTGAAATTTTGCAGTTTGAGATTCTTGAAATTTGAAATTTTGCAGTTTGAGATTTTTTTTAAAATTTTGTAGTTTGAGATTTTGAAATTTGAAATTTTTGCAGTTTAAGATTTTTAAAATTGAATTTGAATTGGAATTTGAAATTTTGGATTAGAAATTTGTTTTTGAAATTTGGAATTTGAATTTGAAATCTGGAATATGAGTGAATTTGAATTTGAAAGTTGCCTAAATAAGAAGACCGCAATTGGGGGAAACTATTGCGTTTCATTCCATTATCTCTACAATCATTCTATTCCCCTATCTTTCTCTCTCTTCATTTGTCTCGGGTATCCTAGATATTGCCTCCTTAATATGATGTTCTTCTCTATGACACTTTGTAATGCATTATCTTCTCTACCTTGATTTATGTACTAATATGTGCAAATTTGTTCTCAATTTCTATTGCAATATTTTTCATAATTATCAATGAAACAAGGAGATATTTTGATGATATTAATCTGTATGAAATAGGGGGAGATTTTTTTGATGAATTAAAATCTATGTGAAATTCATTCCTATCTCTAAATTAAACAAGGGGAGTTAAGAAAAGTCTTTGTTCATATGAGTTAGGGGGAGTCTTGTTATTAATATATCCAGGGAGAGATTAAGAGACTCTAACACTTGATACAAATCTGTGCTAATCTGTGTTATAATATACTGTGCTAATCTAGAGCTGGCTATATAGAGTCAAGAATTTTAATTCATTTCAGGTGTTTCCTTGATCATCATCAAAAAGGGGGAGATTGAAAGCAATGAAGGGGATATTGATGGAAATGTCCCTACATTCCCAAGAGATGATTTTGATGATGATTCAAGTCAACTACATTCAAGTCAACACCATTCAAGATGAATTAAGGACAAGTTGAATTTAAGACGTTGGTGACAATGTGAAACATTTTCGTACATGCCCAAGATATGTTTTTGATAAAGATGATGATTCAAGCAAGCCCAAGATGATTCCTGAAGACTAGATAGAGTCTTAGAATACTGGATATGGAGGTATAAGTTGATGAAGTAATATTATGCATACGCCTCCAAAGCACAAGTGTGATAAAATTTCATAACATGATATTTTTCACTGTCATAATCAATTATGATGCATCAAAAATGGAAAAATGATTTTCTCTATCATAATTGATTATACTGGTAACATAATCAATTATGACAGTTCAAATTTGAAAAATATATCTATTTTAAAGAATAAATATTTTTTAATACATCCTGATTTTCTCTATGATATTATTAATGTCCAACGACCATTTTCTGATGCTATTTTTCTATTTAATTAAGTTTTGATGAAAAATAAAAAACACACAATTATAGAATTCGAAAATACAATTTACATTCAATCATTTTTGAGAAAATAATTCTGAGCAAGACAATAGAGATATTTTACACCTTTTGAGAAAACCCTTTTCTCTACTGCCTTCTATGCTTTCATTGTTAATCACACTTGTTCTTGGAGATTGACATTCTACAGGCTTCTACAATTTGTTCTCTCCATTACCCAGGTGTGACTGTTCTTATCTTAGTCCTTCATCCTTTGTGGGTTAAGGAGGTGTTTTCATCCCTTTGATTTGTTCAGGGAGGTGTTCATCCCTAGTGTGATTCTAGGGAGGTGTTCATCCTTAATGGCATTCTAAGGAGGTGTTTTTCATCCTTTGATTTGTTCAGAGGAGGTGTTCATCCCTAGTGGGATTCTAGGGAGGTGTTCATCCTTAGTGGGTTTCTAAGGAGGTGATTGTCTTTTTAATTAGTTTACTTTTTACTGGTTCTTCTGCTGAGTTGATTGTAATTTGTAAACTGAATTTGAAAGATAGCTAATTGGGATTCACTCTTGTGTTAAAAGTTGATTGGGGACTGGATGTAGGGTTGGCTATACCCGAACCAGTATAAATCCTTGTGTGCTCTTCTCTTTTCCAATTCTCTTTCTCTTTTCCTGATTATATTATTGTTTTTGCTTTATCTGTGTTCAAACAAATTATTGACTCACAAATAAATTTTTAATTTGACATCTATTAAAATTTGTGCATCTATTCACCCCCCTCTAGATGTCATTTGTCTAACAGCTGGGACACCACCTCACGACAGATCTCCGGCTTAAGACCCAAAATGAAGCAACTCAGAAGAAGGGGTTGTGGTAGCCCAATGACACGATTAGCAAGAGCTTCAAACTCATCCAAAAAGGTAGAAACAATGGTGGTATAAGTGAGTTTGAAAAGCTTACCACGGGGATCCTCAAAGATAGTGGGAGCAAATCTGGTCTCCAAAGCTTGTAGCAGATGAGGCCAAGAACGGATCTGACCATTGCGGTACATCCACTGAAACCAAGCCAACGCCGCACCGTCGAGGTAGAAGGATGCCACAGTGATGTTCTCTTCCTCCGGAGTGTTGTGGTAATAAAAGAATTGTGTAATCTTAAAAATCCACCCAAGTGGGTCATGGCCGTCGAAGCGAGGGACGTCAAGTTTGAGGAAATAGCGGTGAGAAGGATGATCGAGGAATGGAGGAGGGTTAAAAGGGGGAGGAGAGTCAAGTGTGTGTTCTAGGAGGGATAAACGGGTATTCATATCAGTTAATTGGGTGGAGAATATTGACATTTGGTTGAATATCTCATCAATTTCGTCAGAAAATTGTTTGAGACGTGTGTCGTCAACCATGGTGAAAAGCTCAACGAGAGCACCAATGATAGTAAAAGAAGAATAATTGCACTGAGGAATGAGGATACTTTTTTCATACCTTCTTCAATAGCATAGTACATCATATAAAGCGTCATAGCATCTAGAAAGATTCCTAGGATACGTGGCTCACGTCCTTACAATCCCATAACTAACTTCTTCTAGAATAAAATAGGGTAAAAAAAGGGTAATTAATAACATATGCTTAATAATGAATAAAATCAACCCATCCAACAGGTCTATTACTGATCCTCTTAGGCCTCACGTGATCAGCAATTGGGTCTTCTATAACATAATTGTAAAACTTTATTTTACATTTATTAGTGTGCTGATTAAAGAAATTTAGAAAGCCTGAGATATACTGACCAAAGTTATGCAGGGGTAGAAAGGTTGAAGATGGTGCGACATCAAACCTTGTGGCATTAATATGAGTTGTTGCAGATGGGGCCACAAGAAGTCATTCAATAATAATTTACAAGATTGTTTTCTATCACAAATTTGATGAAATGATTTGGTGAAAGCTTGAAAGAATGAGCGGTGGTGGAGAAATTGTTAAAGACCCTCGATGCAATATTTGACATGATTTTTGTTACTATCCAAGAATTTGGATTTCCTAAAGTTGGATGAATTACAGGGATTGTTGGAGGCTCATGAACAATATTTATGTGAGAGGGCAGAAGAGAAGTACAATTCAGAAAAAACCTTATTTGTGAAACAAAATCAAAAGAATGAGTGTAATCGAGGAAATTTAACAAGAAAGGTCGTGGAAGAGGTTTCAAAAGCAGAAACAATGAATGTGGAGGTTCAGAAGAATAATAAGAGAATTCTTCACAATCAAGGGGTGATATAGACATAAATTCACAAAAGAGATAGGGTCGATCTGGTTTTGATAAAAGTATTGTGTTATAATTATTATAAATATACCATTATGTAGCTAATTATTAGAGAAAATGTATGGGTAACAATGAAGAAGAAACATATATAGTGTCAAAATAAGACTCGAAGGATAAATTATTTGATGTTGACCACAACAAAATTAGAGAAAACATATGAATAATCTTGATATGCGTTTTAAAAGAGTTTGTTTGTCGAGTTAGATGAAAATATTAAATCGAATGTTGGTGTTTTGTTTTGGATTGTGGTTTTTCCGTCTGCTTGTGTTCATATTGGTTTTGGTTTAGGTTGGTCCTGGGTGGTTTGATTTGAATTTGACTAGAGGTCGAATGGTGGTTTTGGTTTGCATGGTCTAAATGAACTGTATTTGGTTTTGGTAGGGTCTTGTCAGGTTGTCTGCCTTGTGTTTTTGTGGGGCCTGACCCATGTTTGCTCTACAGTATATTTTAATTGTGCGGATGATGTTTTTTAAATTTAGGCTAATTGGACTCCTGGTCCATTACTATAGCCCTTGTGGTTATGGGTTGAGGAATACTTTGCATATTGTGGCAGTCTTTGCAAAAATATTTTCTTTTATATCATTTTTATTTATCTTCTTTTGTTTATCTGTTTGTGTTATCTGTTTGTTTTTCTTTTATCACTTAAAAAAAATATAAAAATAACAAAAATTAATAAAAACAACAAAAAGATTTTATTTTAAGTCTTATGATTATCTATATTCTTTTATAAATATTGATTTATAGTATATTCTGTGGATCCCCTTATTCTCCTCCACTAATATGCTGCTTTATTATCTGATTTACTGCCTTTTTTTTACAATTTTTTATTTTAAAAAATTGTAATGGAAGGTACTATATAGCCTTTTTTAGGCAAAGACTATAAAACAGCTATGATAGTTGTTAAACAAAATCTTTTAGATAAAGATTACAAAAAGCTTTTATAGTTGTTGAACAAATTATGGAATCCCCTCCAATGGGATTTAAAAGTCTATTTCAGATATAGACACCATACATGCTTTTCTAGAATAGGTTTCTAAAAAACTAAAAAGTTTGATAAAACTAATTGACAAAATAGAGTATATGGGATACTTTAAGTCACTTAGAAAAAATCCTTGGGGTTATTTAGCTAACCCAACTGCAGATAAAAACTACCAACATGCCTTAGATAACTTGTTAGTAGAACACAAAGAACTACAGAATTGGTTCTCTAAAACCCTATCAAACCTAGACCTAGAACAAGATAGGTCAGTTGATAATAGGAATAGTATTTCTACTATCCCTAACAATGAAAATATTCCTATGATAAATCCCATAGGATGTGAGGAAGATACAGTGGATAGTGTATCTTTTAATGATATTATAAATGGATTTTTAGATGATTTTTATCCAAATGAAGAAGATGATACTTCGGAAAATTTATCTAAAGTCTCAGAACCCTTATCCATATTAGGGTTAGTAGACACACATGATGAATCAAAAGATACAGTGGATAATGTATCTTTAGGTTTAGAACCCTTGTCTAGGTTAGACAACACAAAAAGTGATACATTAGATAATGTATCCATAGTTTCTGAACCCTTACCAACAGTAGGGTTAGAAAATACAAGTGTAGGAATAAATGATTTTCAACCACACAACTATCGGATGGAACATGATAATATACAAGATATTTCTGTTGATACAAAATCAATAGAATCATCACAAAATGTTGTTCTTAACAACAACCAAAATCCCACACTAGAGAATAGGCCTTCTTCAGAGCCAAGTCTACAAAATCCTAAACTTCTTCTAAACATAGGAGAAACATTAGACTATTTGGGTAATGGTTTAATGAATATAAATGAAAAGAATCCATGTTCTCATAATGTGCAATTATTTTCAAGACCAGGATCGATTCCTTGTCAATACTGTGAAAGATACTTTCATATCTCTCAAAGGGCACATTGTCCCCTTTGTTACAAAAATTTCTATTTAAATTGTTTAAAAACAAAATCAGAAATACAAGATATACCTACTTTCTTTAAAAAAGAAGAAGGTATAAAAAAAGACAAAAATTTAATCGACACTAGGACTTCAGTCTTAGAAACCCGATTAAACATACTTGAAGAAAAGATTATTCATTTAGAAAAACTTGTTAAGGGAAAAGATACTGAAAAAGGTTTAGTATCCAACTTTACACAAAAAAACATGATGGGAACTATGCAATGTATCCCATTAGTTTGTAATACAAAACAATTAATAACCGTAAAGGTATTAGTAAAATTAAACTTTCCACAGAAAGACAAAAATCCTACAAAAGAGGCTATAGTTCAAGCTCTCTTAGATACAAGATGTTCTAAAATGGTTGTGTGTAGAACAAAAGTACCCCCATACATGATTACCAAAAGTAAACATGTACATAAAACCAGAACGATGTCTAGACAAATACTGATAAATGATGAAGAGATAAATAATATCTCTCTTTAATTCAGTACAAATTGTGACTTGTTTGGTCAGAAAATACACATTAAAACTATGCGAGTGGAAAATTTAGTCCCCTCCAAACAAAGTATGATTATTGGTTTAGATTTTATCCTTGGTCATAATCGAACTATCACTGTTAACAAAGATTATGTTATCATTAGTGATAGAACACATATGTCACCCATAATTAGTGGCGACAATAAAACACCTTAGAACAACCTGTGGATGGATGTTCTTGTGATAATCCCAAATCTTCTAACATATGTGATTGTATGGAACAAGATATGGATTATTACTACACAAATGATATTATGGAATCTTTTTCTTCCATAAAGATATAAAAAAGAATTACGTTTGATAATATCCAACAAATATTGGATAGGTTAAACAAAACAAGCATAATAGGAGAATACCCCACAAAGTTTTGGGATCGAGATCCTATTATTTGCAAACTTAATATAATCAATCCTTATTTTATTATAAAAACAAATGATATACAGTTTAACAACTGGGAATAAGAAGAATGTCGATTGCATATCAACAATCTCTTGAAATTGAAAGTAATAACTCCAAGTGAGAGTCCTCACAGGAGTCCTGCTTTCATAGTAAACAAAGCTTCAGAGAAAAAAAGAGGTAAATCCAGGATGGTTTACAATTATAAAAGACTGAATGATAACACAGTCGAAGATGGATATATTATTTCATCTAAAGATATTTTGATAAACTGCATACAAAATGCAAGATAGTTTTCAAAATTTGACTTAAAGAGTGGTTTCCACCAAGTTAAAATGGATCCTGACTCAATAAAATGGACAGCTTTTTCCTGTTCAGAAGGATTATATGAATGGCATGTAATGCCTTTCGGTCTTAAAAATGCACCACCTATTTTCCAAAGAAAAATGGATAACATTTTTAAAGACTTCAAATCCTTCACTTGCGACATACTTGTTTTTTCCAAGACTAAAGAAGAACATTTTCTTCATTTAAAACAAGTTTTATACAAATTAGAACACTATGGGTTAATAATGTCTAAAAACAAAATGGAAATTTGTAAAAGCTTTATAGAATTCCTAAGAATAGAAATAGGGAACGGAACCATAAAACTCCAACCCCATATTTCTAGAAAAATCCAAGATTTTCCTGATAAAATGGAGGATATTAAGACTTTGAGATCATTTTTAGGACTCTTAAACTATGCCCGAAATTTTATTCCAAATTTGGGTAAATACACATCTCCTTTATACAATAAGACTTCTATTAAAGGAGAAATAAAATTTAATTATGAAGACATAAGATTGGTTCAGAATATAAAACAGATGGTAAACAAATTACCAATTTTACAATTACCATTAGACTCTAATTATTTGATAATCGAGTGTGACGGAAGCGAATTAGGATGGGGAGCCATCTTAAAATGCAAGAAAACCAAATATTCTTCTAAGATAGAAGAACAAATATGCAGATATGCCTCTGGCAAATATACTGCAAAACCCCAGGTATACCAAACTAGCACTGACTATGAAGTCAATGCTACCATACATGCTCTAGAAGCATTTAAATTATTTTTGATAGATAAATCAGAAATAACCATTAGAATCGATTGTGAAGCAATTGTTTCTTATGGAAAAAAACCAGATTCATAAAGATAAAAAGCCACACAGAAGATGGCTTTTATTCAAAGATTACATGAATTCTGGCAAAATTATAAATTTTGAACATATTAAAGGATCTGATAATATGTTCGCTGACATCCTTTCCAGGTACGTCACAGCTAAGGACATGGTTAAGCCCTTCAACAGAAACCAAGATTATGGATAATAATTTGGTCGTACAAAATGACCTTGAGATTCCCCCGAGATATGGGTTTTTACACAGGCTATTAAGATTTGGTGTTATTTCTAGCCCTTATCCTGCCTGTAGACCCCTAATTTTGCCCGGTCTCTCAAATAAAGATAAAAAAGATCACCCGCAACAAGATAAAGCTCGTCTAGCATTACAAATAAGAGCCAAGGAGACTTCCTATATGAAGATAAAGCTTCAACAGACACATATCGGCACCAACTGACGTCCAAAACAGGCAAGGAAAGCTTCCCGGAGTCCCGAAACGCGCGAAACTGGCCAGAACAAGTCGAGACGGCCGTCCCAAAGTTGGGACGGCCGTCCCAACCTGCCCCAGCCAAGTGGGACGCGCGTCCCGAAGTTGGGACGGCCGTCCCAAGTCCCAGTTCAAGTGGGACGGTCGTCCCGGGTTCCCAGGGGGTCCCAGCCTGTGTAATTTTGCCATTTGGGACGGCCGTCCCAGTCCAGACGGCCGTCCCACTCCAGACGGTGGTCCCGAAGTGCGCCAGCTGCGAAAACTATAAATAGGAGGCTCATTTGCCACTTTTTCACACCACAGACATCCCAGAGAGCTCTGAAACACTTTCTAAAACTCAGAGCACTTGTCTATTTCTCTTCCTTTCTCGAATGATCTTTCCGATTGCCTTAAATAGGTAACAATCGGTTAAGGAATTATATTCTGGCATTTGATTCTTCTTTAAATTTTTAGTGGAGTCGATCTTGTATTGGTGAGGAGAGTCTGTGTAGAGAGAGGGGTTGCCAAAACGCATCCTCACAGTTGGAGATTCTCAATACAAAGCTTGCTACGGAGGTTCTTTTCAATTCTCTTCTCTTTTATTGCTTTATTTATCGTTTTATTTAGCTTTATTTGTTGTTTATGTCATAAAATCATGTAGATAGCTATTTTAATACCTCTTTTATTGCTTTATTTAGCTTTATTCATCATTTTATGCATGCAATATAAAATAAAATCATGTAGATAGCCATTTAATATTATGTAATAAAATAGGGTAATCGCGTAATTTCTCGTAGTCTTTACTTAAATGAATTAATCTGTCATAGGGAACCCGAAAGGGGCGTTGTGGGGTGCTAACACCTTCCCCACACGTAACTAACTCCCTTACCTAACTCTGGTTATAATGGCCAAGTCTGGTTTTTATTAAAATCAATGCCTTTTCATCCTTTTCCAATGTTTATGGTCAAAATATTGGTGGCGACTCCATAAGAACCCCTTTTCGAAAACCTTGCTTTCTCAATGTTGAAGTAATGAACATATTTTAAAACAAATACGCGAGTCTAAACCATCTTTTCGCGACCGCTCGCATAAACGTTCGAGACGTCCCCCGGACGTCGGAAGGGACGGTGGCGACAGATGGCGACTTCACTGGGGAATCTAGAGAGTTGATCCCATTTAGTGACAGATAAATTCAAACTAAGTAAAGATTCAAAATTACGCCTTTACCCTCCGTATGTTTTTACTGTATGGCTTTAATAACTGCTGTATGATTATTTCTGCAAATTGTTTGAAATATAAACTGCACACAAAAAACCCTTGCACACAACAGTCCCTCTATACCCGGGGGCAAGAGTGAATATCTATAGGGAGTGGGTGGCAGATACGATCGGTTAGTTGGCACACGGGGCTACTGCCGTTGTCGGAAAACCACCAACTCAAGGTGATAACTCTCTTCTTTTGGTCTAAGGGTGTCGCCACGGAGTTCCGTGCATGACCCGAGGATCGAGAGATTGAGAGGTCCCTATAATGGGGGCACCTTGGGGACCTTTGGCCTGGTGAGAACAGTTAGAACCACCTAAACCAAGCACGTTTCTGCAGGAAAACCCTACCTCGTGATTAAATAAGTGTGGCTCTGCTCGTGGATGTATGAATTGTGTGTGCATACGTTTGTTGCATTTGTATTGATGCATTAGCATAGGGTAATCATACAACAAACAAAAAAAAATGAAAAAACCCTAAAAATCATAAAAAGTGAAAAGATAAAAGACCTTTATCTTGGACAGTCTTCAGTTAAGCTAGCCTGATTTCAGGTTCTTTGTAAGCTAAGTAGCCGCGTTGACCGACAGAAGAGATAAAGGGTCATAAAAATGTAAAACCAGTTAAAACCATAAAAATACCTTTTATAAAAAAAAAGATTCTTGGCAAAGTCGTATCATTCATACCATATCATCCAATAAATGGTAAAATTACGAAAGAAAATAATTGCAGCATGCTCATCATTTTAATAAACCCCTAAAAAATGGGTCTTAGAGACGTTTTTTGGGAAAATTACTGGGCCAAATCGCCTTTGGCGATTTGCAACTTGGTTCTTCACCCTTTTCTCTTCGTTTTGACATGCTGTGCGTCCAAATCGGACAACCCAGTCAAAAGTTATTCCACTTTCAATATATGCTGTCATAAAAAATATTTTTGTAGTGCATGCATAAAGCACATTCATTATAGGATGCATTAGATATCCTTAGACAATAGTGAAAGGCGGGATAAGGAAGACCAGCAATTTAGGGCTCATCATTTTTATCATCTCTAAAAATGTAATAAAAAAAAATATATGAAAATATATCAAAAGCTTCCGATGTACTCCTCGTGATCCCTGCCCATGATCACGAGATTTTTGGTTAATAAGGGCTTTGTAAATATTTTGTTTCTATCAATACAATGAGGCATTTTTCATAATATTCATATGCTTTTCATTCTTTTCTCTCTCACTCCAAAATAAATGAATAAAATCTAAACCCAAATATAGACCATATAAACAGTCATGTCTGTGATTAAAAACTCTCTGCGGGATCTGAAAGCCGAAGGCGAATGGATTGAGTCAGACAGTGAGGAGGGGACCATTTCCCCGGACATACAAAGACTGTTGGAAAAAGGAGCTCAATTAATACAGCCCAATTAAGAAAAAACTGAGGCCATCAATTTGGGACAAGGAGACAATAAGAAAGAAGTAAATATCAGTACCCAAATTGATAATGTCAGGAAAGGAGTAATAACACCTTTGCGCTTATTCATGCCTTATCCTTTCCCTTATACATCGGATAAAAGTTGTACTCCAATATAGCCGGCATTGGGGGCACGACGGGAAGCAAAAGAATTTATTCCCCAAGGAGCTACAAGATAATGCTCCTAAAAACAAAGGAAAAATAAAGAAACCAAAGAGGAAAAGAAAAAAATCCAAGGGGAAGATTGAGCAGACCTTGGATTCAAAGTGCTGAGGCAGTTTCTTCAACGTTCCACCGAAAAATCAAATTCGTGGTAGGTGACAAATTGATCATGGTTCAAGTTAAAGACTAGATTCGAATCAACGAACCGTCTACCATACCTTAAATGGATGCGGCTGAAGAAGACATTTGAAAATATGGAAAGACATCCTAGCAGTTTAAAAGTGGCCCATATAATGAAGAGATATGGATACAGCCCAGATAAGGGCTTGGAAAGGATGCTCAAAGAATAAGAGAGCCACCAGATTTTAAGGATAATCCTTTAAAGTACGATCCTACAAAAGAGCAAGTCGTACGATGAAAAGGGAAGTCTCCCCTCCGTATCTTAAAAAGGCGATCTTCCAAAAAAGAGGGATATTAACATCAAGGGTAACATTAGTCATTAGATGTCCTTCTTCTTATTCTAAGGGATGTAAACCCAATGACTATTAGAGATCACTCCTCGGGGTGTGCCCGGCCCCCGAGCATCTCTAGGGCACACATTTCCCTGAAATTACAAAAGAATGCTATTCTTACTATCTGCTTCTTTTCTTGCTAAACATTTCTATACCCCATTAAATAACCAATGTTTAGACAAACGTTTTGTTCCAAAATGCGTCAAAATGCCATAAACAAAATGAAGCCAAAGTTAACATGATTGATTAGCTAGAGACACGAATAAGAAAATCGTGTTTCGACAATGTTTGAGAAAAGAAATTATTATTAAAAGAAGCCCGTCAAGGTCAAAGACCAAGACAAAAAGATAAAAGGGCAAAATCCTAGGCAGACTAGGAAAGTTAATCAGTCACAAATAGGCAGTTGATGACGCCACATCATTAAAACAAAACGTTTGTTTAAACTAGCCTAAACACCGACCAACCTTGGCTAGCCATTCTTACAAAAACTATTATTTCAAAAAAAAAATCTCACTAAAACACAAGCCTTTGCAATAAATCCCTTTCCTTCTATTCTCTTGACCCTTCACCACAAAGCATTCAAGTAATTGACTGGGAAATGTGGAAATATAGTGATCAATAGGAGGATTGAAATCCCTAAGGAAAGGAAGAGCGGCATTGATATGGCAATTTCTCTACATTCAAAATGATTACTCTTCGGTTATAGCAAAGATCCGAGATGGCAAATCGGTACAGCTAATCATGTTGACAAAAGCACATGATGATGGAATTAAACTTAACAGAAGCTGAATGGGTTCAAAGCCGATATGACCAGCTAAACCTTATTGAAGAAGAACAGCTGAATATGATATGTCATGGACAAGCCTATCAAAGGAAAAGAAAAAAGGCTTACAAAAAAGGTCAACCCTCATATTTACCATAAGAAGGACTTAATGGTAAATAAGTTGCTTCCAGTCCAGAATAATAAAATTGGAAAATGGGCAGTGAACTATGAAGGACCCCTTGTGGTCAAATGAGCTTTCTCGGAAGGGGCTCTTATCCTCGTCAGTATGGATGGAAAAGAACTTCGACACCTAATCAACTCCGGTACGATGAAGAAGTATTATGCTTGAAGACATTGCTCAAGACCCGTCAGGAATGAAAATCCGCAAAGGACATTCCTGGGCAAAAGATAGGGTTCATATTCCTCGCTAGGATACGTCCTAGGCAAAAAGAAGAGGTAAAAAATAAAAGTAAATAAAAAAAAAAAAAAAAACTAACTAAGAGCAATGGTTACTTTAGTCGAAAACCGAAAGGCGGCTAAGGTAACATTCTTCCAGAAGCAAGTAGTCTGCATGGTCTTCACTCTGAGCTCAGGCATCTCAACTGAAGCAATTAGGAGAACCAGGGAGCAGATATCATAGACATGACTGTATAAGCCTAAACAGTACAGCCAACCCTGACCACCCATTCTTCTAAATACCTTTTGAAATCCTTCTATAAAAGAAATAAAACTTTTGCTCATTTATCAATAAAATTCCCTTTCATTTCCTTTCTCTTGACTAAATATTATGGAAATGCATCTTTATTGATAAATCATAAATATGCACAAAGACTTTTAATCAAAGATCAAACATGCATCTAAAGAGAAGAAGCATATAATAAGAAAATAACAAATACCTGCTAGTATATTCTTAGGTAAAAACTAGGGTAGCCTGCTAGATCGGGAACTCCAAAAGAACGATCTAGGCAAAAGATAAGGAAAAAGCCCCTAAGATATTATAGGCAAAAATTAAAGCAGCCCGCTAGATCAAAAACCCGTAAAGGGCAGTCTAGGCAAAAGATAGGGCTAAAACCTAGAGATGGATAAAAGAAGAGCCCAGCATCACGGTCATAGAAGAGGAGCCCACCGGCGTATTCATAAGAAAGCCAATGGGAGAAGACCAGTCACTTTCTAAATGCATAAAAAATAAACAAACATTAGATTGCATCTAAGACATCCACACACAAAGCAGTTGCATAATACAACTTTGTCAAAATCAAGAAAAAATAATTTCCTTCAAACAAGAATAAATAAACATACATATAAGGAGGATAATCTCCATGTTTGCGATTGGAAATAAAAGGCTCTGAAATCCAGCCTCTAAATAAAAATCAAAATCGCGAGAGGTGAAAACCAAAATTATCTTCAACAAAATAAAGAGCTCCAAGAAAGCTAATTCCAACCATCAACCTTCTACACCAATAAAACAAGGTACATCAAAAAACGGAAAAAGCCTACTCCAAAGGCAAAACAAAAATTACTCCATGACTCAACATCAACACCACATGAGTCATCAAACATAAATCACTTGGAGCTGCAATCAGCATATTTCCATCCAGAAAAGTCATCAAGAAAAACCAATGGAAGGTTCAATTATCCCCAAGAAGATCCCTGTCTACTCTAGAAGCAAGACAAAAAGAGTACCTCATGACTCGAAGAAAGATCACGCAAGAATCCATCAAAGAAAGCACAGAATCAAATCAACCCCCCCCCGGTGGATCACCAAAAAGAAAAGTTTTTCCCCATTAAGTCTATTCGCAAAGGCAAAAATCCACAGGGAGTTAAGCACCCAATATGAACAATCCCCAGTGAAAAGCAAAGTCTGCACTTCCAACAGGCAAGCAGAAAGCCAATATCCCCAAGTGGGTTCTTGCCTAAACAAAAGACACAATCAACAAAAAGCTCAAATCCCCAGAGGATTTCCGCATGACCAAAAGGCGCAACCAAACAAGAATCTCCCCAAGTGAATTTCCGCCTAATCAAGAGGCGCAACTAATAGAAAACAAATCCCCAGAGGATTCCTGTCTAAAAAAGAGGCAATCAAAAATCCCTAGCAAAAGTCGGATGGCTGAAAGAAAAAAAGCCAAAACAAAGAATCCCCGGCCAAGACCGGATGGCTAAACAGAAAAGCCAAAATCAAAGAATCCCCGGCAAAAGCCGGATGGCTAAAACAAGAAAAGCCAAAATACAGAAATCCCTGGTAAAACCAGATGACTAAAATAGAAAAGTCAAAAAGAAAAATTACTCCCCAGAGACGCATGACCCAAAAACAGTAAGCCTTCAACTCATCTCCAAAAACAGATGATCATAGGATTGACTACAAAAAAGTTCATCCTATAAGCCTTGTAGAATAAGGCTTATCATTCACACCGGGTGGGGGTGCATACTCACCTAAGCCTTGAAGAATGAGGCTTATCATTCACACCGGGTGGGGGTGCATACTCACCTAAGCCTTACGAAAAAGGCTTATCATTCACACCGGGTGGGGGTGCATACTCACCTAAGCCTTGCGAAAAAGGCTTATCATTCACACCGGTGGGGGTGCATACTCACCTAAGCCTTGAAGAATGAGGCTTATCATTCACACCGGGTGGGGGTGCATACTCACCTAAGCCTTGCAGAATGAGGCTTATCATTCACACCGGGTGGGGGTGTGTACTCACCTAGACCTTGTGAAAAAGGTTTATCATTCACACCGGGTGAGGGTGCATACTCACCTAAGCCTTGCAGAATGAGGCTTATCATTTACACCGGGTGGGGGTGCATACTCACCTAAGCCTTGCAGAATGAGGCTTATCATTTACACCGGGTGGGGGTGCATACTCACCTAAGCCTTGCAGAATGAGGCTTATCATTTACACCGGGTGGGGGTGCATACTCACCTAAGCCTTGCAGAATGAGGCTTATCATTTACACCGGTGGGGGTGCATACTCACCTAAGCCTTGCAGAATGAGGTTTATCATTTACACCGGTGGGGGTGCATACTCACCTAAGCCTTGAAGAAGGAGGCTTATCATTTACACCGGTGGGGGTGCATACTCACCTAAGCCTTGAAGAATGAGGCTTATCTTTCACACCGGGTGAGGGTGCATACTTACCTAAGCCTTGCAGAATGAGGCTTATCATTTACACCGGGCGGGGGTGCATACTCACCTAAGCCTTGCAGAATGAGGCTTATCATTTACACCGGGTGGGGGTGCATACTCACCTAAGCCTTGCAGAATGAGGCTTATCATTTACACCGGGTGGGGGTGCATACTCACCTAAGCCTTGCAGAATGAGGCTTATCATTTACACCGGGTGGGGGTGCATACTCACCTAAGCCTTGCAGAATGAGGCTTATCATTTACACCGGGTGGGGGTGCATACTCACCTAAGCCTTGCAGAATGAGGCTTATCATTTACACCGGGTGGGGGTGCATACTCACCTAAGCCTTGAAGAAGGAGGCTTATCATTTACACCGGGTGGGGGTGCATACTCACCTAAGCCTTGCAGAATGAGGCTTATCATTCACACCGGGTGGGGGTGCATACTCACCTAAGCCTTGCAGAATGAGGCTTATCATTTACACCGGGTGGGGGTGCATACTCACCTAAGCCTTGAAGAATGAGGCTTATCATTCACACCGGGTGGGGGTGCATACTCACCTAAGCCTTGAAGAATGAGGCTTATCAATCACACCGGGTGGGGGTGTATACTCACCTAAGCCTTGAAGAATGAGGCTTATCATTCACACCGGGTGGGGGTGTGTACTCACCTAAACCTTGTGAAAAAGGTTTATCATTCACACCGGGTGGGGGTGTGTACTCACCTAAACCTTGTGAAAAAGGTTTATCATTCACACCGGGTGGGGGTGCATACTCACCTAAGCCTTGAAGAATGAGGCTTATCATTCACACCGGGTGGGGGTGTGTACTCACCTAAACCTTGTGAAAAAGGTTTATCATTCACACCGGGTGGGGGTGCATACTCACCTAAGCCTTGAAGAATGAGGCTTATCATTCACACCGGGTGGGGGTGCATACTCACCTAAGCCTTGAAGAATGAGGCTTATCATTCACACCGGGTGGGGGTGCATACTCACCTAAGCCTTGAAGAATGAGGCTTATCATTCACACCGGGTGGGGTGCGTACTCACCTAGGCCTTGTAGAACGAGGCTTATCAAAAATGCATCAGGTGGAGTAAAAATACTCACCGGGAGCATTGTAAAAAATGGGTACAAAGACCTTACTTCTATTAGAGGATAGTTTGGTGATTGAGCACCTCGGAAGTAAGTACCCATAAGAGTTTAAGCAAAACGTAAACTCGTACCAGATGAGGGTAAGTACTCATCAAAACCTTGCAGAACAAGGTTCATACCAAGTGGGGGTAGGTACTCACTAAAGTCCAGCAAAATGCAGACTCATACCAGGTGGGGGTAGGTACCCACAAGAATTTGTCAAAATGCAGACTCATACCGGGTGAGGGTAAGTACTCACCAGAACATTATACAGTAAAACTCAAACACCAGATGGGGGTGTATACTCATCAGGCCTTACAGAAGGGGGTCTACCAGACAGGGGGTTCGTACTCGTCAAAAACCGATGGGGGTGTGTACTCATCAAGCCTTACGAAGGGGGCTTACCCAGCGAGGGTTCATTCTCATCAAACCGGATAGGGGTTGGTACCTATCAAAACTATTCATCATCCAGAGGATCATCAACTTCGAGTAAAGCAGCATCCGAAGGATAACCGGGCAAAAGGGTTAACTCCTTCCCCTACCAGCTAATCTTATCGGCATATTAGGCCAATAAATTAGCTAGGCAGGTGAAGGGGGGGCAGCTGTAGACCCCTAATTTTGCCCGGTCTCTCAAATAAAGATAAAAAAGATCACCCGCAACAAGATAAAGCTCGTCTAGCATTACAAATAAGAGCCTAGGAGACTTCCTATATGAAGATAAAGCTTCAATAGACACATATCGGCACCAACTGACGTCCAAAACAGGCAAGGAAAGCTTCCCGGAGTCCCGAAACGCGCGAAACTGGCCAGAACAAGTCGAGACGGCCGTCCCAACCTGCCCCAGCCAAGTGGGACGCGCGTCCCGAAGTTGGGACGGCCGTCCCAAGTCCCGGTTCAAGTGGGACGGCCGTCCCGAGTTCCCGTGGGGTCCCGGCCGTGTAATTTTGCCATTTGGGACGGCCGTCCCGATCCAGTACGGCCGTCCCACTCCAGACGGTTGTCCCGAAGTGCGCCAGCTGCGAAAACTATAAATAGGAGGCTCATTTGCCACTTTTTCACACCACAGACATCCCAGAGAGCTCTGAAACACTTTCTAAAACTCAGAGCACTTGTCTATTTCTCTTCCTTTCTCGAATGATCTTTCCGATTGCCTTAAATAGGTAACAATCGGTTAAGGAATTATATTCCGGCATTTGATTCTTCTTTAAATTTTTAGTGGAGTCGATCTTGTATTGGTGAGGAGAGTCTGTGTAGAGAGAGGGGTTGCCAAAACGCATCCTCACAGTTGGAGATTCTCAATACAAAGCTTGCTACGGAGGTTCTTTTCAATTCTCTTCTCTTTTATTGCTTTATTTATCGTTTTATTTAGCTTTATTTGTTGTTTATGTCATAAAATCATGTAGATAGCTATTTTAATACCTCTTTTATTGCTTTATTTAGCTTTATTCATCATTTTATGCATGCAATATAAAATAAAATCATGTAGATAGCCATTTAATATTATGTAATAAAATAGGGTAATCGCGTAATTTCTCGTAGTCTTTACTTAAATGAATTAATCATGTCATAGGGAACCCGAAAGGGGCGTTGTGGGGTGCTAACACCTTCCCCACACGTAACTAACTCCCTTACCTAACTCTGGTTATAATGGCCAAGTCTGGTTTTTATTAAAATCAATGTCTTTTCATCCTTTTCCAATGTTTATGGTCAAAATATTGGTGGCGACTCCATAAGAACCCCTTTTCGAAAACCTTGCTTTCTCAATGTTGAAGCAATGAACATATTTTAAAACAAATACACGAGTCTAAACCATCTTTTCGCGACCGCTCGCATAAACGTTCGAGACGTCCCCCGGACGTCGGAAGGGACGGCGGCGACACTGCCATAAAAACTACTAAACACATAAAAAGGCTAAAAAGAAGATTAGTCGAACTACATCTAAAGAAAGATGAAATAAACCCTCATAACTTTGTTTATGAGGTTGCCTTTTATAAGGCCCATATAAAATCCCTAGAACAAGAATTAGGGAAAATAAGTCATTTTGTTGTTTTATATAACATGTTTTCTAATTGCTTTTAAGGAACAAAGAGACCATTGATGGCCACTACAAGTTAATATAACTTGTTTACTAATGTTTCTTTTTCAGGAACAGAAATCCAATGATGGATTCCACAAACAAAGGGAAAGGGCCTTTAGGTCCTAAACCTACAAAATCCCCATTTATGGCAGAGAAATACATAACGTATGGGAAGCAAGAGCTACCCATACTTACACATATCTTCCAGTTTCCTAGTAGAGAATCTACAAATGTCAAATTAAATGTTTTAATTGACAATATTTGGAGTATTCCAAAACACACAACTCAGAATGAGCAACAAGTCTCTAAAATAAAGCAAAGCATTATTAGTGCACTATACTGTATCTGTAATGCAGATAACAAGGAAGTTAGGTTGACTTCCACAACATCTCCTTCTGGTAAGGGGTTTACACATTATGCCCTAGTTACGGAGCCAAACAAAGGAGTTTATACTTCTTATAAAGACCTCTCTAAGGCCAAGCAGAACCAATTTTGGTCCACTTACAAAGGTTTTTATTCCAAGGAAGAAGCCCAGATAACTTTGAAATTGGAAACTATAAATGAAGATAAAATAAAAATGACCCTTTTATTTGAACCAAAGGCCCAAACACAAACCTATGCAGGAGCCTGTTGCCTTCCTACTCAGGTTAACCCAAATATTTTCTTAGCCAAGTTTGGCTTGATACACGAATTTCTGTTTGAAGTTCATTCTGAAGCCCAAAATCCAAATGGGCTTATTGTCAAAACACAACTTTATTTTAACACTAGGAACCCTTGCTTAGGATCCTCAGAATACTGCAAAATAGTTACCAAAAATTGCACTTGCCAAATAAAGTTTGTTATCCGAAGGGGGCAAATTGATTTGTCAACCTTCAAAAACCAATTGTATCGAGAGCTTCTGATAAGCCCTCAACTTCTGTTAGAAGCAGGATGTCTCCAAACTATTTCCATCCCGCCCATAGAAAGATTTCACTCATTAACTCCATAAATAAATTCTATGGTAAATGAGATACAAGATGAGCACATGACAAACGTGCTCTTACACATTACTTCTTTCCCAAGAAGTCCCACTTTACCTGATAGCATTGCAAAACACGTTGTCAAACCATACACAGAGGTAAACCCTGATATAATTACCTCAACAGACCAAGACCCTTTTAAAGGACTTACTCTAAACAAAGATAAGTTTTACCAGTACCAGCTTTGGAAAGCTTATGTAGAAGGATTTAACTGGAATTTTTCCAGAAAGGATATTTTAGATTTCGTTCTTCTAAAAGAAACTGCTGATACCAAGCTTTATTAGAAACAACACATGGGAAATAAGTTTTATCCCTTTCCTACTGAAGCCAGTCCAGTTCTGGTAAGTCACTTTGAAAAAGAAAAGATTTTAGAAGAAATCTATGAAGAAATCGGTATCCATGGACAAGGAACTCCCAGAGCTTCATTTCCCTCTGATGATGAGGAAATAAACTTCTCAGACCAGATGATCAAAGAAGGACTTGAAGACATATCTTCTACATCAGTTTCTAGAAGATGTTCTTAAGACTTGAAGACATATCTTCTGTATCAGTTTCCAGAAGATGCTCTTAGACTACTTATGACGTAAGCCCTTACGTCATACAACAATATCAAAAGACGACAAAGGTTAACGGCAGATAATTATATCTTGTTACCTTGTCATGGTTCCTCTATCGTTACACGTTGTTAGGCCCTTTAAGCCTTGCGTGTTAATGACGGAAAGATTGAACCAATCTTTTGATAAATAAATAAAAATTACTATTCAAATTTTTGTCTTTTAGTGACGAAAGAATATCTTCCGTAAACTTCTCTCCCTTTTAGATAACTTTTCTTTTAAATTTTTTTTAGACCCATAAGTTAAAGTGGGTCCCCACATGTAAATTTTACTATTCAATATTTATTATTTTTGTTTTCTATATAAGGACCTATAAGCCCATTATGCTTGGCAAGAGTCCTTCCATTCCTCTTCTCTCTCACTCCTCCCTCACTTCTCCTCCTTCTATCTACTTCTCCTTCCCCCTCTCTTATGTAAATCTTACATACAATCAATAAGAGAAGCATATTCAGCATCTCGCCTCTCCTTCTCCTTCCCCTCTCCCGAGTAAGTTTTCTTTACTCTCCCTTTTATGGAGTAGTTTTCTTATAAGGGCGTCCTCGGATGCCTTAAGTGATATTTATTAAAAGATTCAATAATCATTTAAATGCTTAAAAATTTTTGTATAGCTTTATTTTCATGTTCATATAAGCTTATGAGGAGATGTCTAACCGGCTCTACCAGATTCAGTCATCTCATAATCTTATCATGGACTTGTGTGTTTATTTTCTATCTTTACTTTTCTGCCTTTATTTTTCGTTCATGCATAAGCTTATGAGGAGATGTCTAACCGGCTCTGCCAGATTCAGTCATCTCATAATCTTATTCTGAACATTTTCTTACTATAACCGACTTTATCTCGGACAGTGATCATTTAAGCTAGCCTGGTTTCAGGTTCTTTGTAAGCTAAGTAGTCACGTTGATCTACAGAAGAGATAAAGAGTTATAACATGTTTTGGTTTATTTCTTTTTCTGTCATGTCCCTCTTTCCCCCTTTTTGTCAAAGAGGTTTCAGAGCAGTTTTCCCCATATTGGGTTTTTCTGCCCCTGTCTAACCGACTCTGCCAGATTACGTCATCTCATAATCTTATTCTGAACATATTCTTGTTATAACCGACTTTATCTCGGACAGTCATCATTTAAGCTAGCCTGGTTTCAAGTTCTTTGTAAGCTAAGTAGCCACCTTTACCTACAGAAGAGATAAAGAGTTAGAACATGTTTTGGTTTATTTCTTTTTCTTCCATGTCCCTCTTTCCCCCCTTTTTGTCAAAGAGGTTTCAAAGCAGTTTTTCCCATATTGGGTTTTTCTGCCCCTGTCCCCCCTTCTTGGTATCAGAGCGAGAAATCCTTGGTTACCTAAATATTTTTGTAATTGAACTGGTTTGTATTCGCTAGGATATCCAGCCAGTAGTAGGGCAGGTTAAGGTCAGGGAGTGCCACGAGACCTTAAGTCCCATGAAGCTACCTTTGTGGGTTGAGGAATACTTTGCATATTGTGGCAGTCTTTGCAAAAATATTTTCTTGTATATCATTTTTATTTATCTTCTTTTGTTTATCTGTTTGTTTTTCTTTTATCACTTAAAAAAAATATAAAACAACAAAAATTAATAAAAACAACAACAAAAAATTCTTTTAAGCCTTATGATTATCTATATTCTTTTATAAATATTGCTTTACGAGTGTATTTTGTGGATCCCCTTATTCTCCTCCACTGATATGCTGCTTTATTCTCTGATTTACTACCTTCTTTTACAATTTTTTTTTATTTTAAAATTTTAATGGAAGGTACTACACAGCCTTTTTTAGGCAAAGACTATAAAATAGCTCTGATAGCTGTTGAACAAATCACAAAATCCCCTCCAGTGGGATATAAAAAGCCTACTTCAGAAGTAGACAACACACACAGTCCTGAATGGACAAAACAACACGATAATAAAACTTCTGGAAGAAGTGTTTAGAAAATTAAATTGTTTAATAAATTTAAACAAAAACACAAACAAGTCAAATGAGATAGATGATCTCATTAACCAGGTTTCTAAATTGTCTTTAGGAACTAACACATATACTAAAACAATTTCTAAAAATACACAGAAATTTGTTAAAGTGTCTACAAATGGTCTTCAAAATCAGACCAACAAAGAAGTTTCTTCTTCTATAAATAAAATTGTGAGTTAAATATGTTTGCACGACCTATTAACTCCACACAAACACAATTAGAAATTGTTTATATGAATAATACAACAAATTCTAATCAAACACAAAGATTTCCTAGAGTCCCCAGAAGATTAAGGGAACATCAAACTGTTAGAATCGCGCAGCGGAATGTTCGCGTGGTCGGACAAAAACCAAGAGGGCAAGTGAATTGGTTTCTTAACAAAAATTAGGTTTTCAAAATTTTCCCCAAATTTTACCGATTAAAAACTGTGTAAATGTAAATAGAGAAGAGATAGAATCTTACATAGGAGATTTATACTGGTTTGGATCAAAAGACCCTACGTCCAGTTGCTAATCACTCAAATAGAGGATTAACGCTGTCACTATAATCACAGTTGTTACAAACAAATTACAATTGAACAAGACAAAGTAAAGAAAACACCTCTCTTGAAATCCACAAGAGATGAAGAACAGCTTTCCCTAGAGACGACACAACACACAATCCACTAAGAACTCCACTTAGTGATTCTTATCGCTTCTAGCCCACACCAGGTTCCAAAAGCCCTTTTTTCTTGCAACAAACAGTTCTCTGGCACTCACAACACTTAACTTTTGTATGAAAAAGGTTGTTCTTCTTTTCTGAGTGCCAAGGAGAAGCTTAAGTATGAAGCACTTGTTGGATTTGATGAAGACATATAGAGTTTATAGAACTTATTTAGCTTATTTTGTGGGTGTGTAGGTGAATAGGTTATAGGGTTAGAATTTAATCTCTTGATGGTTTCAGTAAATCTTGTGATAAGCGCCTTGAAATTATGCATCTCATTGAACTTATTTTACTGCATGAAAAACAAACCGTTAAGCATTAAAAGAATAAACTAAGTTTTTCAATCTATTAAAAGAAGCTTTCAATCTGTTAAAATCACTTAACATAGGAAGTGTTCATATATAGTCGAAATTTTAATTGATTGAATCGCAGAATCAACAGGTTAAAAAGTTCTTAATGATTTTTCAAATATTAAAGGTTTTGCATTTTCAATCTGTTGAAATTAGTTTTAATTTGTTGAAACAGAGAGATCATTTTTTTCTAAGTTATCACAGGATTTCAATCTGTTGAAATATCTTTTAATCGATTGAAACAGAGAGCAACCATTTTTTTCTAAACTGTTTCAATCCATTGAAAACTCGAATTAATCGATTGAATGAGTTTTTAAATAAAATCAATCAATTGAAACGTCGTTTTAATCGATTGAAAATCATTATGATCGATCACAACTTAATTCTGATCAATCATAACTGATTCTGATCTGTCATATAGATATTCTGATCGATCATTACTGATTCTGATCTGTCATATAGATATTCTGATCGATCATCTGCTACTCTAAATCAGTTTTAATAAATTTAATCAATCAATTTCTCTCTTTTATTCTATAAATATAGTTTTAATTTCTCTCTTGAAAAACACAATTTAGAAAATAATTGAAAGCAATCTTAAAGCTCTCATATACGTGCCTTTCTCTGTGCATTCATAAACTTTTCATATCATAAGGCATTTAGATCAAGATTGTTGAAAGATCATCAAAGAGAGAAAGTTCTGAGTTAGAATTGCTTCTGGACTTCTATAGTGTTAAAGCTGCAGATCCGGGTTTATTCTTTTCATTTACTTGTATAAAGTGTAATTGTGTAGATTGGGTTTGAATCTGCACTGGTTACGATAATCTGGATTTGGTTACTTGGGTGGTTATTCAAGAGTTTATCTTGTGGGTTTGTGAGATAGTTCTTGGGGTAGATTGGTGTATATCTACTGGTTGTAATTTTCACTTGGAATTAGTGGAACTTGGCAGATTTGTCAAGAACTGGATGTAGCTCGGGAAAGAGTGAACCAAGTATAAACTTTTGTGTTGAATTTATGATTTCATCTCTTTACAATTCTTGCTTATATTCTTGCTTTGTTTAAAACCAAATCTGCCGAACAAAAGATTGAAAAAGATTAATCATTCTTCCAAAGGAAAGTGTGTTTTTCGAAAAAGTTTTATAAAGTTCAATTCACCCCCCCTCTTGAACTCAACCATTAATTCTTACAATTGGTACCAGAGCTGGTTCTTGTAAGTTACTCAAGAATTCGGTCCAAGAAAGGTTTAAATGGCTGAGGGAAAGATGAATTTTTCGGAAGGAGCCTCCTGAAGCACTTGGTGGATTTGATGAAGACATATTTGTGTTGGTATAGTTTAGTTTGTGGGTGTGTAGAGGGATAAGTTAGAAGTTTAGAAACTTAATCTCTTGATAGGCCAATAAATCTTGTGATAAGCGCCTTAAAATGATGCATCTCATTGAAATCATTTTTCTGCATGAAAAACTAACATTTAAGCATTAAAAGAACAAACTAAGTTTTTCAATCTGTTGAAAAGAAATTTCAATCTGTTAAAAACACTTAACATAAGGAATATTCTTATAGATTCGAAATTTCAATTGGTTGAATCGCAGAATCAACAGGTTAAAATGTCTTAATGATTTTTCATGTATTACAGGTTTCGCATTTTCAATCTGTTGAAATATTTTTTAATCTGTTGAAACAGAGAGACCATTTTTTCAGTCTAAGTGTTTTTCAAAACTTCAATCTGTTGAAATACTTTTTAATCTGTTAAAATAAAGAGACTATTTTTCTGACTAAGAGTCTACAGGATTTCAATCTGTTGAAAGGTTTTTTAATCGATTGAAACAGAGAGCTGTCATTCTTCATTAAGCTATTTCAATCCATTGAAAACACGAATCAATCGATTGAATGAAGTTTTAAATGAAATCAATCGATTGAATCGTCATTTTAATCGATTGAAATGCATTCTGATCGATCATAATTTGATTCTGATCGATCATAACTTGTTCTAATCGGTCATAATGTTGTTCTGATCGATCATTTGCGTCTCTGAATCAGTTTTTATCAGTTCAAACGGTCTGGTTCTCTCTTTTACTCTATAAATACAGATTTGATCTATCTTTTGAAATATACAATTTGAGAAAACATTTGAAAGCAATCTTTGAGCAATCATATCCGTGACTTTCTTTGAGCATTTAGAATCTTTTCATATCATAAGGTGCTTTGATCAAGATTGTTGTTAATCAAAGAGAGAAAGTGCTGAGTTAGAATTGCTTCTGGACAATTGTATTGATAAAGCTTCAGTCCAGGTTTTTTCTTTTCATACTCTTGTGTAAAGTGTGGTTGTGCAGATTGGATTTTGGATCTGCACGTGTTACAGTAACTGGATTTGGTTACTGGGAGGTTTTCAAGAGTCTATCTTGTGGGTTTGCAAGATAGTTCTTGGGGTAGATTGGTGAGTATCTACTGGTTGTAATTTTCACTTGGTATTAGTGGAACTTGGCAGATTTGTCAAGAACTGGACGTAGCTCTGGTGAAGAGTGAACCAGTATAAATTGTTGTGTTGAATTTCTTCTTTCATCTCCTTTATTTCTTGTCTATATACTAGCTGTGATTAAAATCAACCTACCTACACAAGAATTAAATAAAGATAATTCATTCTTCCAAGAGAAAGTAAGTTTTGTTAAAAAGTTTTCTAAAGTTCAATTCACCCCCCCTCTTGAACTCAACCATTAATTCTTTCACCTCCATAAACAGGCCTCCTCTTTTTGCTGGTGTGAATTATTCTTTCTGGAAGGTTAGAATGAAAATCTTTATTGAATCTCTTGATAGAGGTATTTGGGAAACAATTGTTAATGGGCCTTTCAAACCAACTCATACAGTGGATGGTAAAATTGTTGAAAAAAATTGGGCTGAATTAACTTATGCAAAAAATAGGAAAGTCCAATATGATTATACTGCTAAGAACATTATTACCTCTGCTTTAAATCTTGATGAGTTTTTCAGGGTGTCTCAATGTGCCTCTGCCAAAGAAATGTGGGAAATTCTAGAGGTCACTCATGAGGGTACATCTGACGTGAAAAGGGCAAGAAAGCATGAATTAATTAGAGACTATGAATTGTTCAAAATGCAGCAAGGTGAAACCATTGCAGATGTGCAGAAAAGATTCATACATATAGTCAATCATCTAATCGGGCTAGGGAAGACTTTTGATAAGGAAGAGTTAAACATCAAAATCTTGAAATGTTTGGACAAAACTTGGCAACCAAAGGTGACAGCTATATCAAAATCAAGAGACTTAACTGAAATGACTACTGCATCATTATTTGGTAAGCTAAGGGAACATGAGTTGGAGATCAATCGGTTTAAAGAACAAGAAAATGCAAAGAAGAAAAGCAGAAACATTGTTCTCAAGACGATTGAAGAAAATAGTGAGTGTGAAGAAGATGAATCTGAGAATCTGACTCTGTTAGTTAAGAAATTTGGGAAGTTTCTTAGAAAGAAGAACAGAACTGGCCAGGTTAAAAGGTACACTGACAAAAGAACTGAATCTACTCAAAATAATTTTACTTGTTATTCTTGTGGTAAGTAGGGACACATAAGGAGTGAATGTCCGGAGAAATCCAGGAATCAAAACAAGAAAGAGGTAAAGTACAAAGGAAAAAAGGCCTACATAGCTTGGCAAGACAATGATTCATCCTCCAGTTCTGCATCCGAAGGTGAAGAAGTCAATCTATGCTTAATGGCTGGCTGTGAATCCTCTTCATTGCATGTAAGCTCAACCCCCACAGAAAATGAAATGAATTACAGCACATTACTAAATGCTTTCAATGAAATGCATAATGAAGCTAGAAATTTATCTCATACAAATAATCGGTTAAAAGGACTAAATAACTGGTTAGAAAATAGGGTTAAAGTTCTGGAAAAGAGTTATTAGAAAGTAAAACAGATATGGAACATCTTGAAATAATATACAATAATTCATCTCTGCGATAATGCCTGTTGATAACAACAGTTGTGAAAAGTGTATCTTACTACAGAATAAGGTTGAGTACTTGATTAAAACTTTGTCTAAGTTTACTCAAGGTAAAGAAAATTTAGATACACTTCTTAGGTCCCAAAACTGTGTTTTTGATCATACTGGAATTGGGTACAAACCTAAGGTTGGGGTTAAAACTAAAAAGTATTTGAACTTCTTTTCTTTTAGAAAAGCAACATCATCTCCCTTCTCATCCTGTCATTACTGTATGAAAAAAGGGCATACTGTAAAATTTTGTCATGCTAGAAAACATTTTGTGCCACAAGGTAAAATGAGATGGGTTCCAAAATATGTTAAACAGAAAATTTGACTCCCAAGGACCCAAAATATTTAAGGGTACCAAATACTTGATGTTTGATCTTTCAGGAACAGCAGCAAGAGTCACTTTGGTACTTGGACAGTGGATGCTCAAGGCATATGACAGGTGATATTTCAAAATTCCAGAAACTGAGATTGAAGAATGGAGGACACGTGACATATGGAGACAACAACAAGGGAAGAATCTTAGGTTCTGGAGATATAGGAGATGGTGAAACCGTGACCATTCACAATGTTCTTCTTGTTGAAGGTCTCAAGCACAACTTAATCAGTAGAAGTCAATTATGTGATCTAGGTCACAAGGTTATCTTCAAACCAGAAATATGCCTAATTTGTGAGCCAAAATCTGACACGGTAATGTTGGTAGGTAAGAGGTTAAATAACATTTACATGTTAGATATCAAGCAGTCTATCTCATCTCAAAGTTGTCTTCTTACTAAAGAAGAAGAATCTTGGTTATGGCATAGAAGGCTTGCACATATTCATCTTAATCATCTTAACAAACTGATTTCTAAAGATTTAGTCTCTCGGGCTACCTAAGCTTCAAATTCTGAAAGACAAAATCTGTTAAGCATGTTTAAAAGGTAAACAAACTAGAAAATCCTTTTCAAACAAAAACATTGTTTCTACTTCTAGACCTTTGGAACTGCTTCACATGGATTTGGTTGGTCCTTCAAGAAATAAAAGCCTAGGTGGTAATCTCTATATCATGGTAATTGTTGATGATTTTTCCATATTTACTTGGACTATATTTCTAAAAGCCAAATCTAATTCTTTCAAATCTTTTAAAAAGCTTGCCAAGGTCTTACATAATGAGAAAGGTTATTTCATTACTTCTATTCAAAGTGACAATGGTGGAGAATTTGTAAATGAAAAGTTTGAATTATTCTGTGAAAAGTTTAGCATAAAACACAACTTTTCTGCTCCAAGAACTCCTCAACAGAATGGTGTTGTGGAAAGAAAGAACAGATCCATTGTGGAACTTGCTAGAACAATGCTTTGTGAAAATTCTTTACCTAAATACTTTTGGCCAAATGCTGTAAACACTGCTTGTCATGTTTTGACTAGAGTTTTGATTAGACCCATGCTTAAGAAAACCCCATATGAACTTTACAAAGGAAGAAAACCCAACATAAACTATTTCAGGGTTTTTGGATGTACATGTTTTGTTTTAAACAATGGGAAAGAAAATATTGGCAAGTTTGATGAAAAATCTGATAAAGGGATCTTTCTTGGCTATTCGTCTAACAGTCATGCATATAGAGTCTATAATTTAAGACTAAAATCTGTTGAAGAATCAGTACATGTTGGTTTTAATGAGTCTCCTCGAGTGTTGCAGAATAAAACAACAGGTACTATAGATGATGACGATTTAACTGATAATTCTTATCAGTTAAAACATCCCAGTGGTTCAGATCGGCATATTGTCGAAGAAGGTGATCAGTCAATTGATCCTACAAAAGTTGATCCACCAGGAAGAATTGCTCAAGAACAGGAAGAAGATATCTTGGATGAGCTTCCTAAAGAATGGATTGTCCCAAGAGATCTTTCTCTAGACAATGTCATTGGGCAAATCAATAAGGGAGTATCCACTAGACATTCTCTTAATCAATTCTGCAATCATATGGCATTCATTTCACAAATTGAACCTAAAACTGTTAAGGATGCATTAAATGATGAATACTGGGTTAGTACCATGCATGATGAGCTTAATCAGTTTGAAAGAAATAATGTGTGGGAATTAGTTCCTAAATCCAAAGATATCAATGTAATTGGTACTAAGTGGGTATTCAAAAACAAACTAGATGAACACGACATTATTACTAGAAATAAAGCTAGGTTGGTAGCCAAAGGATATAATCAACAAGAAGGAATTGATTTTGATGAAACCTTTGCACCCGTAGCTAGACTTGAAGTTGTTAGACTGTTATTAGCTTATGCTTGTATTAGTGGTTTCAGATTACTACAGATGGATGTCAAGAGTGCCTTTCTAAATGAACTTATCAATGAAGAAGTTTATGTTTCTCAGCCTCCTGGTTTTGAAAACCATAAACATCCTGACCATGTCTACAAACTGAAAAAGGCTCTTTATGGATTAAAGCAAACTCCTAGACGATGGTATGAGAGGCTAAGTAATTTCTTAATTGATCAAGGCTACAAACGAGGTGAAGTTGACAAAACCTTATTCATTAAGAAATCTGGATCTGACATTATTCTGGTGCAGGTTTATGTTGATGATATCATTTTTGGTTCTACTAATAATGTCTTGTGTAATAAATTTGTTAAGGAAATGCAAAGTGAATTTGAGATGTCTATGATAGGAGAATTGAATTTCTTCCTTGGTCTCCAGGTTAAACAATTAAGGAATGGTATTTTTCTAAATCAATCTAAATACTGTAATGAGTTGTTGAAGAAATTCGATATGCATAATTGCAAAGAATCCTCCACGCCCATGTCTACTAACTGCTGTCTAGATTTAGATGAAAAAGGGAAATCAGTTGATCAAACTAAATATAGAGGTTTGATTGGATCTCTTCTATATCTGACTGCTAGTAGGCCTGACATTATGTTCAGTGTTTGCCTTTGTGCTAGATATCAGGCAAATCCAAAGGAATCTCATCTCACCGCTGCTAAAAGGATTCTCAAGTACCTTAAAGGAACCATTAATGTTGGACTATGGTATCCTGAAGGTGCATCTCTTAAACTTGTTGGATTTTCTGATTCTGACTTTGCAGGATGTAGATTGGATAGAAAAAGTACCTCTGGCACATGCCATTTACTGGGAAGCAGTCTCATATCATGGCACAGCAAAAAACAAGCATGTGTAGCTCTTTCAACTGCAGAAGCTGAATACATAGCAGCCGGGAGTTGTTGTGCTCAAAGTATCTATCTTAAACAATAATTGAAAGATTATGGAGTGGTTCTCAACACGGTACCTCTGGTTTGTGATAATACTAGTGCAATTAATCTAACTAAGAATCCTATTCAACACTCTAGAACTAAGCATATTGAAATTAGACATCACTTTATTAGAGAACATGTATCTAGGGGTGATTGTGAAATTTTATTCATTGAAACTGAGAAACAGTTAGCTGACTTGTTCACCAAACCACTTCCTAGAGATAGACTTAATATGCTTAGAACTGAATTAGGAATTCTGGATATATCTAGTATTGAATAATTGATTCTTTATTATGATTATGTGCTTTTTAACAGGTTGATAACATGCTCAATCGATTAAATTGTCTGAAAATTTTGAAATTATGTGCTTTAATCGATTGAAATTGCGAAATAATCTGTTGATTTTCTGATTCTCAATCTCTGTTCATGATGTATTACCAGTTTAATCGATTAAATAAGTTTTTAATCGATTTATTTCACTAACTCTGTTGCTCTGCATGCTTTTCTTTTACAAAACAATCGATTAAATCTTCGATTCAATCGATTTAATTCACTTTTGATACTCTGCATGTTTTACTTTTACAAATCAATCGATTAAATCTTTGATTCAATCGATTTATTTTACTTGTGGTGATTTGCATCTACATCTGTAATAGAAAATCAATTGATTTTATGGAAAGTCAATTGGTTAATTTCTTCTAGGGTTAGTAGTGGATGCGTTGCCTCTAATCACTTATTGCAGATTGAGTTGAGTGCCTTTACAACTGGGAACAACTTCAGCTACTCTCTTAAATGCCATAGTTATCCAATAAAAGCTGAATGACTGTGATTGGATATCAGATGTGAAGGTAATTAAGTAGCACAGTAACAATTCTCTCTCTCTCTACTTTTACCATCTCTGCGCATAAAGCAGAACAACAGTAAATCACTAAAGACAAAATTAACTATTCACAGAAGATGAAGGGTTCAGGTTTTCTCATTTCATTTTAGCATGCAATAGTTGTTCGAAAAGCTCGTACTCTCCTCTTAAAAATATTCTCTCTTCTCTGTTTTTCTGTTCATCTCACAAAAACAACATGTTCAAGCGCACCAAATCCGGGAGGAAAAAGTTCAGCAAAGGAGAATCCTCAGCTGCTGTGCAAGAAATATCAGGAGGAGGGCGCATTGAATCCTGGTTCAATGGGAACCAAGAAAAGATGGACTTGTTTATTCACGAAATGAGCAGGAAACAAATTAATATACCCAAGGTTCTGAAATTTTCGTGGTTGGATGCTGAAGGATTCAGAGGTGTTCGGAAACTGCTGCAACACCAGAAACTTCAGAAGTTCCTTGAACTCAATGGTAGAGTTTATCCTGACCTTATTAAAGTTTTTTTCACTAATCTGTCATTTGAAGGGTCTACACTAAAAACTCAAGTCAAAGGAGTGGAAATAGAAATTACTCCCACTGTCTGGAAGGATGTTGCTGGTCTCAAGGATGAAGGAGTAAAAGTCACTAAAGGGTATACCTCTGATGTGGACGAATTCAACAAAGTCCAGTACTTTCGCTCTTGTTTGAGAAATAAGCGTGACTCTATGATTTTCTTCAACACTGGAAAGCTTAAGCTAGAAGAAAGAATTCTTGCGTTTATAGTGGCCTGGCAGCTTACTCCCAGGGAGAGCAATCATGTAGTACTGAATGAAGGGGATTTGGTACTGATGTATTGTATTCACCACAGAATCAGAGTAAACTGGGTTTTTTGTCATCAAGGACCATATGATCAAAGCAAAAAGGCTAAGTGATTTTAGGTTTCCTTATGCAATCTTGGTCTCTAAATTTCTGACTCATTTTGGTATTGACTTGGAAGGAGAATTGGCTGAAACCATTCGCCCCACAAATGAAGTTAACAACTCCATCCTTCATAAAATGGGATTCATCAAGATTGATGGTGAGTGGATTTCGAAAGAAGAAGCTGGGAGAGAAGAAGAAGAAGAAGAAGTTGAAGAAGATGAGAATACCGGTGCTCTGAGTACTGCTGAAGCAAGGCAAACAGATCCTATGGAAGATGTCATGGAAGAACAGTCTCCATTGGAAATGATTCCTTATATTGCACAACCTGACCGTGGCACGCCTCTTTCGCAATTCGAACGGACTATGTTGCGTCAAATAAATGAATTGCAAACAAATCAGAGAAGGCACATGGAGATGACATTTGCTCTGCAAACTCGTCAACATCGACTCTATGAAGACTCCATTGCCAGATTTCAGCATATTGATAATCAACTGGAGGATATCTTCAATAGAATTGGAGACCTCCAATTCAATCAGGGTCCTTGGGATGGTGATGAATGAAGTTTAGTTTTAAATGCTTTTGTTCTCTTTGTCTCTTTTCTTTGTTTTTTTTTTGTTTTTTGGTACCTACGTGGTACTTTTGGACTGTAATTAAAACACTGTTTGATGAAGTTAAATAGGGGGAGAAGTATTTGCTTATAATGGACACTACACACACATCACAAAATCATATATGTCTCTGTTATGTTATTTCTTTGTGCAGGTGCAGTGGGTATTTGTCTCCATCAAATAGGGGGAGATTGAAGCACTTGTTGGATTTGATGAAGACATATAGAGTTTATAGAACTTATTTAGCTTATTTTGTGGGTGTGTAGGTGAATAGGTTATAGGGTTAGAATTTAATCTCTTGATGGTTTCAGTAAATCTTGTGATAAGCGCCTTGAAATGATGCATCTCATTGAACTTATTTTACTGCATGAAAAACAAATCGTTAAGCATTAAAAGAACAAACTAAGTTTTTCAATCTATTAAAAGAAGTTTTCAATCTGTTAAAATCACTTAACATAGGAAGTGTTCATATATAGTCGAAATTTTAATTGATTGAATCGCAGAATCAACAGGTTAAAAAGTTCTTAATGATTTTTCAAATATTAAAGGTTTCACATTTTCAATCTGTTGAAATTAGTTTTAATCTGTTGAAACAGAGAGATCATTTTTTTTCTAAGGTATCACAGGATTTCAATCTGTTGAAATATCTTTTAATCAATTGAAACAGAGAGCAACCATTTTTTCTAAACTGTTTCAATCCATTGAAAACTCGAATTAATCGATTGAATGAGTTTTTAAATAAAATCAATTGATTGAAACGTCGTTTTAATCGATTGAAAAGCATTCTGATCGATCACAACTTAATTCTGATCGATCATAACTAATTCTGATCTGTCATATAGATATTCTGATCGATCATAATTGATTCTGATCTGTCATATAGATATTCTGATCGATCATCTGCTACTCTACATCAGTTTTAATTAATTTAATCAATCAGTTTCTCTCTTTTATTCTATAAATACAGTTTTAATTTCTCTTTTGAAAAACACAATTTAGAAAACAATTGAAAGCAATCTTAAAGCTCTCATATACGTGCCTTTCTCTGTGCATTCATAAACTTTTCATATCATAAGGCATTTAGATCAAGATTGTTGAAAGATCATCAAAGAGAGAAAGTTCTGAGTTAGAATTGCTTCTGGACTTCTATAGTGTTAAAGCTGCAGTCCAGGTTTATTCTTTTCATTTACTTGTATAAAGTGTAATTGTGTAGATTGGGTTTGAATCTGCACTGGTTACAAGAATCGGATTTGGTTACTCGGGTGGTAATTCAAGAGTCTATCTTGTGGGTTTGTGAGATAGTTCTTGGGGTAGATTGGTGTATATCTACCGGTTGTAATTTTCACTTGGAATTAGTGGAACTTGGCAGATTTGTCAAGAACTGGATGTAGCTCTGGGAAAGAGTGAACCAGTATAAACTTTTGTGTTGAATTTTTGCTTTCATCTCTTTACAATTCTTGCTTATATTCTTGCTTTGTTTAAAACCAAATCTGTCGAACAAAAGATTGAAAAAGATTAATCATTCTTCCAAAGGAAAGTGTGTTTTTCGAAAAAGTTTTATAAAGTTCAATTCACCCCCCCTCTTGAACTCAACCATTAATTCTTACAAAGTAGAGAAATTAGGGTTTTGGAATTGGGATTTTCGAAACTAGGGTTCTTGGAAATAGGGTTTTCGAAAATAGGGTTAATTTGAAGTTAAAATTCGAAATATGACTGAAATAATCGATTAAATCAAGAGTTAATCGATTATTACAGAGCCAAAATCAACATAACCCCAAAACTCTTTGTTTTAATCGATTAAAAGACCTGTTAATCGATTAACAGGCCTGTTAATCGATTAACAGGGGTGTTAATCGATTAAAACAGTAAGCTGATACATAAAATGGTTTTTCTCACTGTTTTAATCGATTATTTCACCATTTAATCGATTAAAGCCGAGGCACTTTGATAAAATTGAGCTTTTTGAAGCTTCTAAGGTGCAGACTATGTACCGGCTATCTCAAACTCTAATATTACAGACTCAATCTAATCAAAACAGAGTTATTACACTACAAAACAAGTCTTCCACTCTTTAAGTCTTGTGTTCTTGAATCATCATCAAAATCAACAAGCTTCATGTCCATCAAGTCTAACATCAAGTCCTTGAATGTTCAACAATCTCCCCCTTTTTGATGATGATCAAAATTATCTTTTAAAGCCTTGTAATAACCTGTTTTATCTGTCATACTAACAAACACATTAAACATACCCGATATTAAATAATATTAGGCTTTAAATATTTCTCCCCCTATTTTGATTATAATAAAAAATAATTCTTCTATGACAAACATAAGAGCTCCCCCTCAAAATATGCATAACTTTAGAGAAAACTCCCCCTCAATCAAGGCAAAAACAGAACACCACATTTTATTTTAGAGATAAGCATTCATTACAATATAAGATAAAAATTACAAATTTTAAAATTCTTCACTATCATCACTATGAAAGTGTGCATCAAATCTATTTTCTAAACGGCACACTTTATCATCTACATCAGATATACGGCAAATTATTTCCTCATACCGTACTCCAGAAAGAGTGAAGAATGACTGCATTCTCTGATTCATGTCAGATAACATGTCTTCCATGGATTGTCGGGTTTCATGATGAGTAGAGGAAGTTCCAACACTTTGGATTTGATCAGAGGGAAGCTCAGCAGCAGCAGACATATCTTCATTAGAATCTTCATTTTCGTCACCTTCATTTGGAACATCATCCTTATGAACATAAATATCGTTGACGCGCACCATTTGTAGTTGGATTAATGTGCTGTCTAACATACGATTCAAGTTATTTGTCCTTACAGCTTGTTCACCTTCGACATTTACTCCTTTGTATTCAAGGATGCGAGAGACAAGGAGAGCATCTGGAATTTTGAAGGTGGGATGACGTTTGGTTTTTAACATTGTCATGGTGACAAGAACGCCCCAGTCTAAAGGCTCATTATTCATTATGGCATGAATAATACGAAGATCAATTGAAGAACATTGAGCATGATTTGTAGCCCGAGGACATAGAATCCAGACAAGTAGATGTAAAATCATGCGTTCCTCCTTCTTCAAAGGTCCAGCAAGAAGGAGATGCCCAATCTCCATGGAGGGATTATGCAGAAAAGAATGGTAAGCTAAAAACCTGTCAAAATCATCTAACTCACCATATACGTTAATAGCATCTTCTCTAATAGGAAAGCGGGCAACGTTTTCCCAAATATCATCATCAAGAAAAATTGTTACTCCCTTTACTCTAGAGGTAGCAATTTGATCTCTAAATTTGAACTTAGAGTAAAATACCCTAACTAAGTCAGGATAATACGTACCTTGCATTTGGATGAAAGGGAGAACTCCTTGAATTTCAAGAAGATTTGGAAAGTTGAATCCCCTACTGATGAACTGCTCACCAATAAGGAAGTTAGGAGAAATAATAGCACGTTCCTTCCAATAGGATAGAAATTCTTGTCAGTCATCTGCATCAGAGATCCATCCTTCTACAGAATTAGGACGGGGATGAGATGAGGGTGCGGATCTTCTTCTAGTGGGGATTTTGGCACGAGAAGAGGAGGCCATTGAAGGATTAGAAGAGTAACAAGAAGATTTAAGAAGCTAAGTGTAGATAGAAGAAGACAAGATTGCTAGAATAGGGCAAGATTGATAGAATGAGGCAAGAAAGCTTGAATTCAAGAGATAGGAGTGAGTAGAAGTGAAATGGAGGTCCCTATTTATAGCCAAGCAACTCCAACGGATATATGAAAGTGTATAGGGTGCAAAAGATCCGTTGGCAACGGCTAGGAAGCCAAACTTGCCAGGTTTAATCGATTAAAATTCAAATTAATCGATTAAACCAGTATCAGAATTATTTAATCGATTAAATTGTGCAGTTAATCGATTAATGTTGTGTTTAATCGATTAATAGGCGAATTAATCGATTAATCCAGAGAGGAATGTCATGTTTTGGGTGTTTTGGATGCAAATAATCGATTATAACTCCAATTAATCGATTATTCCAGAGAGTACATCAAATTTTTGAGGTTTTTACACATGATAAACTATGAACATCCTACATAATGAATTATAACATCACAACCATCCAAAAACTGTCTAATTAAGCAGAATTTAAGCTATTTCTAATATCCCTAAGTCTCTTCTATGTTCATAAAATCTATCCTTGGGTAGAGGCTTAGTAAATATATCTGCTAATTGATGCTTTGTATCAACATACTCTATTTTACAGTTTCCTTTGCTGATATGATCTCATAAGAAATGATGTCTAATTTCTATATGCTTAGTCCTAGAGTGCATTACTGGATTCTTAGTAAGATTAATTGCACTCGTATTATCACACATTAAAGGTATGTCATTCAGAAATATACTATAATCTTCTAACTGTTGTTTCATCCACAGAATTTGAGCACAACAACTACCAGCTGCAATATATTCAGCTTCAGTGGTAGATAAAGCTACACATGCATGTTTCTTAGAATGCCAAGATACTAAGGATGAACCTAACAAATGACATGTTCCACTAGTGCTCTTTCTATCAATTTTGCATCCACCATAATCAGCATCAGAATATCCTATTAAACTAGTACAAGCATCAGATGGATACCATAAACCAAAACCAGTAGTTCCTTTTAAATATTTTAAAAAATGTTTTACTGCAATTAGGTGAGATTCTTTTGGACAAGTCTGAAATCTAGCACACACATAGACAGAATGCATAATATCAGGTCTACTTGCAGTTAAGTATAACAGTGAACCTATCATACCTCTATACATAGATTGATTAACTTCCAAACCTGATTCATCCTTGTCTAGATAGCATGAAGTTCCCATGGGTGTGTTAGCTTCCTTTGAGGTGTCCATTCCAAACTTTTTAAGGATCTCTTTGCAGTATTTGGTTTGAGAGATGAAAATGCCATCTTTAAGTTGCTTGATTTGTAGTCCAAGGAAGAATGTCAATTCTCCCATCATAGACATTTCAAACTCTCCCTGCATTATTTTAGCAAATTCTACACATAACGAATTATCAGTTGATTCAAAAATAATATCATCAACATATACCTGGACCAATAAGATATGATCTTTTACTTTCTTTATAAACAGAGTAGAATCAATTTTTCCTCTAGTAAAATCATTTGAAGTTAGGAAACTACTTAGCCTCTCATACCAAGATCTAGGAGCTTGTTTCAACCCATATAAAGCTTTCTTTAATTTAAAAACATGATTAGGATAACTAAAATCTTCAAATCTAGGGGGTTGCTCCACATAAACTTCTTCTTTAATAAAACCATTCAAAAATGCACTCTTAACATCCATTTGATATAATTTAAATTTCATCAAAGATGCATAAGCAAGAAGTAGGCGTATAGCTTCTAACCTGGCAACAGGAGCATAAGTTTCATCATAGTCTATACCTTCCTCCTAACAATAGCCTTTGGCAACAAGTCTGGCTTTATTCTTTGTTATATTTCCATCTTCATCAAGTTTATTTCTAAACACCCATTTGGTTCCAATAACTTGATGTGATTCTTCCCTTGGGATTAATTCCCAGACTTGATTCCTTTCAAATTGGTTAAGTTCTTCTTGCATAGTTATGCACCATTGTTCATCTTTAAGTGCTTCCTCCACATTTTTGGGTTCTATCTGAGACACAAAAGCTACAGACATACAAAAGTTAGACATGTTTCTAGTTCTTACCCCTTTTGAAATATCACCTATGTTATTGTCCATTGAGAGTCCTCTTGGTGATTTCCATTCTTTTGCTAACTCAGGTGTTTGAGAAGACTCATTTTCTTCCAAATACAATTCATCAAGAGCCTCTCTTATATACTCATCATCACCTGCAAGTTCTTTATTTGACTCAAGAGGATTTCCCCCAAGGTCTACAATTTCATCAAATGTAACATGAATAGATTCTTCAATATTTAAAGTTCTTCTATTAAACACTCTGTAAGTCTTACTAGTTAATGAATAACCTAAGAAAATTCCCTCATCGGCTTTAGAATCAAATTTTCCTAAGTTATCCTTTCCATTATTTAACACAAAACACTTACATCCAAAAATTTTCAAATGAGCAACATTAGACTTTCTACCATTAAACAATTCATAGGGAGTAGATTTAATAATTGACCTAATGAGCATTCTATTCAAAACATAACATGCAGTACTAACCGCATCAGCCCAAAAATATTTAGGAACATTAGATTCATTCAACATAGTTCTAGCAAGTTCCTCTAATGACCTATTTTTCCTTTCAACTACACCATTTTGTTGGGGAGTCCTAGGAGCAGAAAAGTTATGTAATATTCCATTTTCTTCACAATAACTTTCAAACTTTTCATTTTGAAACTCACCACCATGGTCACTTCTTAAAACTTTAATTCTTAAGTCTTTCTCATTTTGAATTTGTTTTGCAAATTTTCTAAAGACTTTAAAGGCTTCACTTTTCATAGTTAGGAAAAATGTCCAAGTATACCTAGAGTAATCATCAACAATCACAAGGCCATAATAATTTCCACCAAAGCTCTTTATCTTAGAAGGTCCAAATAAATCTAAATGTAATAAATCTAGGGGTTTTGAAGTGGAAATGACATTCTTTGATTTAAATGATGATTTTACTTGTTTACCCTTTTGACATGCATCACACAATCTATCTTTTTCAAATTTTAACCTAGGCAAACCAATAACTAAGTCTTTTGAAATTAATTTATTCAAATGATGCATATTTATATGAGCAGCTCTCTTATGCCATAACCAAGGGTTCTCTTCCTTAGCAACTAAGCATGTTATACTAGAATCATGTAAACAATCTAAATCTATCAAATATATGTTGTTATGCCTAATGCCTTTTAATTCAACATTTTCAAAATCTATCAAATGTATGGTGCAAAATTTACTTTCAAAAATTACCTTAAATCCTTTGTCACATAGTTGACTTATGCTTAGGAGATTATGCTTTAGACCATCAACAAGAAGCACATCCTTAATCTCCAAAGTATTTGCACCACCTATGTTTCCAATTCCAAGAATCTTCCCTTTGTTGTTGTCACCATAAGTTACATATCCTTGTTCCTTAACTTTGAAACTTACAAATTTTGATTTATCACCGGTCATATGCTTTGAGCATCCACTATCAAGATACCACATAGACTTTTTAGATTTGGAAGTTTCCTACAAAACAAGAACATAGTAAACTTAGGTCCCCATAACTTTTGGGTCCTTGGGGTTAGAGACAAATAAATTATTTAACAATAGGAACCCAAATGTACTTACCTTTAGGAACACCAAAATGTTTTATTTTACATTTATTTGAAGTATGACCATGTTTCATACAATAAAATCATGCATTTGATGTAACTTTAGAATATGATGAATTTTTAACCATAGATGTTCTAGTCCCTTTTTCTACCCATACTCTTTTATTTTTCCTTTTAGACTTTTTCAAAGGAACTTGTTGATTTACACTATTTTGAGCAAACACCATTTCATGCTTCTTAAGATCATCTATTTCCTTTTCGGCTTTGTCTAGCAAATGGTTAAGAATATCTATGTCATATTCATGCTCTTTACAATTTGCACATGCCAAGTTCTTATCATTATCCTCATCTAAACATACAATTTTCGTATTTAATAATTCCTTTTCTTCTAAACATGTAATTTTCGTTTTTAAGGACTCAATTTCCTTTTCGGATCTACTTAGATGCTTCCTTACAACTTTATATTCATTTTTCAAATTCTTAAAGGCACTAAATAGTTCATTGTAAGAATTTTGCAGTTCATCATAACTATTATCATCATCACTAGAAGATGAGTCGGAATCACTTACCTCAAAGTCGGAAGATATGTTGTCTTTTGCCATTAAGCAAATAATTGCTTCTACTTCCGAGTCACTTGATTCCGAACTTAAATCACTGTTATCCCAAGCAATATAAGCTTTCTTCTTGAAGACCTTTTTGCCTTTGTTTTCATCATTTTTCTTGTTTGGGCATTCGGTCTTTACATGCCCTGCTTCACCACAACCATAACATTTTATATTAACGGAAGTACTTTCTCTTACCTTTCCCTTACCTTTGAAAGGATTCCTTCCTTTAGCTTTCATGAATTTGGTGAACTTCGTAATCATAAGACTCAATTCTTCTTCATCGTTCTCCAAGTCTTCTTCTTCCCTTTTATTTTTACCTTTGGAAATTTCGGTTTTGAAGGCTAGGTTCTTCTTTTGGTATTGACCTTCTTGAAAGTGATGAAGATCTCATTGAAATACTTTGGCAAAGATCTCATTGATTTGATGAAGTCAAAGATGAAGTGAAAAGCAAATTTGCAGTGGACAAAAGTCACTAAGATAAAAGAGTAGAAGAATTAGTGTGTCTTTAGCTATGCTTAGGTATAATCATTTTATCTTTTCTACTGCATGAGGTTTCTTCACTTAAAAGATTTTTCAAAATGCCTCTAAAAATGTTTTTAACAATTACAAACAAAGTATTTTGACAAAAGCTTTCTTAAACAAGTTTTTAACTGATACAGCTTTGATAGAACCGATTAAAATTACTTAGAATGTTCAGAGAAGTGTTTTTACAGTATTTTAATCGATACAACTTTAGTTTAATCGGTTAAAACCACTTGAAGTTCAGGATGATCGATCAGAATACAATTATGACCGATCAGAATCAGATATGATCGATCAGAATTGAATTATGACCGATCAGAATCAGTTATGATCGATCAGAATTTAGTTATGACCGATCAGAACTCTTTTAATCGATTAAATCTCGTTTCAATCGATTAAAACAACTTAGAAAATTTCTACACAGCGTTTTAATTGATTAAAACTTATTTTTATCAGTTAAAATAACTTGAAAAGTTTTACAAGAAAGTTTTGTAGTATTTCAATCGATTGAATCGCGAAACAATGGATTAAATCAACTTAGAAGATTTTGTGCAAAGTGTTTTAATTGATACAAACGTTGACCTATCAGTTAAAACAAATCTGTTAAAGAATCAAGAACGTATTAATGGATTAAAAGAAGTTTTAACAGATTAAAACTGCACTTTTAACAGATTAAAAGAATCTTTTAATAGATTAATTAATACAGCAGTTTTGAAAATCTTCTATAAAAACAGTTTGGCTTAAACTTTTTAAACACACATTGAACATCAGTTTTTACACATCCTTGAGCAATCAATCAAGCAAACTTTAGCACTCTTTTCAAGAAAGATTCGCATCAGTTTTTGAGAAGTTCTTTGAAAATCTTTCTTGAGGCAATTTGATTTCTTTTGAAGAAGAAACACTTACAGCAGAATTGCATAACCTGGTTTGAGCATTCTAGTTTCTTCTTTTTCATTTCTTTACATTCTTTTTGTATTGTTTGGTGCCTGGAATTTGGGCACTGGTTTCTTTGCAACTGGAATTTGGTTGTAGAGGTTATCAAGAACTGGAATTTGGTTCTTGGTGAGAGGTTGAGTGCGAGAGCTGTAATTTGGTTCTTGTGGTAGATTAAGTGTAAGATTGTAAGTCTCGTAAAACATTTGATCTAGTGGAACCCAGCTGGAATTTGGCTCGGAGACTCGGACGTAGCCCCGGTATTGGGTGAACCAAGATAAAACACTCGGTGATATCTTTCTTAACCTTTCTCTATTTTAATTTTGTCGCTGCATTTATATTGATTGATTGCTTTATAATTCAAGAACAGATCTGGAATCTTAATTTTTGAATTAGATAATCTGTTATTTGCGAAAAACTTTTAAAGATCAATTCACCCCCCCCCTCTTGATCTAAAACTACTTTTCTAACACTTCTTCCTCATTTAGCCTTCCAAGCTCAAGCTCATGCTCTCTAAGCTTTCCAAAGAGTGCCGCCATAGACATTGTGGAAAGATTTTGTGACTCCGAGATGGCCGTCACCTTAGGTTTCCATTTCCTATCCAAAGATTTTAAGATTTTAACATTTAATTCATCAACGTCAAAAATTTTACCTAATCTGGTGAGATGGTTCACAATATGAGTGAAACGCTTTTGAACGTCGAATATCATTTCGCCTTGTTGCATCCGGAACATCTTGTATTCTTGGATTAGAGAATTTTTCCTTGCTCTTTTGACGTCGTCGGTACCTTCGTGGGTCACTCTTAGCATTTCCCACATTTCCTGAGCACTTTTACACACAGAAATTTTGTAAAACTCGTCAAGGGTTAGAGAAGATGAAATTATATTTCTAGCCCTAACGTCAAATTGTGCTTTTCTATTTTCTTCTGCAGTCCATCTAGAAAAAGGTTTGGGAACTTCAACACTGTTCTCAGTAACTTTAGGAACAAATGGACAGTTTAAAATAGCATCCCAAACGCCTCTATCAACAGACTCTAAAAATATTTGCATTCTTACTTTCCAGAAAGGATAATTTTGACTCTCAAAAAGTGGGGGTTTGTTGATAGACGCACCTTCGGCAAAAGTTTGATTTTGTCCGGCCATTTTCGAAAAATTTGAATGACTATCAAAGCAAGCTCTGATACCACTTGTTAGAATTGCGCAGCGGAATGTTCGCGTGGTCGGACAAAAACCAAGAGGGGGGGTGAATTGGTTTCTTAAAAAAAATTAGGTTTTCAAAATTTTCCCCAAATTTTACCGATTAAAAACTGTGTAAATGTAAATAGAGAAGAGATAGAATCTTACACAGGAGATTTATACTGGTTCGGATCAAAAGACCCTACGTCCAGTTGCTAATCACTCAAACAAAGGATTAACGTTGTCACTATAATCACAGTTGTTACAAACAAATTACAATTGAACAAGACAAAGTAAAGAAAACACCTCTCTTGAAATCCACAAGAGATGAAGAACATATTTCCCTAGAGACGGCACAACACACAATCCACTAAGAACTCCACTTAGTGATTCTTATCGCTTCTAGCCCACACCAGGTTCCAAAAGCCCCTTTTTCTTGCAACAAACAGTTCTCTGGCACTCACAACACTTAACTTTTGTATGAAAAAGGTTGTTCTTCTTTTCTGAGTGCCAAGGAGAAGCTTAAGTAGAGAAATTAGGGTTTTGGAATTGGGATTTTTGAAACTAGGGTTCTTGGAAATAGGGTTTTCAAAAATAGGGTTGATTTGAAGTTAAAATTCGAAATCTGACTGAAATAATCAATTAAATCAAGAGTTAATCGATTATTACAGAGCCAAAATCAACAGAACCCCAAAACTCTCTGTTTTAATCGATTAAAAGACCTATTAATCGATTAACAGGCCTGTTAATCGATTAACAGGGGTGTTAATCGATTAAAATAGTAAGCTGATACAGAAAATGGTTTTTCTCACTGTTTTAATCGATTATTTCACCATTTAATCGATTAAAGCCTAGGCACTTTGATAAAATTGAGCTTTTTGAAGCTTCTAAGGTGCATACTATGTACCGGCTATCTCAAACTCTAATATTACAGACTCAATCTAATCAAAACAGAGTTATTACACTACAAAACAAGTCTTCAACTCTTTAAGTCTTGTGTTCTTGAATCATCATAAAAATCAACAAGCTTCATGTCCATCAAGTCTAACATCAAGTCCTTGAATGTTCAACACAAACTAGGAGTCAAAACCTGATACAACATCCAGGAATTTTAGATATATTCTTAAATAGACAAAGATCTACTAATGTCAGACGTTTGGAAGACTTAGTAGATATACAACAAAATACTAAGATAGGATCAAATACAAGGATAGATTCCTTGAATCCTAGGCAGTTATACAATATTGGTTGGTTAAGCTCAGAAAAGACTAGCCTTTACCAATATAGAAGAATAGAAGATTTTCATCTTCCAGATAACACTTATGAGATAATTCCTCTGATATCTCAACAAACTGGTAGGCAACTTCTAGGACAACAAGGAAGATATGTCCATATGGGATTGATTACCATTGGAGTTAGATCCTTGGCTAGGCATATGATCGGAGCCAGAGCTTTGATAGTTCTACATGACTCCGGCTTTCAAAACAATGATTCACAAAGTGTGATAGGTATTTTAGAGGTAGATTTAAGTCAACCTTTTTCATTGATATACCTTGCACCAAACTTTACACTTACACTTCCAGATTTTGTTAACCACATAAGTCTAGACGTACAAACAATAGGATTTGGACCCAATTGGGTGGGCGAAAATCTACACTTAGACATCACCTTCATTGGAAGAATTAGTAACCATATTTCTTCCATGTATAGGATAGATACAAGACCATTAGAGGAAGCTATCAGCTCTCATGGTACATAATTTTTGCCAGCTCAAGCATTCACAAGGAGAAATGAAGGACACTTGTGGCAAACCCACTTACCAAGGGAAGAAGATACTCCCGTTACTGCCCCTTCATCTGCTATTTTGCATAACAGATCTAGAGGACTTAGTCTAAGCTTTACAGACTATAGAAATATTCCACGACTAGACCTAGAACAAGATAGGCCAATGGAAAACAGGCATAACACTTCTGCTATTCCTGACAATGAAAACATTTCTATGATGAATATCATAGAAAATGAAGAAGAAGATGATGATGATGATGACATGACAGATGAAGAATGGAATCATCATCAGGCTATTATACCATATTCAGATAAGGAACTTCAAATTCTTTGTCTCAGACAAATAAAAATGTCCAAATTAATGAAGAAGATAATGTCATTAATGAGATGGACGATGTTATAAATGCATTTTTAGATGAGTTTTATCCAAATGAAGAAGATGATACATTGGATAATTTATCTAAAGTCTCAGAACCTTTACCTGTATTAAGGTTAGTAGACATAAATGAAGAAAAAGATACACTAGATAATGTATCTTTAGGTTTAGAACCATTGTCTAGGATAGACAACACAAAAAGTGATACATTAGATAATGTATCCATAGTTTTTGAACCCTTATCTACATTAGGGTTAGTCAACACAAATGTTGAATTAAATGATTTTCAACCTCATAGTTATCAGTTGGAACCAGATGGTATACACAGTTACTCTATTGGTTTCCTACCTAGAGTATCACCACAAAATGTTGTCTTTAGCGACAACCAATACACAACATTAGGCAAAAGGCTTCCCATAGAGCCAAACTTGTAGATGCCTAATCTTCTTCTAAACATAGGAGAGATAGATCCTCAACTATTGCCAACATATATTGAGCAATTGAATGCAGCTGTAATCCGTGATTATGGCATACATCATGAGAAAGATGTTCACTCTTCTCAAGAAATTATTGCTAAAGCTGAAACCTATTTAGGTGATATAGCTAGAGCTTGCTGGGAATCTTTTAAGAAAAATTACCCAGCTGACTTAAATATGTTTGTGATCGAACTAGGTCCTAACATGGACAATTTTTGTTCTCTTTTACAAAAATTTCTTACTTCCCAGTCTGCTAATGATGGGAATACACTCAGACAATAGATTTATCTGGATAATTTAGAAAGACTTTCCATAACATACTTTGGAAAGATAAAAGAATTTTTACAAGACTATCTCATATACGCATCTATAGCTAGATGTTTCCATGATTTAAGCACTGGAGAAAAGATGTTTCTCAAACTATCAGGAAAACTAGGCCAAAAGATCCAAGAATCCTGGAAAAATGATAAGGTTACTCCCATGTTGAACAACCTCTCTATACGTATACAACACATCATGAAAGTGATGGAAGATACGTGTACATGTAGACCCCAAATCTTGCCCGGCCTCAGAATAAAGTCAGAAAGCGTCCTATTTGAAGACGGCTGAAGCTTAACAAGTCATTAGGAGAGACTATTAGGCCCCCGTACCAAGATAGGAAGGTTTTTTTGGCCCGAAAATAAAGTTTCTCGCCCTGAAGGGACGAGACCGCCGTCTGGAAATACCAGACCGCCGTCTCGTCTCAGCGACAGGACGAGACCACCGTCTCGATTATCCAGATGGTGGTCTCGTCACTCGCAAATTCGAGACGGCGGTCTCGATTCTTGCCAAGTCGAGACGGCGGTCTGGATTTTCCAGACGGCGGTCTCGACCCTCTGCCTCGAACGAGACGGCGGTCTGGACTTTCCAGACGGCGGTCTCGACCCTATCAGAGGAGACGGCGGTCTCGACCTGTCAGGCGCGAAAAACTATAAATAGGGGCGTCATTTCTCCCTTTCAGGACACCCAGCAGCAAGAGCTCTCCCTTCTCTCTAGAATTTCTCTCTCTAAGAATCCCTCCGAGGCATTTCCGGAGTTTCTGAGCGTCTCTAGGCATACACAGAGTGTTCTAAATCTTCTTTAGAATCCCTCCGAGGCATTTCCGGAGTTTCTGAGAGTTGTAGAGTGAAGGGTTGCCAAAAAGCACCCACTCTTTTAAAGATATATATAAAACTTGCTTTGAAGGTGCATATTCTCCCTTTATTTTTACTGCTTCCATTTAAATCATGCAATAGAATCTAGGGCCATGTAGTCATAAATTTAAATACCGCACAATAAAAAGGGTAAAAGCGCAATTTTCTAGTTTAATTATTTATTCAAGCTAGCCAGCCTATCATAGGGAACCCGAAAGGGGCGTCGTAAAGGAACTAACACTTCCTTTACACGTAACTAACTCCCTTACCCAACTCTGGTTCTAATGACCAAAGTTGGTTTTCGAAAACCAACGCCTTTTTAAACTCCTTTTCCGATGTTTCCGGTAAAAACATCGGTGGTGACTCCACGAACCCTTCAAAACCCGTTCTTGGGTTAGCCCGGTTATCGGACAACTTAAGGACGTTATAACCACCCATAAAACGCGAAAATCAAGAGAGTCAAAAAAACCATCGCGTCGCTCCGACCGCGCCCCCTCTTCGGGGAGGCGGCGACAGATGGCGACTCCACTGGGGAAGCCTAGAGAGTTGATCCCATTTAGTGATGGGCTGGCTTAAAAATAATTAAACCAAGAAAATAGTGCTTTTACCCTGCCTTGTATTATAACATGCTTTATTGTTTGGCTTTCAAAATAATTGTTGCTTGTTTATACTTACGCAATTGATTGAAATATAAACTGCACACAAAACCCTTGCACACTATAGTTCCCTCTATACCCGGGGGCAAGTGAGAAAACCATAGGGAGTGGGTGGCAGGTACGGTTCGCTGCAGTTAGGGCCTTGTGCCCACCAGTGTGATCGGAAACCACCACTCAAGGTGATAACCTTCCTCTTTTGGCAACAAGACCGACTCTGGCCTTAGTGCTGAGCATGGTTGGACGGCTGGAGAGTGGGGACCCTATAATGGGGGCACCTTGGGGGCCTTAGCCTGGTGAGAACAGTTAGAACCTACCCTAACCAATGCACTTTTCTGCAGGAAAACCCTACCTCGATAAAAACGAAATCTCGCCTGTTCGGGGATGATCAAATTGTGTGTGCATATGATTGTTGCATTTGTATGTTGCATAGCATAAACAAACAACAGAACAAAAACACAAAAAAATACTTTTTCAAATAAACACCCTTATCTCGGACAGTCTGCCTTTCAGCTAACCTGGTTTCAGGTTCTTTGTAAGCTAAGTAGCCACGCAGTTCTGACAAAAGAGATAAGGGACGCTAAATATTCTTTCGCATAAAGCCACATTTTATCTTGGACAGTCTGCCTTTTAGCTAGCCTGGTTTCAGGTTCTTTGTAAGCTAAGTAGCCACGCAGTTCCGACAGAAGAGATAAAAGGCTATAAAATAAACAAATAAAAAAATCCTTTTTTTTCCAAAGTTCATGAAATAAGACCTGGTTCAAAATATTGCATCCATAAAACATTCATATAGATAGTTTACTCTTTCAAAAAATACGCAAATACCATACATCATGTAGAAAAACATGATAAATAGCAAAATAAACACTCACATACAATAAACGTCATCTTCATCAAATCATACATTTTTAGAAAATGGAGGGGACAAGTAGACAAGTGGGGAAGGTGGATATTCTCCGAAGCCATACTGAGAAGCTAGAACAGCTTAGTGCAACGATGCCACCGGAGGTCCGCGCTGATTTTGAAAAGTCCTACGGACGAATTCTGGACCTCCTAAAGATCAGTGTCGATCAAGTCTTCCTCAGGGTACTGATTCACTTTTGGAACTCCAGTCTGCGGTGCTTTGAATTTCCGCAGTTCGACATGGTGCCTACTTTAGAGGAGTATGAAACAATGTTGAAGTGGCCCAAGTCAGCCGGGGTTCATATCCGCCATGAGGCGTACACTCCTGCAGCACCAGTCGCTGCCCTTATCCATCTACCGTACCGACAGAGTACCCTGATAGGAAGAGGGAACACCCAGGGATGGAGAGTATCAATGTTAGAAGACCACCTGTCCTACCTGGCTGAAAGGGCAGAGTGGGTTGCCTTCAATAAAACCCTGGCATTATTAATCTTCGGAACGATCCTGTTCCCCTTCCACCTCGACACGATCGATCAAGCCGTCATGGACGCTTTCTTCGCTTGGGACGTGAACTCGAAGAGTCCCCTACCTGCTATTCTTGCCGACACCTTGCTCTCGGTGGATTTCTGCCGTCAGAAGCAAGGGAGAACACTCCGCTGCTGCTCTTCGTTACTTTATGTGTGGAGCATCACGCACCTTTACGCCTCCAGTCACATGGGGATATTCCCCGACCCTTTGAGAAGTTTCTCCAAAATCCCCCTCCAACGAGGCCTGACTATAGAATGGAGGGATGAGTTGGAGCAAAAGGGCGCCAACAGCATATCTTGGGTCTGCCCTTGGTTCCGACCCGGCCCAGTTCTCGTCAGATGCGGGAGCTATCCGAATGTACCCTTGATAGGACTCAGGGGTTGCATAGCCTACTCACCTAGAGTAGCTATGAGGCAACTCATGAGGACTCAAACTACTATCTCCCGAGGGGAACTCGGAGGGATGTGCTTCTTTGGAGACCCATGCACGATCGCCAACTCACTAATTGTGAGGAAAGCATGGGAGAAGCCAGTCTACATGGGAGATAGAGAGCTAGGAAAAGCTCGGGTGACTGTCACCAGTGACTATGAGGCATGGAGGAGAAGAAGAGAGATGGCTCGACCATCCACCACACCCGTGCCAATCGCCAACAACGAAGAGCTGCAGGCACAAGTCAATGCCTTGACCCAGAGGGTAGAAATAATGGGAGCCTAGATACGGGCCCTTGAGGAAAAAGAACAAGCCTCTATCCTCACGATCGACGGTCTACAAAGGCAAAGCAAGAAAAAGGATCATGAAATAGAACACCTCAAGGACCAATGTGCTGACGCTAACGAACAAGCTATCCGAGCATCCAAAACTGCCAGAACTAGCTCGGATAGCCAACTGCAGGAGATAACCGCCAAATCAGCACACCTTGAGGCGGAATCAGCTCAGCAAGCTCAAACGATCAAGGAGTTGTCAGAATTACTCCTCCAGGCTCGGCTAGACATCCGCCAAGAGCGGGAGAACAACAGAAAACTCAGCCGAAGTCTCTATGAGCTACGCATTAAGGAGAAAAGCAGGCTAGCTCAATATGACCAAGTGCTACAAGAAAAGGACCGAGCCGTTGCAAGGCTCGATGAACTAGAAGCCTTAGTCATACATCAAGAGGCGAAGATTAAGGATGCTCAGCAATACAGCGAAGAAATGAGCCAAGCGATCCACAAGCAAAGCAAAGCGCTCGCTCACCACGTCCGGGAAGCCGAGAGAGAATTACAAAGAAAACAAGACCCGCCTGTGGGTTTCTTTAGGCTTTTCCGTTTTTGCCAAAAGACGCTTCGTAGTATGGAATAGGAGGATGTACACCTTTCAAAGAATTAATGAAATCTTTCTCCTTATTCAACACTTGTCTACTTGCATGCATAAACATTCATTTGCATATTTTAATTTTCCCTCCTTCACGCTTAATAAATAAGATAATAAAAAGGAAGGATTAACTAACACGTCTTCCAACTTTGAAGAATGGAGAGAAAGCCACTCCTAATAAAGCTCACCCCAACGGTTGAATCACCGCAAGAGGGAAATAAACCTCGGTCGTTGGTCCTCAAGAATAAAGAAGAGGGGGCAAGGACGCCAGTGCGACTATTTATGCCACGTCCTTTCCCCTACGAGTCAAATAAAGTTGTACCATGGAGATATGGAGAATCTCCACCAATAAAAGAAGAAATAACAAATATAGCCAGTATCGGGGGCACAACTAGAAGTGGAAGAATCTACTCCCCCAAGGACACACAGGAAAATGTCCTTCAAAATAAAGGAAAAAATAAAAGGACCGAAGAGGAAAAAGAAAATAAAGAGTCCAAGGAGGAGGCAGAGGAATTATTCTAGTTTATCAGACAAAGTGAGTATTCCATTATAGACCAGCTCAATCGCACACCTGCAAAGATCACATTGCTATCTTTGATAATGAGCTCGGAACCGCACCGGAATGCCCTGCTGAAGGTCTTGAGCGAGGCGCATGTACCTCACACAATATCCCAAGAAAAAGTTGAGAGGATCGTTGGTCACATCACGGCAAACGATCACCTCACCTTCACAGAGGAGGAACTCCCCCTAGAGGGGTCAAAACATAACAAGCCCTTGCATATCTCAGTCAAGTGCAAGGAATGCCTCATTGCTAAAGTTCTTGTGGATAACGGGTCATCCCTGAATGTGATGCCCAAGTGCACACTGGAAAAGTTGACTATCCAAGGAGCCCGTCTGCGCCCAAGCAGCACCATCGTTCGAGCCTTCGACGGATCAAAACGAGAAGTAGTGGGAGAGATCAATTTACCAATTCAAGTGGGACCCACTATCTTCGACGTCGATTTCCATGTAATGGACATTACTCTAGCATATAGTTGCCTCCTCGGCAGGCCTTGGATTCATGATGCTAAGGCAATACCTTCGACGCTCCACCAAAAAGTCAAGTTCATAGTGGGTGACAAACTAATCACGGTCCAAGCAGAAGACGATATCCTGATCAGTGGACCGTCCACCCAACCTTATGTGGACGCAGCTGAAGAGGCCCTTGAAACATCCTTTCAAGCACTCGAAATTGCCAGTATAGAGCGACTTCCCAGAAATACAAAGGTAGCCCGCATGATGTTGAAGCATGGTTACCATCCTGGCCAAGGACTGGGGGCAGATTCCCAAGGAATGAGGGAACCCCCAGAATTCAAAGACAATCCTTACAAGTATGGCCTAGGATATGACCCTTTCAAGGACCGAGCGGGAAAAGCAAAAGGGAAGTCCCCCCTCCGCACACTCAAGCAGATTTTCCGAAGTGGAGGGGTACAAGCGACAAGAGCCACTCTAGTCATTAGGAAATCTTTTTCTTTATTTAAGGGATGTAAACCCCATAATTGTTAGAGATTATCCCCTGGGGCGAGCCCGACCCCCGAGCATCTTAGGGCACATATTCCCTTATTAATTAACAAAGAATGATTCTTTCTATCTGCTTCTTTTCTTTCTACTTCTGACTGGACCCCATAAATAACCTTGTCTAAGCGAACATAAAAAGAAAAGAAGAATAAGAAGCGCATCCAATAATCGACATTTACCATTGTTATTGCCATCAAATTAGTTTATTAGAAGCACATAAAAATAAGACTTCACCTAAGCCATAAAGAAAGTCATGCTTCGCCAATACTGTGAACAAAAAATAAATCCACAAAAAAAAAAAGAAGCCTAGAGAAGCCAAAGGGCCAAAGAAAAGGGCAAGTTACCCGGTAGGAAACCCACTAAGGGGGCTACGCAAAAGATAGGGTCAACCCGGTAGGACGCCCGAACAATAATAAAGGGTAGCCTAGGCAAAAGTTAGGGTTACAAATAAGGTCCGCTAGGATTTCTCCAAAATTTTACAAAGGAAGGAACCTAGACAAAAGTTAGGGCCAAACACAGTAGCCTAGTTCGAAAACCCAAAAGGGCGATCTAGGGAAATCAGCTAGCCATTTAAAAGCGATGGAAATAAAACCAAAGAGCACAAATACAAAAAAAGAAGAAAAGAAGGTTTGCCTAGACAAAGCCTAAACACCCAAGCTTAACCTCAACCAGCCATTCTTACAAATCCTTTTATCAATAAAAATCAACCCTCTAAAACACAAACCATTGATTTTTACCTCCTTTACTTCTCTTCTCTTGACCCTCACGACAATATTCTAATAATTAATTTGGGAATATGGAGGCGTATAGTCAACAAGAGGATTGAAATCCCTAAAGCAAGGAAAAAGGGACACTACATGACAAAAGGTGCCCTACAAAAAGAAAGAAAAAAATGAAGAAGAAAGAAAGAGAAAAATAGAGAAAGAAAGAAATTACTCTTCGGTCACAAGAGGTCCGGCATGGTACAACCAAAAGTATACGCGGCGAATCAGAAGGCTTTCAGCACGACAAGGCACGTTGGTTAAATCCTTCTGAAAACTCTAATTAAAGTAAGCATTATAGGACATCAAACATGAAAACATTTGCATGCATAAAATGTTTTTGAACCAGGTCCTATTTCTTATTCAAAAAAAAAAAAAAAATCACCCGAAATTCGAGACCGCCGTCTCGAGAAACCAGACCGCCGTCTCGACTTAGGAAAAGTCGAGACCGCCGTCTCGATTTGTTGACCAAACGAGACCGCCGTCTCGACTTACCAGACGGCGGTCTCGACCTGAAAAAAATTCTATATAAAGGGGCGCGCTTGGGGGGTTTCCTCACAACTCTCCAAGCCTCCAAAGCCTCCAACACTCACATTCTACTCCTCCAAGCCTTCCCCACTCAAAATGTTTAGCAGAAGTGGCTCCAGGAAGAGAAGAGGCACCGTTGGGGCTAGCAGCTCGGCGCCACCGCCACCATCAGACCCTTCCCAGTTGTCGCCACAACACCAGGCCCGCCTGGAAAACATCCGGAATTACTAGTGGCACCCCCTACTGACACTGGACTTCGGCATCTTGGCCGAATGGGAAGAAGACGTCCGAGAACACATCGATAGCATCGGGTGGGGTTTTCTGCTACAGCCTCCACCCGTTCATGTGTACCCACAGGCGGTACTCGAGTTCCTGGCCTCGGTCTCTCTCATTGAGATCCCCTCTATGGCCTCAGGCATGCAGCCCACCAAAATGGTCAACTATTTTATGGGTGGGCAATACCATACCACCACCTTGGAGGAATTCAATGTATCCATTGGATTCATCCGACCCGAGGAGGCATTAACTCGGGAGTATCGTGAGGTCATTTGCTCTAGGCCCACCCATCTCACCTCCGCAGATATGTGGCGTGACCTCACAGGGGCAACCACAATGCCCACCTTGATGAGGGGGTCTGCACTCCCCCCACCACTCCGCATCTGCCACAAGCTGCTGGCAGGCACCATCCACGCAAGAAAAGAGAGTCAGGGGAAGATATCCCTCCCTGACCTCTTCATCCTCTATTGCATGCACCAGAGACGACGCTGCAATTCCGGGTACTTCCTCCTGAGGGCCCTGAAGGACTTTGGGAGTAGATCCATAGGGGCCATCCTCGTGGCTCCCCTCATCACCCCTCTAGCAGAAAGAATGGGGTGCCCCGGCCGGGAAGAGCTGGCCCGCAATCTGCGACCCGAGCCCATCAACGGGCCAATGCTGGTCAGCATGGGGATGCTGATACGTCGGGGAAGTCACTTCGCCCTGCATCCCACCCTGGACTTTGAGCTGGACCTCCAGGGAATAGTGGCGATGCAGGATATGCCCACGTCCCCAGCCTCCCAGCAGCAGCAGCAGCAACAACAGCAGCAGCAGCCACCACTGTACACAAATGACTTCGCTGGCATGCATCAACACATGGACTATCTGAGCCAGCAATTCAGTCAAATAGCAGTGTGGCGAGAGGAGCAGACGCAGTGGCGGCAAACCCAGGACGCTCGCCAACAGGCCTTCCAGGAGCGCCAAGATGAGATCTACCAAGAGCAGCAGAGGATGCGGCAGGAGTGGACGACGTTCCAGGAGGATTACAACGATGAAATCCAGGAACAAACCGACTTCCGCTACCAACTGTATAGACATTTTCCTTACCGCACCCCTTCTGATGATGACTCTTAGGGACTGTACTTGCTCAAATAAAAACTGATGTAATAAAATCTCCCATAAATAAAACTTTTATTTCATGCACTCTTTGCCTTCTCTTACAAAAGTCAGCGTAACAAAAAGAAGACTTAAAAGAAAAAAGACATACGCTCAAGAAAAAGCCAAAATCCAAAATCGCGAGAAAAAAGAGTTAAAACCGCGAGAAAAAGGCAAGAATAAGCCATCACATCAACCAAAAAATTGTCGACTACCAAACAAGAGTCGAACAAAACTAAGATTCATTCGACCAACCAGCAAGGATCGGATGACCAACAAAAAAGAATCCCCAGCAGCCAACAAAGCTGGATGGACAAACAACAAAGTCCCTAGGAGCAGCCTGGACGACCATCCAAGATGTCCAAGAGCATCACTCTCCAGGAGCCGGCGCATGGTCAGAATCAGTAAGCCGCCACCATCGCCAAAGGGTCAACTACCGCAAGAAGGGGCATCCAGAGGCACCAAACCAGACGAGGGTTCATACTCGTCAACCAAGGGATCAGCTACCGCAAGATGGAGCATCCGGAGGTCAAACACCAGATGGGGGTGTAAACTCATCAAGCCTTACAAAAGGGGGCTTACCGGGCGGGGGTTAGTACTCGTCAAACACCAAGATGGGGGTGTAAACTCATCAAGCCTTACAAAAGGGGGCTTACCGAGCGGGGGTTCGTACTCGTCAAACCAGACGGGGGTTCGTACTCATCAGCCGAAGGGGTCAGCTACCGCGTCGAAGGAGCATCCCAGAAGCGCACAACACAACATCTCCCCAGAAGATCATCCGCCGCAAAGACGGAATATCTGAAGGGCAACCGGGCAAGAGGGTCAACTCCTTTACCCTCCAGTCGATCACCTCGGCACAAAAGGCCAAGCAGTCGACTGGTCGGGTAAAGGGGGGGCAGCTGTAGACCCCAAATCTTGCCCGGCCTCAGAATAAAGTCAGAAAGCGTCCTATTTGAAGACGGCCGAAGCTTAACAAGTCATTAGGAGAGACTATTAGGCCCCCGTACCAAGATAGGAAGGTTTTTTTGGCCCGAAAATAAAGTTTCTCGCCCTGAAGGGACGAGACCGCCGTCTGGAAGGACCAGACCGCCGTCTCGTCTCAGCGACAGGACGAGACCGCCGTCTCGATTATCCAGACGGCGGTCTCGTCACTTGCAAATTCGAGACGGCGGTCTGGATTTTCCAGACGGCGGTCTCGATTCCTGCCAACGAGACGGCAGTCTGGACTTTCCAGACGGCGGTCTCGACCCTGTCAGAGGAGACGGCGGTCTCGACCTGTCAGGCGCGAAAAACTATAAATAGGGGCGTCATTTCTCCCTTTCAGGACACCCAGCAGCAAGAGCTCTCCCTTCTCTCTAGAATTTCTCTCTCTAAGAATCCCTCCGAGGCATTTCCGGAGTTTCTGAGAGTTGTAGAGTGAAGGGTTGCCAAAAAGCACCCACTCTTTTAAAGATATATATAAAACTTGCTTTGAAGGTGCATATTCTCCCTTTATTTTTACTGCTTCCATTTAAATCATGCAATAGAATCTAGGGCCATGTAGTCATAAATTTAAATACCGCACAATAAAAAGGGTAAAAGCGCAATTTTCTAGTTTAATTATTTATTCAAGCTAGCCAGCCTATCATAGGGAACCCGAAAGGGGCGTCGTAAAGGAACTAACACTTCCTTTACACGTAACTAACTCCCTTACCCAACTCTGGTTCTAATGACCAAAGTTGGTTTTCGAAAACCAACGCCTTTTTAAACTCCTTTTCCGATGTTTCCGGTAAAAACATCGGTGGCGACTCCACGAACCCTTCAAAACCCGTTCTTGGGTTAGCCCGGTTATCGGACAACCCAAGAACACTTTTCGAAAACCTCGTCTCTAGGTTAGCCCGGTTATCGGACAACTTAAGGACGTTGTAACCACCCATAAAACGCGAAAATCAAGAGAGTCGAAAAAACCATCGAGTCGCTCCGACCGCGCCCCCTCTTCGGGGAGGCGGCGACAGTACACATATTGCTATACAAAAGCAATTGAAAAATTCTAATGCTGGAATTCACAAACAAATTTATACTCCTCAACAGTATAATCAAAACAAGCCTTACAGAAGGTATGTACCTAGAAGTAAACCTAGGTATAATAAAAACTACAATCATAATTCTTATTTTGAAAAACAAAAACCCACAACTTCTAGAAAGACTTATACGATTAGGTCTTCAAATTCTAGAAAATCAACTCTAAATCCTAATAGACACGTTAGGAAATTTAGAGACAACAAAACATACAAGCAGACTTTGAAATGTTTCGCTTGTAATCAACCAGGACATTTCTCTAGAGATTGTCCTAATATTGCAAATCTTTACACAAAAGAGGCAGAACTGATAAAATCATGCCACATGAACCTTCTTCCAATTGATGAAGATGTTTCTACTGATTCTGAAATACTATTAGTGATTAGTATTACAGAATACACTGATGAAATCAATCCAGACAAAATCCATAAAGATTATGGCCTGATAAATGATTTCACAAACAATGAATTCATACACCTTTATCCACAAGAAAATGATTTTCAACTGGATAATAAATACAATGAATTAGGAAATATATTAGATGATTTTGGATATTGTCTAATGAATATAATAGTTTCTTCTTATGATAAGAAAACTAACAAAAGAGTATTGCAGATTTCCTTCAGTTATACAGGTACAAATATGGCAAACCCAATCAACAAAGGCAAGTTACCAACCTCAACAACTGAAGAGTTTGATACTCTAAAGTTTGGAACACAACATCTTCCGGTTTTACCAGAAGGTCATCCTCAACAATTCAAATGTCTGAGGAACTGTCCCATTTCAAGGGAACAAAAGGTACAACTTAATTCTCTTCATCGAGCTTGTAGTCCAACAACAAAGATTAATGCTATCAATGCATTAAATTACTACTTCACCAAAATGTTGCCCGCTTTTGTTAAAAAACCCAAGAATGAGGCCTACTTCCTTTTTACTGGTGATAAGCGTAGCGTCTACCTATCATATCCCTCTCTTTTGAAGGCAATAGGTAATGACAAACACAACAAATTTCAAGGATTTGGTAACCTTGAAGAAGTTGTACAAGCAATGGTCAGCTATGTTGGAGGTGATAACAACATGCTAGACCATCCTGAAGTTGGTAATTTCATTTTTGAAAAACCAACAAAATAAAAGAATTTTTCAATTTATGATTCCATTAAACTCAGACAACAATTGGTTTTTGCCAAGAAAATGGAACAAAAATTGAAAACCTCTTTTTCTTTACAGAAAAATGATTTTTGAAAACACATTTCCTGTTTAGAAATAGAAAAAAAAATTAAAAACCGAAATCTTAGAACTTCATGAAAAGATGGACTATGATTTCAAAACCATGGATTATGGAAACTTCACAAAATGTATGACCTATGTTGAGTCATTTAAAAGAAAGTTCTTGGACCAGCTACCTAGCCCAATCCAAGAAAAAATCTACCAACATGCTTCAGATTCCTTGTTAGTAGAACTTGGAGCACTCCAGAGCTGGTTATTCCAATTACCAGTAGATTCTGCACTCCGACAACACTTGAGGATAGTCCAATAACGGGATAATTTGTCTCCCTCATCTTCCGATCAGTATAACATCGGAATAAATCCTTATATGGTGGAATGTGATCCTGCTTGGATTAACAGAAAATTAACTGAAGATTTATTCTTTTCAGGATTCATGAAAAGGATGATTATTTTCAGGAACTCAATGATAGAACCATTTTTCGGTACTAAGATAAATTACTGGATAAATGTGTTCTTTCGAAACATATACAGTGAAGAATATTTCATTGAAATATTCTCTACACACCCCTATAACATAAAAGGGGAATATTATCCAGCTAAACATCACTTGTTTCTGGATTCTGAGTTATTCACTGACATTTTCTTCAGTGATGAACTCCAAAAGATTGATCATGATAACCCTTCTTTCACTACAACGAGGTATGATCAATTCGAAGAAGAAAATGTTATAAAGGAGTTGTTAGCCGAAACCACCACTATCATTCTTTGGGTAAGACTTGGCAAAGCTTCTTATGTATGGCGGAACTATACAAACCCCGCCTCACCACAACAATGAGTCTTTCAGATAAAGACGAATTCACCCTTGAAGATTTCGAGGATCTCCTAATGACGTAATCCTTTACATCATTAGTCAAGACAATTTTGCCCTTGAAGATTTCGAGGAGCATCTAATGACGTAAGCCCTTACGTCATATAACAATATCAAAAGATGACAAAGGTTAATGATAGATAATGATATCTTGCTACCTTGTCATGGTTCCTCTACCGTTACACGTTGTTAGGCCCTTTAAGTCTTGCGTGTTAATGACGGAAAGATTGAATCAATCTTTTGATAAATAAAAAAAATTACTATTCAAATTTTTGTCTTTTAGTGATGGAAGAATATCTTCTGTCAACTCCTCTCCTTTTTAGATAACTTTTCTTTTAAGTTTTTTTTAGACCCATAAGTCATAAAGTGAGTCTCACATGTAAATTTTACTATTCAATATTTTATTATTTTTGTTTTCTATATAAGGACCTATAAGTCCATTATGCTTGGCAAGAGTCCTTCCATCCCTCTCCTCTCTCACTCCTCCCTTGTTAGAAAAGAAGGTTGAGATCAAGAGGGGGGGTGAATTGATCTTTGAAAGATTTTCGCAATTAACAGATTATCTATTTGTAAAAATAAGATTTCATATCTGTTCTTGAATCATAAAGCAATCAATCAACAATAAACGCAGTAACAGAATTAAAAGAGGAGAAAGGTTTAGAAAGATATCACTGGTGTTTATACTGGTTCACCCAATACCAGGGCTACGTCCGATCTCCACTAAATTCCAGCTGGGTTCCACTAGATCAAATGTTTTATAGATTACAATCTTACACTTAATCTACCACAAGAACCACAATTCCAGTTCCTCGCACCTAACCTTTCACCAAGAACCAAATTCCAGTTCTTGAAAACCTCTACAACCAAATTCCAACTGCAGAGAAACCAAGTGCCCACAATTCCAGGCACCAAACAATACAAGAAAAGAATGAAAAGAAATGAAAAGAAGAAACTAGAATGCTCAAACCAGTTTTATGCAATTCAGTAGTAAGTGTTTCTTCTCCAAAAGAAAGCAATTTGCCTCAAGAAAGAATTTCAAAGAACTTCACAAAAAACTACCGAGAATCTTTCTTGAAAGAGTATTAAAGTTTGCTTGCTTGATTGCTAAAGGATGTGTAAAAGATTGATATTCGATGATATTTAAAAAGTTCAAGCCAATCTGTTTTTATAGAAGATTTTCAAAACTGCTGGTTTAATCAATCTGTTAAAATAATCTTTTAATCCATTAAAACGTTCTTGATTCTTTAACAAATTTGTTTTAACTGATACGACAACGTTTATATCAATTAAAACTCTTTACAAAAAATCTTCTAATTTGTTTTAATCGATTGTTTCGTGATTCAATCGATTAAAATACTGCAAAGCTTTCTTATAAAATTTTCCAAGTGATTTTAACTGATAAAAATAAGTTTTAATCGATTAAAACGCTGTGTAGAAATTTTCTAAGTTGTTTTAATCGATTGAAACGTGTTTTAATCGATTGAAAAAGCTCTGATCGGTCATAACTCAATTCTGATCGATCATATCTGATTCTGATCGGTCATAATTGCATTCTGATCGATCATCCTGAACACTAAGTGGATTTAATCGATTAAAATCAAGTTGTATCGATTAAAATACTGCAAAAATGCTTCTCTTAACATTTTAAGTGATTTTAATCGGTTATTTTGAAGCTTTATCAGTTAAAACACTGACATAAGGTTTTCAAAACTTTCTTTAATGAAAACAACCGGTTATTTCGAAATTATATCAGTTAAAATCTTGTTTAAGAAAGCTTTTGTTAAAATACTTTATTTTTAACTGCTTAAACGTTTTTAGAGGCATTTTGCAAAATCTTTTAAGTGAAGAAACCTCATGCAGCAGAAAAGATAAAAATGATTATACCTAAGCATAGCTGTGGTCACACTAATCCCTCTATTCTTTTATCTAAGTGACTGTTGACCGCTACAAAGTTGACTTTGACTTTATCTTTGACTTCATCAAATCAATAAGATCTTTGCCAGAGTATTTCAATAAGATCTTCATCACTTTCAGTCTCCCCCTATTTGATGAAGACAAACACCACTTTGAATAATAACTCTGCAAGAGAAGTCACTTGATAAAACAGATTAGTTAAAAATAAAAAATGAATTATTTTCCTATTTCTCCCCCTAAATTGTTGCTTCCCCTAAATAATCCTAAATTGTTTCTGATCAACAGTAAAGCAACTATTCTCCCCCTTTTGACTTCATCAAAAATAAGGATCAGAAGAGAAACAATGCAAAGGTATGTAATAAATTTGAGATTTTGAAAATAGAGAAAAAAATGAATACGATATTTTACTCATGTAAAGATCAATCAAAGTTGATTCAAACTTATCTTCATTAACATGTTTGTAATGAATACAATTAACACGTGTAAAGATAAGGGAATCATGCTTTAGTAGCATGTTACAAGAACAGCCATTAACTAAAGCCTTTAATTTTTCTTTCCAGAATAAAAATTGATTAAAAACAGGACAAAATCGATTAAAAAGTTCTTGTTTAATGATTTTAATCGATTGAAATAAAGGTTTAATCAATTAAAACAGTGAAGGACTTCGAAAGTATGAAACATAAGTGCATTTAATCGATTAATTCGACATTTAATCGATTTAAAAGATTTTTTATTGATTAAAACAACCAGTTTTGCAAACTAAGTAATGTTTGATGCATCTAAAATGCCTAATTCAGTGCGAATTTTGTAAAACCGATCACGAGCAAGAGGTTTTGTAAAAATATCTGCTAGTTGTTTTTCAGTTTCTATAAAGAAAATTTCACAATCACCTTTCAAAACATGATCTCTAATGAAATGGTGTCTAATTTCTATATGCTTTGTCCTAGAATGTTGGATTGGATTTTTAGTTAACATAATGGCACTAGTATTATCACACAAGAGAGGAATTTTTCTTAGAATTAAACCATAATCCTCAAGCTGTTATTTGATCCAAAGAGATTGAGCACAACAACTCTCAGCTGCAATGTATTCTGCTTCAGCTGTAGAAAGGGCAACACATGATTGCTTTTTACTGTGCCATGAGATTAGACTGCTTCCAAGGAGATGACAGGTGCCACTGGTGCTTTTTCTATCAAGCTTACAACCTACAAAATCTGAGTCAGAGTATCCAACTAGATTTAGTTTTGACTCACCTGGATACCATAACCCAACATTTAAGGTTCCTTTGAGATATTTGAGGATCCTTTTTGCAGCAGTAAGATGAGACTCTTTTGGTGTAGATTGGAACCTGGCACACATACAAACACTGAACATAATGTCAGGTCTACTTGCTGTTAAATATAGCAAAGAACCAATAAGCCCTCTATATTTAGTTTCATCAACAGATTTTCCTTTTTCATCAGAGTCAAGATAGCAATTTGTGGACATAGGTGTTGATGCCTCCTTGCAGTGTTCCATCTCAAATTTCTTTAAGAGTTCTGTGCAGTATTTGGATTGATGAAGAAAGCTTCCTTCTTGAAGTTGTTTAACTTGTAATCCAAGAAAGTAGTTGAGTTCCCCCATCATAGACATCTCAAACTCTCCCTACATATCTTTGATGAAATCTTTACATAAAGACTCATTAGTGGCTCCAAATATGATGTCATCAACGTATACTTGAACCAGAATTTATTCAATTTCTTTAAAAATAAAGTTTTGTCAACCAAACCTCTTTGATAGCCCTTTGAAATGAGAAAGTTACTTAACCTTTCATACCATTGTCTTGGGGCTTATTTGAGACCATACAAAGCTTTCTTCAATCTATAAACATAATATGATCTTCAAACCCAGGTGGTTGAGTAACAAAAACTTCTTCATTTAAGTAGCCATTCAAGAAAGCGCTTTTGACATCCATTTGAAATAACCTGAAATTTTTTTTATTGAAGCATAGGCAAGTAACAGTCTAACAGCTTCTAATCTAGAAACTGGAGCATATGTTTCATCAAAATCAATTCCTTCTTGCTGATTATACCCTTTAGCAACTAATCTGGCCTTGTTTCTAGTTATTATGCCATTTTCATCCATTTTGTTTCTAAAAACCCATTTTGTTCCTACAATATTGGCATTATCTGGTTTTGGAATTAATTCTCATACCTCATTTCTTGTAAATTGATTTAATTCATCATGCATAGCATTAATCCAATTATTATCCTTTAAAGCATCAGATATGTTTTTAGGTTCAATTTGTGATACAAATGCCATGTGATTGCAAAATTTATTTAGAGATCTTCTAGTGGAAACTCCCTGATTTATTTCACCAATGATGTTGTCTATTGAAAGATTTCTTGGAGTTTTCCATTCCTTGGGCAGTTCCTCTTCAGTTTCTTCAATTTCTTCAACCTGTTTTTGAGAAACTGTTGATTCTGGCAGTTTTAACTGATACATTTTATCAGTTAAAAATATCTTCTCCTGTACTATATTCAGAAACATTCTGCATATTTGGGTTAGTTTCATCAAATGTAACATGGACAGATTCTTCTACAGTTTTTAGCCTTTTGTTAAAGATTCTATAAGCATGGCTATTTAATGAATACCCCAAGAATATACCTTCATCTAATTTGGAATCAAATTTTCCAAGATTTTCTTTTCCATTGTTTAAGACAAAAACTTTACTTCCAAATACTCTAAAATAGTTTATGTTAGGCTTTTTACCTTTGAATAATTCATAAGGAGTTTTCTTAGGAAAGGGTCTGATTAAAACACGGTTTAATACATGGTAAGCAGTGTTAACGGCATCAACCCAAAAATATTTTGGTAATGCTTTCTCATTAAGCATTGTCCTAGCTAGCTCTTCAAGAGAACGATTTTTCCTTTCAACTACACCATTCTGTTGAGGAGTTCTAGGAGCAGAAAAATTATGCTTGATACCATGTTTATCACAAAATTTATTGAATTTTTCGTTTGAAAATTCTCCCCCATGATCACTTTGAATACAAGAGATAAAATAGCCTTTTTCATTTTGAATTTGTTTCGCAAATTTCTTAAACAAATGGAAAGTATCAGATTTTGATTTCAAAAACAATGTCCAGGTAAATCTTGAGTAATCATCTACTATAACCAGTGCATATAGATTTCCTCCTAAGCTCATAGTTCTAGAAGGACCAAAGAGATCCATGTGCAAAAGTTCTAGAGGTCTAGATGTTGAAACAATATTTTTCTGTGAAAAAGAATTTTTGACTTGTTTCCCCTTTTAACATGCATCACATACTTTGTCTTTCACAAACTTGAGTTTAGGTAAGCCAACTACAAGATCTCTAGAAATCAATTTGTTTATATGATTCATATGAATATGAGCTAACCTCCTATGCCATAACCAGGAATCATTCTCTTTAGAAATTAAGCAACAGTTCTTAGCAGAATTAGTATCTAACATGTAAATATTGTTGATCCTCTTACTAGTAATCATTACCTGTTCTGAATCTGATCTGATAATTTGACATTGATTTTGCCCAAAAACAACTTTGTGTCCTTTATCACACAGCTGGCTAATACTAATCAAATTATGTTTTAAACCCTCAACATATAAAACATTGTTAATAATACCTGATTCTGCACATTTGATGTCACCTATTCCAAGAATTCTTCCTTTATTATTATCACCATAGACAACAGTCCCACCATTCTTTAGTTTAAGATTGCAAAATTTTGTAATATCACCTGTCATGTGTTTGGAACAGTCACTGTCAAGGTACCAGAGATCTTCACTTTGTTTTTCCTGAAATGAAATTAGTATAGTTGCAGTACAAAATGATACAATTTTGAAATAAACAATTAATTATGCACTGGAAGTATAATTTTAATCGATTAATTTGATACTCAATCGATTAATCAAGTTCTGGAGAGAATGTATCAGAATAATAATCGATTTAAACGAGGAATAATCGGTTAATTTTATCCTGTTTAATGATTTTAACTAATATGAATTCATTTTAATCGATTAATTCGTATTTTAACCGATTAAAACTGTATGGACAATTCTTCTGGTATTCTCTGTAAGTGATTTTAACCGATTAAAATAGTTTTATATCAATTAAAATACTCAGTCCATGAATCCAGAGACAAAATTCGTTGATTTGATACACAAGGAGTTCCAGATTTTGTTCCTGCAAAACAGATTAGGCATATTTCTGGTACCCCTTTTTAATTACTGGGTCCAATTATGTTATATGAAGTGAATTTTTGGGAATCCACTTCATTCTACCTTTAGGTATGGCATATTTCTTAATTCTACAATATTTAACAGAATGCCCTTTTTTCATGCAATAAAAACATTTAACAAACAGAGACAAAACAGATTTACTCTATGCAAAATAATTTTTAAATGTTCTGCTTTTCTTTCCAATAAATGGTGTAAAACCTATGCCACCCCGGTCAATAACTAATTTCTGAGAATCAAATATCATATCAAGACTAGTCTTTCCTTGTGCTAGTTTAGATGCAGTTTTTATTAAGTATGATAATCTTTTTTGTAACTCAGGACAGTTTTTACAATCTTTAACATTACACATGCAATCAGAATTATTACCTAATTCCAAATTTTCATTTTTGGTTTCTTCATCAACTATTTTCTTTTCAAGAATAGTGATCTTGTTTTCTAATAAACTATTCATGCTTTTTAATCTTTTGTTTTCAGTTTCTAATTTTTTTGCTACTGCATGCATTTCATAAAAAGCATCTTGTAATGAACTATAATTCATAGAGTCAGAACTTACACTGGTTATTGGCGAATCGGAGTTGACCATTAAGCATATCTCTGTTGTTTCTTCATAGGTCATTTTAAGGGTCTTCCACATTTGTGCAGCAGTTTGACAATGTGCTATCCTGAAAAAATCGTTTCTGTTAAGTGCAGATATGATGATATTTTTGGCAATACAATCATCTTGGATTAGTTTCTTTTCACAGTCATTTAAGCTACACCAATCTTTGTTAAAAATATCAGTTTCTTGTTCAATGATATTCCAAACATTTATACTAATAGATTCAATAAAGATCTTCATCCTAATCTTCCAAAATGAATAATCTATTCCACAAAACAGTGGAGGTCTATCAATACAAGCACCCTCAGAGAATTTATTTCCAGCCATGGATCGAAGAACTTGAATAACTTTCAAGCACCTCGCTCTGATGGCAATTGTTAGAAAAGAAGGCTGAGATCAAGAGGGGGGGTGAATTGATCTTTGAAAGATTTTCGTAATTAACAGATTATCTATTTGTAAAAATAAGATTTCAGATATGTTCTTGAATCACAAAGCAATCAATCAACAATAAACGCAGTAACAGAATTAAAAGAGGAGAAAGGTTTAGAAAGATATCACCGGTGTTTATACTGGTTCACCCAATACCAGGGCTACGTCTAGTCTCCAACCAAATTCCAGCTGGGTTCCACTAGATCAAATGTTTTACAGATTACAATCTTACACTTAATCTACCACAAGAACCACAATTCCAGTTCCTGCACCTAACCTTTCACCAAGAACCAAATTCCAGTTCTTGACAACCTCTACAACCAAATTCCAGCTGCAGAGAAACCAGTGCCCACAATTCTAGGCACCAAACAATACAGTAAAAGAATGAAAAGAAATGAAAAGAAGAAACTAGAATGCTCAAACCAGTTTTATGCAATTCAGCAGTAAGTGTTTCTTCTCCAAAAGAAAGCAATTTGCCTCAAGAAAGAATTTCAAAGAACTTCACAAAAACTAGCGCGAATCTTTCTTGAAAGAGTATTAAAGTTTGCTTGCTTGATTGCTAAAGGATGTGTAAAAGATTGATATTCGATGATATTTAAAAAGTTCAAGCCAATTTGTTTTTATAGAAGATTTTCAAAACTGCTGGTTTAATCAATCTGTTAAAATAATCTTTTAATCCATTAAAACGTTCTTGATTCTTTAACAAATTTGTTTTAACTGATACGACAACGTTTATATCAATTAAAACTCTTTACAAAAAATCTTCTAATTTGTTTTAATCGATTGTTTCGTGATTCAATCGATTAAAATACTGCAAAGCTTTCTTGTAAAATTTTCCAAGTGATTTTAACTGATAAAAATAAGTTTTAATCGATTAAAACGCTGTGTAGAAATTTTCTAAGTTGTTTTAATCGATTGATGTAACCCCCTTACAGATTTCATTTATTAATTCTAATTTATTATCTAAGTTAGTAATATTTTCAATATTCATAGAAGGTTAATAGAAAATATACTAAGTGAACAATTAATTTAGGTAAGGTTTTATATTAAATCAAGCAACAAGTTCTAGTACAAAGTTTTCAAAATATTACAAGTCATGAAGTTATACTTATATGTTATACAATTCCCAGCCTAAGCTCTGGATTTTTGCATCTGATATCTATCTCTTGGACTATGTATTCCTGCATCATACGTCACCAACATCTGGGATTGAAATATTTATGGGGTTAGCATTTAATTTTATCCACAACAAATAAAGCAAACATTCATACGATAAAATCAACTAATGAAACATTCCTTCTAATAAGTTCCTAACTGCATATAAATATACAACCATATGTAATTTAATTTGAAAATTAATTGTGAGAAACAAATAAATCATTCATGGAATCATAATAGAGAATATCATACAAATCATGAATAATCTACAATTTCATCATCCAACATGTTTATGATATGCAAATGTGACTCAAAACGTAAAACTTTAAAATCATGCTTTTGACTCAAAATTTAAAAATTTATTTTTGACTCAGTGCTCCATGGAGACTCATTGAGTGTCTAGTGGAACCAGAGCTTATCATCACCCTGTCCGGTGATTCGGCAATGTCCCACTAAACGCGAACAAGTAGACAGTAGTCAGAGTGTCAGTGCACCCGGCAGGCTACCACGGCACAGAATCAAATAAAGACTGGCCACTTATGGAATTGCCCATGCCCAAACACTCCCTAGACCAGAGGTCCATCCCCATAGACCAGAGGTCCTGTCTTACCTATTCTACTCCCCCATTTACTATCAGAGATTCTGGTAGCTCAATTTTTAATAATTCATTCTCTGTCTCATTTGGTCAGCCATTTTCATAGTCATATTTCACTACCAGATACTCTTGATAGTAAATTGACTCACAGAAAAATTTAAAAATTATGTTTTGCACATCATTATTCCTACCAACCGTTCTTGGTAGCAACTTTAAGAGAAATTTCCAAATACTTTTCTGTAAAAACTTTTTTGTGACTTCCAGAAAACATTTCATGCACTATGTTTATGTCTCGTATGAAACAAAACAATCTATCATCAATTAAATACTTAAAAACATCTCCTTCATATATTCAAAATTTTAATTACAATTCATAGTTGTTTTAAGCAAGACAATTTTTATTAATAATTTATTTCATAGGTTTCAGTGTTTTGTCCATATCTTGAGTTTTATACCTCATTTTAAGATGATTCCAATTGTGTTGGAAAGATAATATAATAATCTATAACTTTGATGAAGGCACTATCCTCAAATTCTAACATTTATTGAGTCGTTTTCCTAGTAAACAAAGAGGGGTAATATACTGTTTGACTTTATCTCGATTATACCCTTAACCTTTTTCAAAATTCCATTTATGTCCCTAATATGTGAAATGACTATTTTACCCTTGATCTTTTGCAAAAATTCCCACCTAGTCCTTTCTTCTTCCTTCGCTCGCTCAAGCGAGTATACCGGTCGCTTGAGCGAGATGGAACCCGAGAGTCCCCTTTTGTTTGAAGGCTTCGTCGCTCAAGCGAGTACATCGGTCGCTTGATCGAGGCATGACCCGAGAGTCCCCTTTGTTTGAAGCTTTCGTCGCTCAAGCAAGTACACCGGTCGCTTGAGCGAGGCATGACCCGAGAGTCCCCTTTGTTTGAAGCTTTCGTCGCTCAAGCGAGTACGCCGGTCGCTTGAGCGAGACATGACCCTTAGTCGCTCAAGCGATGTAATTTTCGCTTGAGCGATAAAGAACCCGAGAATCCCAAATTTTCCAGGTGTCCTCGCTCAAGCGATATATTTTTCGCTTGAGCGAATTTTGCAGATTTTCATCCAGTTCGCCATTTTCGAAATCCAGGTTTCAAATTTCTCAGTTTCAATCACTCAAATTAGTTCCAAATCAAAATTAAACCATAAACATGTTCAATTTAAGTTAAAAACAACAATTATATTATATAATTCATCCTTAATTAAAAGAATTTCAATAATATTTCAAACTTTGCAATTGATGAACAGTAATCTCCAATTACGGACATTCGTATGAATAAAACTAAACGTCTAACCCATACCTGCTCCTTCAAAATCTTATTATTCTCTTAATTTCTTATGCTCCCCTTTCCTCCTTTCTCTCGAATTCTTTTTTTTTTTCAGAATTCTGGTGCCTCTCTCTTGACGGGAATTGTATGTTTTTGTGTAAGTAAGTTTTCAAATTTCTTCCTATTTATACACTTATCTGATCGACTTATAGTCCTTCTCGAATTTTCTTTAATTTTATTCTCCACCGCCTTATTTCACCGACTTAATTCAAAGGTTTTTATTGACTTGATCTAAAACTACGGTCCCTGAATACCATTTCTCTCTTTTCGTGATTTTTTTTTCTAAATATTTATTTATTCATTTATTTAATTTTATTATTAAGAATTATTATTAAATTATTATTTGACACAATATTAACCTTGGATTTTATTTTATAATTTTCTTAAGACAAAATTACTATAAAAATCATGTTTTATTTTTTATAATAACTCTACATAATATTACTGTACATATTTATAACTTACAAAATTTATTTATATAATTGATTGCAAAATTTAGGATATTACAACTGAAACGTGTTTTAATCGATTAAAAAAGCTCTGATCGGTCATAACTCAATTCTGATCGATCATATCTGATTCGATCGGTCATAATTGCATTCTAATCGATCATCCTGAACACTAAGTGGATTTAATCGATTAAAACCAAGTTGTATCGATTAAAATACTGCAAAAACGCTTCTCTTAACATTTTAAGTGATTTTAATCAGTTATTTCGAAGTTTTATCAGTTAAAACACTGACAGAAGGTTTTCAAAACTTTCTTTAATGAAAACAACCGGTTATTTCGAAATTATATCAGTTAAAAACTTGTTTAAGAAAGCTTTTGTTAAAATACTTTGTTTTTAAGCGCTAAACGTTTTTAGAGGCATTTTGCAAAATCTTTTAAGTGAAGAAACCTCATGAAGCGAGAAAGATAAAAATGATTATACCTAAGCATAGCTGCGGACACACTAATCCCTCTATTCTTTTATCTAAGTGACTGTTGACCGCTACAAAGTTGACTTTGACTTTATCTTTGACTTCATCAAATCAATAAGATCTTTGCCAGAGTATTTCAATAAGATCTTCATCACTTTCATCCCTCACTTCTCCTCCTTCTCTCTACTTCTCCTTCCCCCTCTCTTATGTAAATCTTACATACAATCAATAAGAGAAGCATATTCAGCATCTCCCCTCTCCTTCTCCTTCCCCTCTCTTGAGTAAGTTTTCTTTACTCTCCCTTTTATGTAGTTTTCTTATAAGGGCATCCTCGGATGCCTTAAGTGATATTTATTAAAAGATGCGATAATCATTTAAAGGCTTAAAATTTTTTGTATAGCTTTATGTTCATGTTCATATAAGCTTATGAGGAGATGTCTAACCGGCTCTGTCAGATTCAGTCATCTCATAATCTTATCATGGACTTCTGTGTTTATTTTCTATCTTTAATTTTCTGCCTTTATTTTTCGTTCATGCATAAGCTTATGAGGAGATGTCTAACCGGCTCTGCCAGATTCAGTCATCTCATAATCTTATTTTGAACATTTTCTTGCTATAACCGACTTTATCTCGGACAGTCGTCATTTAAGCTAGCCTAGTTTCAGGTTCTTTGTAAGCTAAGTAGTCACGTTGAGCTACAGAAGAGATAAAGAGTTATAACATGTTTTGGTTTATTTCTTTTTCTGTCATGTCCCTCTTTCCCCCTTTTTTTCAAAGAGGTTTCAGAGTAGTTTTTCCCATACTGGGTTTTTCTGCTCCTGTCCCCCCTTCTTGTGGTTATGGTCATCGATACTCTGAAACCTTGCTCATTTTTCGTTCATTTTCCTTTAATATAATTGTGTAATTTATATTACCATTATGTATTAAAGATTGTTTAGAAGAATGTTGTTTTATGTTTAATCCTTTTCGAAAGGTTTTGACATAGTATGACCAAACATATCATCATGTTTTAATTTTTCTAAAAACATATTATTATATGTTTCATATTTATGGATATGGTTCCACATATTATTATGTGTTTTATTTTTCAAAATAAATTTTTTGGACACGGGTATTTAGTATATGTCATCATTAGGGATGACAATCAAACCCGTCCCGGTCCCGAGGTTGACGGGAAAAAGCTGAGTTAACCAGGTTCGGGTTCGGGTTTTCCCCGCTTTAAGAAATCAGGTTTGGGGGCGGGGATGGGTAATGCAATCCCCACCCCGCCCCCGTCCCCGTCTCCTCCCCGACTTTATATTTAAACCTAAATTCTAAAATATTAACCCTTTATTTGTTTGTCTTCTTTTCTTTTTTTAATGTTAATTATATTTAAATTTAAATCTTGATATATAATCCTTTGTCTTTTCACATTATCTTTAGTTTTTTCACATTATTCTTAGTCTTTTCAATTACCCTTAGTCTTTTCACATTACCCTTGGTCTTTTCACATTACTCTTAGTCTTTTCACATTACCCTTTTTGTCTTCTTATAATACCCTTTATCTTCTCATTACGTAGTGTGTTCCTTTCCTTCACTTTACTTCCATTTATTCTTAATTTCTTTGTCTTTTTTAATCTCTTCACAACTAGTCTTAGTTCAACTCACATTTGGCTTCTCCTATCTCTTTAACTAGTTTGAGTTCTCTGATCAACTTCTCCAATATTTTCAACCAGTTTATCGAACGCATAAGGTAATTTTTTGTTTATTTATCTTTTTCTAAATATGTACATCAATGTATCATTTTATTTCTAATTTGGTTTTGTTAGGTTTATGTTATATCATGTTTTCTGGGTTTACTATTCTTATTTATCATATATCATATCTTATGTTAATTAAATAATTATATTTTTTTATCTTTTATGATCAATTTAAGTCTTATTTTAGAAGAAATAAACAGAGGATTTTTTATCTTTAGGTAATCAATAATACATGTCTTGTTTATGGTGGTAGGGATTTTTTTATATACAATGGAAAATAATGAAACAACACAAGCAAGTACACATGAATCATTGTTAAAAGAAAATTCTAACCTTGAGGGTCCTACTCCTACACCAAATGAAGTCCTACCAGTAACTAGAGATAATGAGCATGATGAGACTATATCATTGGGATCAAATCGACTTAAAAGTAAGATTTGACAACATTTTCAAAAGATTCAAGTTAATGGAGAGGACAATGCTCAGTGCAATTATTGTAAGAAACTTTTGGGATGAAAATCAAAAAATGGGACGAAACACCTATGGCAACACAATGATAATTGTATTCAATTCAAGATTTCTACTAAAGGGAAAAAAGGACAAATATTTCTTACTCCTAAAGTTGTGCAAGGTAAACAAGAGTTGGGTACAGGAATTTATGATGCAGAACATGTAAGAAAAGAACTTGCACATGCAATTATTATGCGTGAATATCCACTTTTAATTGTAGATCATATTGGTTTCAAGAGATACTCATATGCTCTCCAACCATTATTTCAAGTTCCTTCTAGAAACACTATTAAAAAGGAAATATTCAAAGTCTACAAGTCTGAGAAATCAATAATTTTAAAGTCATTGGATATCCTTGAAGGAAGAGTGGCTATAACATCAAACATGTGGACTTCAGGTAATCAACAAAGAGGATATATGGTTGTCACTGCTCATTATATTGATGATTCTTGGAACTTACATAGTCACATTTTAAGGTAACAAATAACTTTCCTAGTCATATTTTATATTATTTTTATTTTATTTTCGTATGGTAAAATGATTGAATATTGCTTAAATTTATGTGAATATTATTATGTTAGGTTCATTTATGTTCTAGCTCCTCACACAAGTGATAGACTTTGCAATGCATTAGTTGAATGTTTGATGGATTGGAACATTGATACAAAATTATCCATTATCACCCTTGATAATTGTACTACAAATGATGCTATGGTTGAAAAAATTAAGGGTAAATTACAAATTAACACTTTATTGAGAGATGTAGATTTACTTCACATGCGTTGTTGTGCTCATATATTAAATTTGATAGTCAAAGATGGACTAGAGGTAGTGAAAGATGAGATTGAAAAAATTCGGGGTAGTGTAGCATATTGGTCTACAACACCTAAGAGGAAAGAAAAGTTTGAAGAAACAGCATAGCAATTGCGCATCTCTTGTACTAGGAGCTTGGTTTTAGATTGTCCAACAAGATGGAATTCAACATACAAAATGCTTGAAATTGCCATAATATATGAAGATGTGTTTAATCGATTGAAGCAACGAGATTCTCAGTATACTTGTTTGCCAACTAGTTTACAATGGCAGTTTGCAAAGGATGTTTGTGAAAGGTTGAAATTGTTCAATTTTATAACAGAATTACTTTCTGCTACTAAACATCCAACTGCTAATTTGTATTTTCCCAATATATGTGAGATTAAATTGACATTGATTGAGTGGATTGCATCTCGAAATGAAGTGATTAAAAAAATGTCTAAGAACATGTTGTTCAAATTTGATAAGTATTGGAATGTGATTCATGCTATTATGGGAGTCGCTACTGTTTTGGATCCTAGATACAAAATGGAGTTACTTGAATATTATTATGAAAAGTTGTATGGTCATGAATACTTTTTGCAAGTTAGGATGATTTGTCAATTATGTTATGACTTGATTTCTGAGTATCAAACAAAAATGAATAAAGACACATTTGACGAGTCTCCAACAAGGGATGGTACTAATATTGCTGGTGATGCATTAACTGAGTATGACAGGTATATTTTGAGAAAAAAGGGCAAGAAATACATATGTTAAAACAGAGTTAGACCATTATTTAGAATAAGAGGTTTTACCAAGAATAAGAGGTCTTATATGTATTCTTATGCATTATTATGCAATTTTCTTATCTTATTTTCCATGAGAAACTTTGTTTACTTATTTATTAGTATTTTTAAATGTATTTCATAATTATTTAAAAAGGATCATTAGTTGAAACTTATTTTTATTATATATTTTCTACAATGATTAATAATTTTAAAGGATTAACAACTTATAATAAAAAGAAAAAAGAATCATCAAATATATTTTTTATATATAAATATTTTAATATAAATGTAATAAATTAAAATATACACTTAATCAATAATAATATTCTAAAAGTTATAATATTATATTTATTTTTTATAAAAATAAAATGTAAAAAATAATAATTTTAAATTATTTTATTATAATTTATATATAATTATTTTTAAAATAATACCATAAAATGAAAATGGGATGAGACAGGAAACTCAAAACAACTCAATCGAGACGAGAATAAACACTTAAAATTTTAACTCCAACAAATATTAGAGACGGAGACAAACACAACTAAAAAAATGGGAAACGAGGATGGCAAAATCCACTCAGTTGTGATGTCTAATCATCATGTCTTAATTTTTTTGTAGTACAGGTATGATTGCGTGAGTCATATGTTTTATTTTTTTAAATAATTTTAGACATGGGAGTGACTGTACGTGTCATAATGTGTTTCGCAAAAAATAATTATTTGTGATGTATGATCATTTATATTGTTATGTTCATATTTTGGTATGTATATTTAGTACGGTCATCGGTATCTTATATTTTGTAACCTTTTTTTAAATAAAAAAAATATTAATCTTTGAAAACCATTAAAAATTCTCAAAATTTTAATCAACGTATCAAACTTTTTTTTAACAAAGAATTACCTAATCTTAATTTTTCATTCCAATAAAAATATATAAAGTAAGGTCGATCTTTATCAGAGCTAAATAGAAGTAAAAAATTTCGATTTTTTTTATTTTTTTCTTATATTTTCTTTGTCTGATTTAGAGGAAATTAAATATTTTTAAAATATGATATTTATTTTATACATTTAATTAAGAATAAACTATTTTAAGGATAAACGTTATAGGATACTTATATTTTTTTACTTGTAATCGATTTTCAAATTCAAATTTAATTTTAAAAGGTTTTTCATAATTTTTTTAATAAATTATGAAGACAACTTTACTTCTATTTTTTTTTCTTTATCTCGTGACCCCAATTACAATAAATGACTATTTTACTGAAAAAAATTAGTGAGTCAAATCTAATTAATTAAATATAAAAAATATATATTTTTATATATATTTGTTTTCCCCCTTCTTTTATTTATTGCATATTTGTTTTTGTTGTTTTATGGTTGTGTTAGTGGCAAATCAAAAAAAGCGATCGAAATCGAAGGAAAGAAAAACGAGAAAATATGTGACTGATTGATAAATCGATAAGATAGACAAAAAACCATTTGATGTCTAATTAGAAGTACGTAGCACATAACATCGAGAAGCACAATCGAGAATCGAGTGAATGATAGTCAAATGCCTATTGTCGAATAAAAACTAAGGAATTAGAGTTATATGAGGTCAAGGTTAAAAAGGAATCGTAAGCAATTTGGAGTTCTCGAAAACACAAAATCGAAAGTGAAGAAAGCCAACCTACATGGACATCGAGACTTTGGCCAAACCGTGAAAGGAAGAATAGTCAAACGCACATATAGGAAGCAGTTTCTAAACCATAATAGAAGTCGAAGATCGTGAGAACGTGGGAAACTGTAGAAGATAAACTGCAACATGCACGAAGAACGTGGTAGCAGTTTTGTTAACTGCTCCTGGAAGGCTTGAATGATGCCCTATAAATAGAGCAAAGGAGGAAGGAACAGGGGGAAATTGGCAGAGAACGAGATTAGTAGTGAAAAAGTCTACCGGAGAAACGACGAACACCATGAAGCTTCTGGCAATCTGGATTTCCATGCTCACGGAGTACCTTTATCGCTTTCTTTATTTTCCTTGGTAATTTATTTTGATGCAATTTATATTCAGCAATTTTATGTTTCTGTATTTTCGATCCTTGGTCATTTCGATTCAATGCAAGTTAAGTTTCCGTGTTTAAATTCCCTGGTCATTTTACATTAATACAATTTCGATTTCCGATCATTTATTGCACCTTTGATTTCTTGTCCTTTACATTTCCTGCAAATTCGATTTCTCGATATTTCCATTGTTGCTGTTTCGATTCCCTGTCTTTTACACTTAAAGCAAATTTAAGATTCTCGTAGTTTACGTTTCTTTGCAATCTAAGTTTCAGCACTGCTTTTCGATTCCATATATTTCCTGCTTTCTTTACTTCGAGTATTCTTAATACAAAACACCAAAAATAGTATCTTTGAAATCAGGTAAAATTCGATCCTCATACACATTTTTGATTGAAAATTAATTTGCTAGCCTAAGCAAAAAGAACTTACGTGGTAGAATTTTGATTAGGATCAAAATATCTTAGGAGTCGAAATCGATCGAAATTCCACCAGAAACAAATTGGCGCGCCAGGTAGGGGATACTTGTGTTGAAAAACACAAAATTGGTTAGTTCGAAAGTGTATGAGATTAAGGAGTGGGAGAGTTATAAAAATGAGCCAGAATTCATCAAATAACCAAAGTAACAGTGAGGGTCTAAGTGGTGTGCCTCCGCCAAGTACTGGGGGACAAGGGCACAATGGGAGTATGCCTGTAATATCGACAACTATGAGTACGTCGATACCTGTGAGTAATGAACAAAATTCAGGCACAATAGCAAACACCCAAGTAGGATCTAGTACGGTGGCACCGAATAATATACAAAGTATGGGAAACCCCACAACAACATATGCAGGGCCATATACGAGTGTAAGACCACCTGGTTTTTCGCTCAATAATATGAATGGGGCCGGTACTTCATCGATACATAGAATTTCGAGATATAACTTAGGAATGCCTCAAACACTAGGTATGCCGCAAAATTTTGGAGTCCCTCCAAATTTAGGGGCATCTCAAAACTTAACAATCCCCCAGAATTCAGGGAGTGGACAGAATTCAGGCACACAACAGACACCTCTAAATCTAGATCATAGAGGAAACTTGGATCATGGGAGATACGCATTTGATAGAGACTATCACCGATCTAATCTAGAGACTCTCGATAATACTGGTACTGGAGTTTCCAGTAACTCATTAGGAATACTTAGGCAACAAATGGATGAGAGCAACTTTGAAATGGTAAATATGTTATCACAACAGTTGACTACAGTCTTAAACCCATTAGTTCAAAACACTACTGCTAGTTTCGAGATATTAGCAGATCAAATGTCACGTATCGGGGATGCATTGGCAATACCTCAACAAACAAGGGTAGAAAATCATGTTAACCAGAATGCTAACATTAATCCCCCATATCTATTGAGGAGAAATCGGAACAATGATCAACAAATAGGGAATGAATACCAACATGGGAGAAATGATATTTATGAAAATATGAATGAGGGATTTCAAAACATGTATAATCAAAATAACATGCAAAATAATCACATGTTAGGACAAAGGATGGATTTCCAAGGGATAGAATTTAGACCACCCAACCAAACATACTTTGTGTCTCCTTTTCCAAATACGATTCTCGAGACGGAATTACCTCGAGGATACAAAGTACCTAAATTCACCAAATTTGCTGGAGAAGTTGGTGAATCAACTATCAAGCATGTAGCTCGATATCAGATCGAATGTGGAGACCTCGCGATGAGTGAGGAATTAAAAATGAAATATTTCCCTAGTTCCTTGACTAAGAATGCTTTTACTTGGTTTACTTTGTTGCCACCCAATTCGATATATAATTGGCTGCAACTAGAAAGAAATTTTCATGAGCAATTCTTTAGAGGAGAAACTCAAGTAAGTCTCATCGACTTGATGAATATAAAAAGATACAATCATGAAAGCATAGATGATTATTTGAATCGATTTAGACAAATGAAATCGAGGTGCTTTACTCAAATTCCTGAATATGAATTAGTTAGAATGGCCTCTGCAGGCTTAGAATTTTCGATTAGGAAAAAGATAGTCAATTTACCATTAAATGACATGGCTCAGTTAGCTGATAAAGTGAGAAGAGTAGAACAAATTGAATATGAAAAACAAAGATATAAGAAATTTGAGAAACCGATGAAGAAAGAAAGAATAGCATATATAAATGATGTGTATGAAACAAATCCCACGACAGAGAATGATGTGGAAGAGACTGTCGATGAGAAAGTAAATATAGCAGAGCTCAAAGTAGGAGCTCCATATATCTATAAATTACTACAGAAAAATGAAGTAAAAGACAAAATGGCAAATCGAACATGTACTTTTGATGTAACAAAGGTCGATAAAATCTTCGATATTTTATTGAAAGATAAACAGATTAAATTGAGTGATGATCATAAACTGCCCTCTGCAGAACAAAGGAATGGTCGAAAATATTGCAAATTTCATAATGTTTATGGACATTGGACTAACAATTGCATACATTTCAGGAACACGATCCAAGATGCGATCGACCAAGGAAGGCTGAAGTTCGAAGAAATGACAATGAAATTCGACACGAGTCCTTTCGAGGCTCAAGTAGGATACCTCGAATCCCAAACGACCATGACTGAGGATGTCCGATTGACAAATTCGGCCTTTATAGGCATGGTCGATGTTACTGAAGACATTGATCCCAAACATGTTAGGATGGATGTATCTGAGGAAGATATGGAATTTGACTTGAGTGAATTCGAGAAGGAGTTCGAAAAGGAGATCTACCCTCGATCAGGAGATTCCCTCATTGAGTTTTTGAATAGAAAGAAAGAAAAAGACGAAGATGTGTCGTTATGCCCACGATGCAGTGCGGTGTTCGATAAATCGGCTGCTAAAGCCTTCAGATTAGAACAGATAAAGAAGATCGAGAGTCAGAATAAAAGGAAAAATGACAAAGTGGATCAAACGGCCCGACCAACGATCGAAGAAAGTCAACAGAAATCCGTTGGTTCTGGTGTGAGCGGAAATCAAAGGCAATGAGTCAGAAGAGAGATGTATCCTTCTCGAGGAGGAAGAGGCAGACTTCAGAGCAATGATGTCTTCGAGAGATTGTCATACGATGAAGGATCGAACATTGGATTCCTAACATTCCAAAGGAGATTCCGAGGAAGGCCCTGGAGAAGAGGAGGAAGGATCCCTTATTGGAATAATTATAGAAACTTTGAAGAGAATATTGTGCCGATGGAGAGTCAATATGCAAGAGAATTTTTCGATGATAAGAATGAGGGTACTTGGAATGAACATCAAATCGGGGTAATATCAATTCTACCCGCGGAATATGTTAGCGAATACAAAGAATACCAAGAACAAAGAGATGCCAAGCGGGAAGATGATTTCTATTCGGAAAGCATAAGGCCAAAGATAACATGGGTAACACAAACCTCATGTGAAGTTCCTCATAGAGACGCTGCTTTTATTGATCCCCCATCTGAGGAAATGAGGTTCCACCTGAAGCCATTATTACTGAATATCGAGATTCAAGGGCAGATGGTGAATAGGGTCCTTGTCGATGGTGGAGCAGCGGTAAACATGCTGCCAATTACTATGCTAAAGAAATTTGACATTGAACTGAAAGACTTAGTCAAGCACAATATTATGATTTCCGATTTCAGCGGAAAAACATCAAGTTCAGAAGGCATGATTGCCTTAGATGTGAAAGTGGGCACTTACTCGAGGCCTACTGTGTTCGTTGTGGTCCAATCACATGCCAACTTTAATGCATTACTTGGCAGAGAGTGGATTCATGGAGTAGGAGTCGTGCCTTCGACGGCTCATCAGAAATTATTTATGTGGAATCGAGACGGACATCTCGAAGTAATCCCAGGAGACCAACATGAATTTGTAACATTCGTATCTCAGGCGGGTCGGGCACTACAGAATCTGGCATTGGCCCAGCCATTTACCTTCGAAACGGTCGAAGATTTTAATTCAAAGTTACATGAGGAGCGATTCTTAGAGATGAATGAGAAGAAAGGATTTATTATGATCAAAGAGGGGGCCAACCTCGAAGTGGCCGGTGAAGATGAATAGAATTACGAAGGGTTCTTGGCTCGATTGAGAGAATATGAAGATGAAAAGAAGAGCCAAGAAAGTAGTAGTAGTAAGGTAGGACTAAATAAATCGATTCATTCGACTTTAGTTGCAAATAAAAGCGATCAAGTTATGCTTGATTGTATTTACGATAATTCTCCGTTAGGTTATGAAAAATCCGTTACATTAAATCACAAAAAAGTCGAGGCACAGGACCCATTAGAAGAAATCAACTTGGGGAGTATCGAGGACCAGAAGCCTACGTATATCAGCAAATATCTCGAAAAAGAAATGAAAGAAGACATGATTTCCTTGTTAAAAGAATATAAGGACTGCTTCGCTTGGGAATATGAAGAAATGTCTGGATTGGATCGAAGTCTAGTCGAACATAGACTTCCCATCATCGAAGGTAGAAAGCCAGTTAAACAAGCACCGAGAAGATTTGCGCCTGAAGTGATGAGTAAGATCAAGGAAGAAGTCGAAAGACTCTTGAAAGCAAAATTCGTCAGGACTGCCAGGTATGTCGATTGGATTTCTAATATTGTACCTGTTATTAAAAAGAATGGTAAAATGAGAGTGTGTATCGATTATCGAGATTTGAATTTAGCTACTCCTAAAGATGAATATCCTATGCCGATAGCTGATATGTTAATAGATGCAGTAGCTGGTAATGAAATGTTAAGTCTTTTAGATGGTTATTCAGGATATAATCAAATATTTGTGTCTGAGAATGATATAGCCAAAACAGCTTTTCGATGCCCGGGGGCATTAGGTACGTATGAATGGATAGTAATGCCATTTGGATTAAAAAATGCTGGTGCAACATATCAGAGAGCAATGAACCTAATTTTTCATGATTTGATCAATGATTTTATGCAAATTTACATAGATGATATTGTGGTTGTATCGAAAGGAAAACATCAACACTTAAGCAATTTGAGGAAATCTTTCGAGAGAATGAGAAAATATGGATTAAAAATGAATCCTTTGAAATGTGCCTTTGGTGTATCTGCTGGTGAATTTTTAGGTTTTATAGTACATGGAAAAGGTATTGAGATCGATAAAAATAAAGCAAAAGCTATAATAGATACTTCTGCTCCAAAAACTAAGAAATAGTTACAGTCATTTTTGGGAAAAATAAATTATTTGAGACAATTTATTTCGAACTTGGCTGGTAAGACTTATGTTTTTTCGTCTTTGTTAAAGTTGAAAAAAGAAGCAGAGTTTAAGTGGAAGGAGGAACATCAAGAAACCTTCGAGCAAATTAAAATGATGCTGACAAATCCTCCGATTATGATTCCGGTAAAAAGAAACAAGTTATTGATGCTATATGTATCAGCATCAGATCGAACAATAGCGAGTCTATTAGCACAGGAAGATGAGAATGGTGTGGAATGTATTGTGTATTATCTAAGTAGAATCTTGAACGATGCTGAGACTCGATACAGTGATATCGAAAAATTAGGATTATGCTTGTATTACTCTTGCACAAAACTCAAGTATGTAATGAAGCCTCATGATGTAATGGTTTATTCCAGAAATAATATTTTTAAGTTTCTTTTGTCGAAACCGATTATGCACAATAGAATAGGAAAATGGGTGTTAGCTTTGACAGAATTCTCATTATTCTTCGAATCTTTAAAATCGATAAAAGGTCAAGTAATCGCCGATTTCATGGCTGAGCATACAATTGGTTTTGCTGAGAACTTGTTTATTGAAATAAGTAAATGGATAATGCATTTTGATGGTTCAAGTACATCGGATAAATCTGGAGTAGGAGTTCTTATTATTTCTCCAAATAATATTTCGACTAAGTTATTATTTGAAGTTCAACCCATTTGTTCGAATAATGAAGCCGAGTATGAAGCTTTGATAGCGGGTCTCAAAATTTTAATTAAGTTAAAAGCTCGACATGCGATTATAAGAGGTGATTCGCAACTAGTGATCAAACAAGTGCGAAAGGAGTATAAATGTATTAATACCAATTTGATCAGATATCTAGAAAGAGTGATGACTTTAAGTAGAATGTTCGATGATATAACATTCAAGTATATTCCTCGAGAATTCAACCAAGAAGCCAATGACTTAGCACAAATAGCATCTAAATATAAGATATCTCCGGAAAATTTACAGGAAATGATTCAAATTAAAGAGAAATTACCCCGGGAAAATGAGATTTTACAAATTGATGACTTAGATGACCAAGATTGGAGAAAATCGATCATAGATTACTTAAAAAATCCCAATGAGAAAACCGATAAGAAAAATAAATATCGAGCAGTAAAATATGTTTTGCTCAATGATGAGTTATATAAAAGAGGCATTGATGGGTTATTACTTAGATGTTTAGGGAATGATGATGCCTACTTAGCAATGGCTGAAATACATAATGGAATATGTGGGGCCCATATGATAGGTCAGAAGATGAAATGGACGTTAACCCGACAAGGTTATTATTGGCCTTCGATTTTGAAGGATTGTATCGAGTATGCTAAGTCCTGTGAAGAGTGTCAAAAGTTTAGTCCTATACAACAGATGCCCGCGAGCGAATTGCACTCGATCATTAAACCTTGGCCTTTTAGAGGTTGGGCTATAGACTTAATCGGACAGATCTTCCCACAATCATCGAAAGGACATAGGTATATAATTGTTGCTGTCGATTATTTTTCAAAATGGGTAGAAGCAATACCATTAAAGGATGTTGAGCAGCAGGACGTAATTGATTTCATTGAAGAGTACATTGTTTTTCGATTTGGGATCCCACAGTCTATCACTACAGATAGAGGGACAGTGTTTACTGGTAGAAAGATAATTAGATATGCTGAATCGAGAAACATTCAATTATTAACATCAACCCCATATTATGCTCAGGCTAATGGGCAGGTCGAAGCAATTAACAAGGTAATTATTGGGTTAATAAAAAAACATGTTGGTAATAAACCCAAAACATGGCACGAAACGTTGTTGCAAATTTTATGGGCTTATCGGAATTCACCAAAAGACTCTTTACAAAATACCCCATACAAGCTGGTGTATGGACACGATGCAGTTTTGCCCATCGAAATAAATATTGAGTTGAATCGAATACAGAGGCAGAATGATTTACCTAGTTGTGATTATTGGAACATGATGTATGATGAATTAAATGAACTCGATGAAACAAGGTTGCAAGCATTGAATAGTATGATTTTACAAAAGAATCAAATTGCTCGAGTTTACAATAAAAGAGTTCGAAAGAAAACGTTTAACGAAGGTGACTTAGTATGGAAAACAATTTTACCCATGGATAAGAAATGTAAAAATTATGGTAAATGGTCGCCGAATTGGGAAGGACCTTTCGAAGTTATTAAATTATTATCGAGTAATGCTTATTCGATCATCGATTGGTATAACAAAGATAAAGTGTTATCGATAAATGGCAAGTACTTGAAAAAATATGAGCCTCGAATAAAAGAAATAAACATTCAACATTAAGTGAAATATGGTAATGTTTACAAAGAAATATATCGGGCTCTCAACTCCTCAAAATTTATCAATAGTTGTGTCCAGGACGATGAAAGCGAAGCCTCTTCAATGATCAGCTTATGTTTATGCTCCATGCTTTGACCAAGAGATAGCGCCACCTCCTTCGCAGAAGAGTTGATCTTGTCCAGCTTCAACGTTAGGAACCCCTTCTGCGACTTCAGCTGCAGTAGCCTCTTCTCCAACTCTCTGATTTCTCTATCAACTGAAGCCATCTCTTTCAGCGTCTCCTCTCGATCGAGCTTCGGGTCTTCAATAAATTCGACTTCTCGATCCGGAAAGAAGAGACGTCGGACAACTTAGTCGTTATCGACGCTTCTTCTTCCTCGCAGCGTAGGCCCTGGTTGAATAGATCAGTGGCTACCGCGACCTCTACGTCGAAGCCTTTTGGAAGAGCTTCTTCGGGGAAAGTCTCAATAGAAGCCAAAATCTCTTTGAAAAGTCGTTTCTTTTCAAAGGACTCTACCAAAACCTCCAGAGGCGAGGAATAGAAGAAGGTCCGGAAACGCTGCTTCAGTTGGTATACTCCTTCAGTCGAGGAAGAAGGCGGGTGAGAGGAATGTCTTGAAGGGGTGGCGCCGCTCGATACCAAAATATCAAGGATTGAGAAAGGATCTTCCTCGATGGCAGCTCGATACTCGGGCATGTCGCTAGAAGTAGGCTCGTTCAACACAGGCAATGTATCCGAGAGCAACTCAAATTCGGGAAAAGCCAAAGGAGGGGGGTCCACTTGCTCCGCGGATATCGGAGAAGGAGAGTCCTGGACATGAACTATTGGGATATTTACTGAAAAGAAAGAAATCGAAAATGTAAATCGAAAAGTTCATAATAGAATGAAATGAAAAAGTAACAGTGAAAGAAAAGTATAAATACTAGAGGGAGGTAGAGCGAGGAGTGTTGAGGAAGGAGGAAGAGCCTGTATAGCCTCAGGCTGCTGTGAATCGAGAACAAAGGTCAGAAAAGGAAATGCATAAAAAAGGTCAAGTATACATACTAAATGATATAAAGAATAGTACCTCAAGAAGGGGTAGTGGTAACAAAAGTTGAGAATCGACATTTGTCGATATAGTCGCCGATGGGTGATCTTGGAGAAATACCGAAATTTTAAGTCATGTTATAGGTCCCATTGAAATCTAAGAATACAAAGTTTGTGCAAAGAGGAAACTCACGTGACTTGAATGAGTGACGGGTGTAGCTTGGCCCATTGTAGGAATCGTGTTAGAGTTCGTCGATAAAGGATCGAGGGGAGAGGGCTGAACAGATCGAGGACTCTTCGATTTTTGTTTCTGAAATTAGAAATCGAAAAACAACGGAAGGATGTTAGAACCCAAGTGAAACGACTATAAATGAAAAGATAGAATAAACAAGGAATCGGAAATAACCTTAGATTTTTTAGAAGATGAAGAAATGGTGGCCGAGTGTTTACGCTTTCTGACAAGGGCAGAGGGATCAGACTCATCAAAGGATTCCCAGTCCTTCTCCTTCTCTTTCTCAGCAATGGTTACCTTAGAGGACTTCGAAACTGTCGAGAAAGAAGACAGTTAGCTTATAATAATAAAAAAATTAAAAATATCTAGAAAAGGCAGCAAAATCTCACCAAAAGGTGATGGAGTCAAAATTGTGACTCGATCGATATGTACAAGTCAGGGAGGAAGAAGAATTTGAGGGAGGTGTAAGTAAGGGAAATAAGATAATTTCGATACAGAAATATCTTTGTTTTTTGGTTTGGGACGGAGTGTTTCTTTCGAAGTTCTTAATTCTCGAACCCATTTTGGATGAGTTAAAGGTTTGGCAATCCCAAAGGGTGCTGTAGGGAAAATAGGAAGGCGATCGGGACAATACATTTCAAAAGGAGTTTTTCCTAAAGGATTGACTATTTTGTGGTTCAATCGATTAGTGTCTGTTTTATAAGATAAGGAGATAACAACATCGTAATAGGTCGATTCTAATCTCAGGGGGTTATAACATATTTGATAAAAATTCTCGAATCGAGATATTTGGAGACAGTGGAAGTGTATACCTTTCTTCGCTTTCGATTTGTCCTGCAACACAAAAGAAGGATGAGCAGTCAATTTCTGTCGGATCTCGTCAAAAGCAGCATGATTACTCGAGAACCAATTGGACCACCATTGAGAAAAACCCACAGTCGATAAATAATTTGATTCAAAAATATAGGGGTAAAGATGCATCGGGGTTTTTGGCAAAAGCTTGACAAGCTCCCGTCCGAGTATCGATTCAGTTAACTTGGACCTTGGGGAGGTATCTAGGGGAAAAAAGGGTAAAGATTGGCTCAGACCAAACTGTCTCGAGAATAGTTGAGGGTAGTAAGTAATGAACTTGAAATCTTTGGATTGGAAACCCGATACTAGTATATCATGAGTTAAATAGTTATTCCATACATCTACCAACTCTAGTTGCAACCCAGGAGTTGAAGTAGGGAATTTCGACTTAAACCAAATTGGCCCCCTGAGTTGGTCACTTAGTCGTCCCAGATGTACGGTAAAAGGAGCCAAAGTCGAATCGAAATTAACTTTAGTTAACAAAAAGTTGAGGTATCTACAATAAGCAGCTTCATCGGGCTTTTGGTGAGGATGACGAGAAGACAATCGGGCCCCTTCTATATTTACACTCGGGGGGACGGTAGAAGTTGGGGGAAGGATGCTCTCAAAAATCGAATTTAGCCACAACTGTATAAACCAAATAGGGCCAGAGAAATTTCCAGAAGCTTTAGGAGTACTCAAAATTTCGACGGCCTCGTCGAGAGCAGTATATACATGTGCTAGCAAAAATTTGGCCAAACATATTCTAGGTTGGCCTAGGTGAAGGAGATATCCAAGGTCAAACATATGGGAGGAGATTTGGATCGATCGGGGGCAAAAAACGTGGGTACACAACCAATACACCAAAAAGGCGATATGCTCTTCATCAGTTACAGTTATCGATTCATCATCGACGAAATGTTTCTCAAGGAAATGCCCATAAGCTTTCGATTCCCAATCGATTTTAGATCTTAGAGAATTATCCGAGGGACATGCACCTTTAAAATATCTTTCCCCTATAGGTTCTAATCCAGTAATGGCCGCAACTTCAAAAAGGGTAGGCGAAAGAGGACCGCAAGGTAATTCCAGGGCATGTATTTCCTTATTCCACAAGTGAACGGCAACCAAAAACATAGCCATGTCCAAATGAGATAAGTCACATCGGGACAGGTGCAAAAAATCAAAAATTCCCACGCTTCTCCAATGATCCCCGAATTTAGCTTTAACCCTATCAAACCATCTAATGTACAAAGGTTTTTTGGAAGGAGGGCCTGTCCGATACACCTTAGAGACAAGGTTCAAGAAATCAATCCTAACTTCAGGCTGGTGTACAAGAGCCGAACTATTCGAGAAGTTGAGGGGAGAAAAGGTTCCATCAATAGGACGAAGAGGACCCCCAAAAGCGTAATTAACACCATCAGCAATGTAAGGAATAAGTACCTGCGTCTCAGCAATTTTCCGAGAAGCTTCCTCCATCAGAGGGACTGGAGCGAACTTCTGATTGTTGATCTCCAGCAGGTTCGATGCCAATGAGGGAAGGGGTGGAGCGGAAAAGTCAGAAGATTTGGAGGAAGTTGCCATTTCAGTAACTGGTAGGGTGAAGAAAAGCAAGGTAAGAGATGAAGGCGCAGGGATGAAGACAAGAGCTCAAGGAAGAAGATGAAGTTGCAAAGGGTAAAGGTTCGCGTAAAAACCAGAGTAAAGACCAATGAAGAGATTAAAAGGAAAATCACCTAGGGAGCTGGAAACGACGAAGGCGAAAGGTAATTAATGTGACTTGTACCGTAAGGCAGCAGACTGACGAGACGGCGACATAAAGCAAAAAAGAAACCCAAAACCCCTTAAACCCTAGAACCCCAGAAACCCTAAACCCTAAGTTCTGTGGGCCTCCAAATACTAAGGCGGGAATATTGAAAGAATATAAACAGAAACTACTCATATTCTTCCAAGGGGGCATTTTGTTAGTGGCAAATCGAAAAAAGCGATCGAAATCGAAGAAAAGAAAAACGAGAAAATATGTGACTAATTGATAAATCGATAAGATAGACAAAAAACCATTTGATGTCTAATTAGAAGTACGTAGCACATAACATCGAGAAGCACAATCGAGAATCGAGTGAATGATAGCCAAATGCCTATTGTCGAATAAAAACTAAGAAATTAGAGTTATATGAGGTCAAGGTTAAAAAGGAATCGTAAGCAATTTGGAGTTTTCGAAAACACAAAATCGAAAGTGAAGAAAGCCAACCTACGTGGACATCGAGACTTTGGCCAAACCGTGAAAGGAAGAATAGTCAAACGCACATATAGGAAGCAGTTTCTAAACCATAATAGAAGTCGAAGATCGTGAGAACGTGAGAAACTGTAGAAGATAAACTGTAATATGCACGAAGAACGTGGTAGCAGTTTTGTTAACTGCTCCTGGAAGGCTTGAATGATGCCCTATAAATAGAGCAAAGGAGGAAGGAACAGGGGGAAAATTGGCAGAGAACAGGATTAGTAGTGAAAAAGTCTACCGGAGAAACGACGAACACCATGAAGCTTCTGGCAATCTGGATTTTCATGCTCACGGAGTACCTTTATCGCTTTCTTTATTTTCCTTGGTAATTTATTTTGATGCAATTTATATTCAGCAATTTTATGTTTCTGTATTTTCGATCCTTGGTCATTTCGATTCAATGCAAGTTAAGTTTCCGTGTTTAAATTCCCTGGTCATTTTACATTAATACAATTTCGATTTCCAGTCATTTATTGCACCTTTGATTTACTGTCCTTTACATTTCCTGCAAATTCGATTTCTCGATATTTCCATTGTTGCTGTTTCGATTCCCTGTCTTTTACACTTAAAGCAAATTTAAGATTCTCGTAGTTTACGTTTCTTTGCAATCTAAGTTTCAGCACTGTTTTTCGATTCCATATATTTCCTGCTTTCTTTACTTCGAGTATTCTTAATACAAAACACCAAAAATAATATCTTTGAAATCAGGTAAAATTCGATCCTCATACACATTTTTGATTGAAAATTAATTTGCTAGCCTAAGCAAAAAGAACTTACGTGGTAGAATTTTGATTAGGATCAAAATATCTTAGGAGTCGAAATCGATCGAAATTCCACATGAAACAGGTTGATAATAAATATGTTACATTGAACCCTATGGCAGACATAATATGATATAACTGCATGAGACTTTTCTGATTGTTTTTGCAGCTGAGGGGGGAATTAGCATTTTGCTTGCTTCACCCACACTTTTGCATGTTTTTATGTTATAGGAATTCAAAAGGTTTATTCATATGAAAATTTACCAGTTTTATTTACAAAATTCTTACCTTATAAAAAGTATCTGAACAATATAAGATTGAATTTTATCATCTGAATAATAATGGCGTAGATGATGAGATAAATGAATTAAAATGATTGAAGAAAAAGAATGATGTGGACTATTTTATTTCCGATGAATTTTTGTTCCATAGGATTTTTCTAGATAGGTTTTGTTTTAATTACTTACTATAGAGTGAATAAATTATCTATTTTTTTTTTTATATATCTATTTGAAATCATATTTTATAATAACGAAAATATTATTCTCATAAAATACATATATAAATTATATCTAAAAATATCTACTTGAATCATACTTTATATCTATAAATAAATACATCGATAAAATATAAAGTGAATAAATTATCTTTTTTATTTTTTTATAAAATCATATTTTATAATAACGAAAATATTATTCTCATGAAATACATATATATAAACAGGAGAAAGAGTAGTAGAACAGGAAGAAAGATGCAGAAGAAGAAGAAGGAAGAGTTCGAGTTCTGCAAAGCGTGCAACATAAACCACGACCAAGGTCTCCGCCACAAGTACTTCCCTAACCACAAGAAATCCCTCGTTACCTTCCTTTCCCGCTTCCGTACAAAACTCTCTGACGTTCGCTTCTTCCTCAACGCCCCTATCCCTCTCAATCCCGAACTCACTTCTCGCAATCGCTTCTGGTGCATCTTCTGCGACCAGGCCATCGACGAACTCTCCAGTTCCTTTGCCTGGTACACTATCCACTTTATTTATTAAAAAATCGCATCGCTATTAGCCAGGGTCTAAATCGTAATTTTTGATGAATGCCATCGGTTGTCGTGGCAGCGCCAATGCGATTCGCCACCTCGCTAGTGCCGAACATGTGAAGAATTTGAAGCACTTTTTCTGGAAATACGGCGCTGCCACGGATCAATTGGACGCGTTTATGTTTTCCGATGATGATGTGGCTAAGGTAATTTACGATTTGTTACGATTTTATTTTGAGTTTCTTTGGAGGTTTGGGATATTGAGGAATAATTGTTGGTTTGTTGTTGTTTCGTTTTTTCGAGTTCAGTGGGAGAAGAAGTGCGCGGCGCGAAAGGATGAAGCGAGTGAGGGAAGTCGCAGAACGGTGGTTGGCCCTTCAAGTGATGATCATATCCATAATCAACTTACCAGTGGAAATATTGATAGTTTTGAAAAAATTGTTTATTCGCATTCTGTGAAATCGTATCCTTCAAATGCTGTTTTGCCTTTACAAAGTTATACAAATGAGTATCAGATATCTAGTTCAGGACTATCTGGAATCGCCAATGTTGCTACCTCTTCGGAAGCTTGCGCTGGTGCAAAGCCTTTTGCTTTGCAAGATTTTTCGGGTATGCTTACCGTGTCAACTGAAAATGTGTTTTTTTTTTGTACTCTTTACAACTATCATCTATATGTGAGATTCGATAAATTTGGGTTTTAATTTGACATTTTCGGTGTACTTGTATTGTGTCTTAGTTGGAAGGAGAAGTCATTCTCTACTTCATGATGGTAGACAATCGTCAAGTAATGGTTACTCCTGTAATAAACAGGTTTGTTTGGTCTTTAGGCTTTAATTGTTTCAAATAGGTCACTGCAATCTAATTGTTTGAGTTTCAGTCTATCAGCAGTTATATGGTGGTAACATCATCGGTAAGCAAGCAAGATGAACATGTCTGGATTTTTGCCTAGTTTTATGTCTTCTAGTTTTCGTGTCTTGATGATCAAGACTATGGTTGGCTTATAACACTTCGTACTTGTACATCTTATAATTTCTAACACCTTCTCAAATTCTTCTTCTTCTTCAGTGTTGTAGTTCTCTAACCTTGCCTCTAATTCAGTACTGATAAAATATATTGCATTTCCTATCAATGTGCCAGGTGCGTGACAATGATAGAATGGTACACGAAGAGAGCACTCATCAAGGTATCTATTTTTAGTTATGAATATATTGTTTTGCTTCCATTATTATAGTACTGTAAAGATGTAAAGCATGTGCCTATTGAATTTGTACATTTAGTTGCATTGCTGAATTTGTACACTTAGTTGCATTGCTCTATTTGTACACTTAGTTGCATTGCTCTATTTGTAGTTATGAATATATTGTTTTGCTTCCATTATTATAGTACTGTAAAGATGTAAAGCATGTGCCTATTGAATTTGTACACTTAGTTGCATTGCTGAATTTGTATATGTGCATAATATTTAAGACTAATATGAATGCAGAGAAAGACTTTTAAGATTTCACTATGCTAGATAATTCTCTCATAGAGAAGTTGATTGAGGTTAACTAGAATGAAGATGCATTTTCTACTATCTCTTTTGCCTTTTCAGGTGTACAATTGATCACTCAAATTTCTTCTTTGCCTACTGAAAGTGCTGATAAAAACGTTTATTCTGAAGCACCTCCACCATGGATTGGTGCAACTGAGGTAGTTCAGATGCATTCTAATTCAAATAGGTTAGGGAAGTCCAGAATGTTGAATCCAAATCGGGTGGGAGCAGCTTGGGTTGAAAAGAGAAAGATTGAAATGGTGAAGGAAAAGAGTGGAGAGAATGTAAGGAAAGTGTGTGATGCCAACTGGCTCCCTAATTTTGGTAGAGTCTGGCAATCTGGTAGCCGAAGAGAATCCAGAAAAGAGTTTGAGAGGGAGAAGCAGTTACAGAAGTTAAATGTTGAAACACAATCTGAGATGCCAATCAAGATACAGCCTTATGTAAGCAAGAGAATGGTGAGTTTTATTCTATGGTGTCATTCTAAGTTCTAACGATCACTAGTTAGTTTCTTTAGAAACTGTCAGTCAAAATCAGCTTGCTTTGGGCTGACTTGTATTGCCCAAATGCAAATGGTTGATAAAGGGTATGCAAAATGGGCTAAAGCTCATTATACAATCTAGCCCATATTGACTAAATTGGTGGGATGTAGGTGCATTTTTTTTTTTTTAATTTATCCAGACTTCGAAATTTTTAGCACATTTTTCTTTTGATAGAATCATAAATAGATAACACAACAATTATTGCAAATGGTTTTTCTGGGTAGTTCTTTGACCAGACTGAGCTAACAGAAGCAAATTGTAATATTTTGTTCAAGTATTTTGAGAAACAACCAATATAAGTTGGTCAGTTAAGACAGGTAACAGTTAGGCTGGCTTGGCAGGTGGTTTGTTTAACGTTAATTAAATATATGCTCCCTACGTATTTTTAACTTAAATTAGTTAGTTTGTTTAGTGAATAATTGATTTCTATTATTTATTTTTTAAATTTAAATGTTTACTGAGTCAATCTCTTACCCAGTTTATTGCCCATCTAAGTGGACTTCACAGCAATAGTACAGTGTGCCAGCCTGCCATGGATGAAAGGCAGAGCAAATTGGCAAGTAAGATTGTGATGTTAACATTTGGATACCAATATATTTTGACATTTTTAAAGCTGAAATAGAAAAAATGAAGAGTACATACTGTCTTGGGAGAAATAGTGTCCTTGCCTTGTCTTTGGTGAAATTCAGAACAAACTGGCAAATGGATGTGTGAATTTATATTTATAGCACTAAGTTGAGTTGTTAATTTGGGATTTTCCTTTTGCCATGTACTATAAAGCTATTATAATATTGATATTTCAGTCATCATATGTAAATATTTAGATATGTTCCTTTTTTTTATTCTCTGCAGCGGATGGATAGTGGAGGTGATAATGCAAGCGGATGAAATTTGTAGTAGCAAACACTCGATCGAATCCTTACTGAAAAGAGCTTATAAGTCTTTTCATCAAAGTCATTTGGTCTCACTCGATTTCATGTTAATGTTGTAATTATCCTTATCAAGTCATGGATAGCCATTAATATTTCGGCAATATTTTATTTCATTCAAGACCATACAGAGTCTGCAGTGGACATAACTCAAGCTGCTAGAGTGGGTTTTTCCCAACCATCATGTATACAAGCTAGAACATCTCTGTAGTGTAGTCTCTTGAAATGGTTAAGGAGTAGTAGACTTTTCCATCGCTACTTCTCTTGTGATCAAACAACAGATATGAATGATTGAATGCAGTTAGTTTTCCAAATCCAAAGTCACGGTTTCTGTAAAGACTCCAAATAGGGGTGCTGAGTTGAAGTTAGACAAGTGACTTCCCCCTCCACCAACAACATGGATTGTTCCATTCACAGTGCCAGAGTAATGATGCTTTTCTGAATTCACACATTGGTTCTGCATCATGTGCATTTATATAATTAGATAAAACAATGTTAAATTGAAAGGAGAAACAATGTCTAGTTATATGCATTATAATATATAAATACCTGGTAAATGGGACATATTCTTTCGTAGTTATGGACGTGACCATAAAATGCAATGTCTACTTTGTACTTTTGGCAAAGCTTCTAAAAACGTTCCCTTCCCATGGGCTCTTCAAATGAGCCTTCCTTTCCATACACCAAAGATTAGAGGAGTACCCAAGGGGACGATGGGCTGAAAATATTAGCCATGGTTGATGTTTTCTATCTACTGATACAAGACAATGTTCAATGAATTTGTATTGTTCTGTTCCTTCTCTCCAGACATGCTCACTATCTGCTATGCATAAGCGAAATAGGCCATAATCTGCTTTGTACCTACATATTTCCAATTTTCATCATTTGTTAGAAACATGAAATAATAAAAGTGAGTCCTAAATCTTAATTGTTACAATCAAAATGTACATAAAAAATGGTTTCAGTTTTTTAGCTGTAAAAATTAATAATGGATGAAAAGGTATCTTTTGTAGATAAGAATAAGTTATTAGTAACAACGGGTTAAGATAATATTCATCATGTTGGGCAAAGTCATATGACACGTTTAAATTAGAGAAGAATATCTTACTTATTCCAGTTTAATGAATCATAATTTGTATTTAGATTAATGTAGCAGACCAGAATTTGGCTCTATTTTCAGCAGGAAAATAGTACATGGTTTCTGCAAGAACACCACATTCTCCACCTGCATCTGGAGTATCATAAAATGATCCTGTGTTTGGCCAATCACGTTCATGATTTCCACTACAATATGAATGAACCAAATATTTTCAGTCTAATAAGATAAAAATTTGATTTAAATGTCAATGACATAAAATAGTTGTAACCAAAGAACCTTGCAATCATTTACGGTACTGTTGATGAAATTTCTTGCACTTGAACTGTGAATTGATCCCACTGTGAAATGTATCCATTTGCATAAGGCATATCTCCTATATGGAAAACAATGTCATAATTGTTCAAATCCTTGATGAGTTGGTCGGTGGTGTTCAGTGAACCAGGTTGATAATTCGAATATTCATTTGAACCATCACGCTCAGCCTATCATGTAAACAAAAATATTATTTTCCCTATTTCATTAATCATGTCTGTAAGTGTAATTTTCATTTAAACATTGCAAAATAATGATCCATTGACATTCCATTTTCTTGGGAGATGTTCATTCTTTTATCATTATAAAATTTGAAATAATTAATGCTACCTTTCCCATGTCACCAAATATGATAACACGTTGCAAAGAGTTTTGGCCAGGATATGGGGATGCCTTGAACGAATACTTCTTACTCCATACATAAGAACCATCAGCCAACATATGTCCCAACCTGTATGTGTACCTAAGTAAAAGAGTAAAGATAAACCGTTCAGAACAAAATACAACAATATATAACAGTGACAAAAACATAAAAGGATAATTTCTTACACACCTGAAATTTGGCCACAAATCTTTTAGGAAACTTGTGTGTATAAAACCAGGGTCACGTCACGCCAGCCAACAGTTCGTGCAGGTTTACCTGTATAATAACAAAACATCCTCATTAAGCTGTATGTCTAGGTTAATATACCAGTACAATTACTGTGCATTGATATCCATTTTAAATAAAACAAACAAATATAAATTCTTTTAAAGTGAGTTACTGTGCTTCGTAATTAACGTATTTCAACTACTCATATGGTTGGGCTCTAAAGGAAAAACAAGAAAAAAAAATAAGAAATAGTATACATGAGAATTTTGAGGTGCATATGAGACCACACAAAATAGGACTTGATATATTGTACTCAAGAAGAGAATAGTGTGGTACCAATTTTGGAAAAGGACAGAAAATTAGTTAAGTTTATTCTACACATGATAAGAAAGTCATTGGAAAAACACTAGTAACAAGATTATATTACACGGTTTTAACCATGTCAAAAGGGAGAAATATGTTAAGATGGACAATCGAGAAAATTAATGATATGTTTGTTTCTATGAATGTATTGTTGTCAGAAACAAATGAGTGAATTTATGTAGAAATAGATGTGTTTGTATATGCTGATTTCAAATGATTTGTTAGAAAAGATGTGTGAGACTCATGCACAGTAAAATACCTCTTATGTTGCGAAGAAAAGAGGTGAAACTAGCATGCTAATTGAGAAATGTCTATATTGTAACTTTTCTTTTGTCTTCTATGCAACTTTCAACGTTACATTTGAGAGATTCCCTTCCACCACTGCACTCACACAACTCTTTATTTTCTAACTACCATTATGCAAGACATTAATAAACATTGATTAAAGTCTGATTTTCACATTGTTTCTTGTCATGCGCGTTGAATGTTGTCATGACTCTGTTGAGCCTTTGAACAAACCCGTGAACCTTGGGCAACAATTGGTAGGGCTTGGATTTCTCATGCATTCACTGATATTGCATAAGGAGAATGAAGGTGTGATTGTGATTGAGCTTTGCAATGGTGTGGGAGATTGAGAGATCGAACGAAGGAACCATAATGATGTTCCAGAGGTAGTTTTGCTTTCACCCATCGGTGACGATTTCAGTAAGTCACATGATTACTTTTCTTCCACGATTGCTTATGATTCTAATGATTTAATATGTCAAATTACATATTGTGTTCAGAGTTGTTAATGATACAAATAAAAGCCAACATAATCGATTATAACGCAGTGTGTAATAGATTATATTGGGGTCCATAATCGATTATGAGTGATGACATAATCGATTATGTTGAACTGCATAATCAATTATCGTTGAAGACATAATCGATTGTGCCGCTACTCCTAATTGATTATCAGAAAATTGATAATCGATTATGTGCCTATTTCATTTGTTTTGTGCATTATACATGTTTCATTATGGTTGTTGTTTGCATCTTGTGATTTACACTTAAATATTGAATTAATTGTACACTCGTCATGAAACATAATTTAAAAAAAAAATGTTTGGTTAAATAACTCCTAATTGATTATCAAAAAATTGATAATCAATTATGTGCCTATTTCATTTGTTTTGTGCATTATACATGTTTCATTATGGTTGTTGTTTGCATCTTGTGATTTACACTTAAATATTGAATTAATTGTACACTCGTCATGAAACATAATTTTAAAAAAATGTTTGGTTAAATAATTAGGAATTACATTGTAGAGATTGGTAGCAAATGTATTGAAAACAACAAATTTTGACATAAATAGTGTGTTAGGAAATAAGTAAATTGTCTTGGTCAATAATATAGGCTTATATGTAATGTCAATAGAAAAAAATTTCATAAGTAATTTTAGATAATTAATTATAAAAATTTCTAGAAGTATACATAATTGTCAATTTTAAGAAATATAATGAGGAGTTAACTAACCAAATGATAAATAAATTATTCAACTTTTTTATACGTATTTAATTTGGGTTAAGACGTAATGTATTTAATTATAAGGAAATCATTAGAAAAATTAAGTAACCATTTTTAGGTAATTAAAGACCCTTCAAATTATAAATGTTTATAAAATTAGTTGTTTAAAAAATAATCATAAGTTTAATTTTTAGAAAATTAATTTGTGTTATAAGTAATGAATTAACAAAATTTATATAATTATTTGAAGGTGGTTAATTATAAGAATGAATGAAACTATAAATAATTGTAAAAATACATTGTATTGAAAATAATGATATTGTTGGATTTTGTAGTTAAATAATTACGGTTTAGAGTTAAATTAAATTAAAATAAAAAATTATAAGTTAGAATTAGAAAATAATGGTTCAAATATTTTTTTTAATTAATTGTTAAGTCAATATTTTTTTAATTATAATATAGTTATGAAATAAGTTATAGAATTTTTTTACTTTGATTATTTACCTAGTTTTTAATTTAAGGTCTAATTATTTATGTATGATTTATGTGTCTAGTAATGTTTATTAATGATAAATTTATTATTATCATTATTGATAATATGGTAGAAGTAATTAAAGTTAAATATTTTGTCTAGAAAGTTATTGTTGTTCCACAATGAAGAATAGAAATGAAGATTATATGAACTTAGAAGATGAACAAGAAATGAATACTAATATTGTGGGCATGGACATGTACATAATATGTCATGTTCACAAGCATATACAACAAAATGTGAATGTTGGGCCCTAACCATCTTATGTAGTGTATTTTATGCATTATACATGTTAGAAGATGATGTCTACCACCACCAGCAATGTTAACTTATATGGTCTGAAAAATATCGTTGTGGATGTGAGTTGATGTCGTATATTATGCATTATGAGCGATGTCGAGATATTATTCGCATGGGATCTGAGGCCTTCATCCAATTGTGTCATCGATTAAGGGTAACTGATATGGTAAAAGATACATTTAGAACAACAGTAGAAGAACAAGTTGCTAAATTTTTACATATCTTAGGGCATAATGTAAAAGTTGAACTATCTCCTCTCTTTTTTTCATAGATCTAGTGAGACCGTCATTCGACATTTTCACAACATCTTAAATGAAATCATGAAATTGGAGGAAGAATTTTTTGTTCAACTCTTAGGAAGGGATGTGCAACCACATATCTATATTAATTTGAGATTTTACCCCTATGTTAAGGATGATCTTGGGGTAATTGATGAAACTCATGTTCGAGTCAAGGTACCACGATTGCATGCAACTCGTTTTCGTGGTAGAAAAGATTGACCAACCCAAAATGTTTTTGTAGCTTGTGATTTTGACATGAAATTCACATATGTCCTAACAGGATGAAAAGGAACTACATCTGATTCTATGATTTTAAAAGATGCCTTAACAAGAAAGGGTTCTCTCATGATACTTGAAGGTATGAAGAATTGACCAAATGATAGAATTATTGATTGACATGAGCGTTTAATTGCAATTACTAAGTAATGTTATTTTTTGTAGACAAATATTACTTGGGAGATGTAGGGTTCATGTTAAAAGCTCAAATTATTACTCCATATCGGGCAGTAAGGTATCACCTGAAAGAGTATTCACGAAGAGGTCTTCAAAATCCCCAAAAATTGTTTAATCATTGTCATTCTTTATTTAGAATATAATTGAGAGGACATTTGGTGTGCTGTAAAAAAGATTTCCCATTATAGGAAGTAGGGCGAAACCCCATTATTTCTTTGAAACATCCTAGAATATAATCTTGGCATGTTGCATTTTGCATAACTTTTTACGTGGAGTGGATAATGACGAATCTTTTCTAGAGGAAGTGGATCGAGAGTTAAACAAATGACATGATGATAGGTCTACAACACAAGTTCATGAGGATGATTATAGGGAAGAGGCTAACTTGAGCGATATGATAGCTGCTCAAATGTGGACTAATTATCAATAATAAAGTAGACATCAACTTTGTATTGTTTTTATTATTATTGATTTATTTTATGTGTAATTGACGATATATATTTTAATATTATGATCGATTCTATATACATTGAAACATGCATACCTTCTTAATTATAATTACATGATGATGATAAGAATTACATAAGGTAGCGAAAGTTAGTTTTTTGCAAGATTACAATGAATAGAGGAAAAGAACAAGTTGATCTCAACCAGAACATGTGTGAATTTACAAAATGGACTAAAGATATTGATCTTCAATTGTTAATAGCAATGATTGATGAGGCTCGAGCTAGGAATAGATAGATGGAAGTTGGACAACTCAAGCAGATGCTAACATTGTCCATGCACTATGCCAGACAGGTTATACTAGCATAGACAAGAACAATGTGAAAAACAAGAAAAAAGTCTTAAAGATCATTGGCAAGATATGTTTAATTATCTCAGTGGTTTTGCTTGGAACGAAGCCATAAGAAGATTTGAAGTTGAGTCTGAAGTTTGGAATGACTTGATTAAGGTATTACATCCAATAATATATTTTAACAATGATTTGTAATATTTTAGGTTGCATCAACAAGTGTTTAAACATTATTTCTTTTTTTAGGCTAAACCATCAGCTGTCAGCTGCTAAATGGTAAGTAACCATAATCAAATTCTATGACTTGTTAGAAAAGTTGTGGGGAGTTGATCGTGCCACTGGACACATGATAGAGATTGCATGCCAAGCCCGTCGATGCAAGGGTTTGACAATGCTTAGGCGTTGATCTAAATGATGTTGCTGCAAATCTTTTTATGCACGATGAATATAGTCCAATGTTTCAAGAGATGCAGCTGAGTCCACCCCATATGGACTCTTATAGTCCAGTGGTTTCTCCATCTATCCCTTCTGTAGGAACATCTTCATCATGGGAATCAAAGAGAAAGGTCAACATGGTAGATGTAGACTTGAGTGCTCAATTTGAAAATATGAGCACAAGGATTCACAATCTGGTGGATTGAATTGGTGAGAGTATCAGATACTCTACAAAGTTGACTGAGGTCGTTGAGCGCCAATGTGATCTCATTGAACGTCAAGTTATTGTTGTGGAGCACCAAACCATCGTAATGGAGAGGTAGACTGACTTGATGAGAGAATAAGTGATGATCTAGTGAAGCTCTGCAACACTACAACATTTAGTTAGTGATATATGGAAACCGTTATGCAAACTTAATTTGCATGATGATTAGTTGATGTTATAGTGTTACGAGTTTATCTGCACCAACCTCATCCATAGGGACATGATTTTTGGCATGCCACCACAATTGTGACTTAATTATTTGTTGAAGCACATGATCAACGAAGGCTCATCTTAAATGATTGTATGACCTTTCATTTGCATCATTATATTGTGTAAAATATCTAAATTATGTTTCTTCGAATTATGTTTGTGTAACAATGACCCCCTAATGTACTATGTTTGTTTGGGAGATGTTTAATGTTCTATGTTTATTATGTTTTAATATGTTTAAGTTCATCTATGTTTTAATATTAATGTTTTACAAGTTTGAATTATATCTTCATCATCACCAAGACTAAAGAGACAAACACATAGTTCACAAAGTAGGGGAAAAAGGCGGTAGAAGAGCCTACACTAGCCCTTCCTCCTAACTTGCCTTGTTTTTCAAATTTATTAGATCATGGTCGTTACTTCAGTAACGAACAACAAATGAAAAAAATATTATGGAGATTATGTCCACAGACCCATAATGCAATAAAAGGTAATAAACTTGAACTTTTTCGTTATGGTTGGGTTGAGATTCCCACATCACCTTTCTTTTTAGGGGTTGGATAAATTTCTAACTTCAATGGGTAGTATTTATGAAAACCTCATAAAGGTCTTTTACACAAATTTAAAATTGATTGACTACGATGAGCTAGTAACTGAGGTGTTACAAATGCATATAAGGATAAAACTGATGATTGGCTAAATATAGTACATTTAAAATATTACGGTCATCGGATTGATCTTACTGACATCCCTGAAGACCCGAGATATGATAAAGATGAGGCATTGGTTGCAATGGTTAGACAAAGCTTCAAGTACAAACTTATATGATAAATAAACTTTAATTTACTAACGAATATTATTGAAAATATTATTGAGCAATTTACAATATAAATTATACAATAATTAACGATAATTAAAACATATTTAATCTCATATATATTTATTTTATATCAATATAGTAAATGATTTATAATTTTTAATAATTAATAATATATATATATATATATATTATCATAAAATAATTTTAATATATATATATATATATATATATTATTCAATCTAACCCCCTCAACAAAAATTTATAGTTCCGAGTGCTATTTATTCTCAACTTTATTTCTTCCCTTTTCCAGTTTTCATATTCATTTTGACGCCTTATATTTTTATTTTTAATGCATTATGACCTCTTTAAAGTCTTTTTGTTATGGCAAATAAAAACTCTAACTCTAACTAATATGAACCTCATTTGTACAAGGACTGACTAAGGATCTTTAGGGTTAGAACCTTGTAGGAAATTTAGGAAATTAGTGAGAAGGTGATTAAAAAGTGGTGAAAGTTTCAAGGTTGGGATAAAATTTTAGAAACATCGATATCTCAAGTTATAAAACTCCGATTAAGGTGATTAAAAAATGAGGTGAAAGTTCTCATTTTGAATTTCAATTTAGGCTCAAAAAGCAGTCAAATTGGACGAGTAGAACGAAATTTATGACCACGAAAAAAATCTAGGCAGAATTAAGATTTTTAGGTTTTGGTGAAGAAAGGACAAGAGGTGAATGTGAAAGATCAAAGGAAAGAATCACTCTTCCTAAGGGAGGCAACTCACAAAGGATGTGAAAGTCCTTTGATACAGCCAAGGGTTCTTGAATCACTCAAGAACTTAGGAGAATCACTCTCACCAAGATAAAAGAGCTAAACTCTAATATTTCTGAATAAATCTCAACTTGTATTTTTTATAAAAATGGTTCATCTTATATAGAAGCTTTTGTCATCAGAGTTACAAAGACTCAATAAAGGAAAATAAATCCTAATAATGATCCATTAATCTAGGAATTAAAAACTACTTAATGGAGGTAAATAAATGTTAATAATGATCAATTAACCTAGGAATTGAAAACTACTTAATACTTATTGTAACCAAAAGTCAATCAGCTATGCACCATATTGGTCTTCCAGAGGCTGATGCTTAAATTTCCCATTTGGGCCCTTATTACAACTTAAAACAAAACCAAACTAGAGCCCATTAATTTATTAACCCAAAACATAATTTGGTTATCCAATTTTACAAAGGATTGGGCCATTATTTAAACAAACTTAAAGACTGAAACAAAGTGACACATTAAATTGCAACGAAAAGCAATAAACTTATTCTACAATCATCAACTGTTCATATGATTATCATTGATTTCTAAAATTTGCCTTGCAATCACAAAAATAAATTCACAACAATTTCAAACAATTACAATTTAATTGAAGTAAGTAAACATAACTTAATTCCTAAATAAGAAATCACTTAAACCTATAAATTGATTTGTGATGTAACTGAGAAATTCGATCAAATAACCACAATTATATTTATTATAATGGATTATAATTGAGTAAAATTATTAAGAACCAAATCTAAACCATATAAAAAAAGTTTTAATCAGTGAATAAATAACAAAGTCAAATTAGAACATGATTGAAATGTGAAAAACTAGTAAAAACATGAAAATAGTAAAGAAAATGGTGTAAAAGTAGAAGAAGATGAAAAACAAAAATTAAAGAGAAAAAGTAAAGAGAACAAAAAAAAACAAGTCTTATCTAAGGCAACTTGAATTGATAATCTTCAAAGCATTATATGTTCAAGAAGCTTAATAAACATACTTAGAAGTTCAGCATCACAAAGAGATAAAATCTAGAGAGAGGTTAGGATCTAAAACATGTGAATCAGAAAATTAATCTTAGCTCGTGTCTTTCGACTTTCTAAAGCCTATTTATATAATAACAAACATGTAAAAAGGGAGAAAGACTCATACAAGGCCCACAATTACATAATAGAAATCAATTAACTTTCTACAGAATTAAGGCCCACAGGATGATTCATATGTTCACTCAGTGGATTTGTTGTTAATTTAGTTACACGATATTCGACTCATCCACTTAGTGGTTCATAAGTTTGCTCATCGAGATGGTTGAATTTTGGAATGAGTTCTCTTACTAGATTTCGCTGAGCGAATTCTCTATGTGTTGAACGGATCTTCGAGACAGAGCTTGTATAATTTCTTTTAATTTATCATTCCTACAAAAATACATAAATAATTTGTTAAAATATACAATTTAAACAATAATTTAGATACAAAGATATTTATTTCCTTTTTATAAAGATGTGTCAAAAATTGATAATTAATTAAAGAAATATTCCAAATATAGATAAAATACTTTAATAAAATTATTGATAAAATATGTTCATCAATGAGTTGTCCTTTTTTCAGTTTTAATATTTATTTTGACACCTTATATTTTATTTCTAATGCATTTTGACCCACTTAAAGTCTTTTTGTTATGGAAAATAAAAACTTTAACTCTAATTTTCTCATGAAATATTGTTCGGTCCAAATTCGTAATGGATCTTCATATAAAATATCGATATCCATTTTGGATAAATTATAGATGAGATAGATTATCTAGTCTTGTGACATCAAACAATATTCATTAATTGGTTTAGTTTGGTATCCATTATTTGGACTAATGTTTGTTAGTTAATACATCTTTCACTAATTAGTCAGATGAAAACTAGTTGATGCATTATTCGGTGCATTATTTAACAATCCCATTTGTTGACATTACCTCATAATTTGTTTGCCAAATGATGAGTTGTCTAATAGACTTATCTTAACTTGGAGCATTATTTAACAATCCCATTTGTTGACATTACCTCATAATTTGTTTGCCAAATGATGAGTTGTCTAATAGACTTATCTTAACTCGACCATTTGTTGAGATGGGCCATGTAAGGCACCTGACTAAGGTTACGGTCCGAAATGTCATTTTCACACCTTATATTTTTATTCCAAATGCATTTTGACTCCCAAAAAGTCTTTTGGTTTTGTCAAATAACAACTCCAACTCAAATTTTGTCTTGATGTTGGTTGGTCAAAATTCATAATGGACCTTTATATGTAATTCCTTTAGAAAAATTGAAAAAAAATGGAAAAGAATGATGAAAAATATAATTCTTTATTTTTTAACAACTTACATTTATAAGATAAAATTCATTTTAAGTTTTTTATTTTTATCCCTTTTAGGTCCCATTCCATTATTTGAATTGGTTGTTCTTGTTTTTTTAACCTAATTTTAACTTTAAAAGAAGAGGAATAAGGTTGGTAAAGGGGGAGTCACACTAAGAGGAGCAAGATAACAAATACAAAAAGAGCAGGCACATAAGAGAAGAAGCATTGGGGATTGCTCTTGTGCATCTTAGGGATCACAACTATGACCCTTCACTTTGACTTATGGTATTTGCATTGAATCCTGCATTCTTTAATTGGGCTTTGTTGTATAAAGTGGCATTGTTTGTATTTGGAAAATTTTGAAGGACATTATAATCTAATTAAGTGATGAGAATTGTAGCTTTCAACCTTATGCAGTTTAGGTTGATTAGACGTTCGGTCCTTACATAAGCACGGGTGGTTATGGTCTCACGCATCGCTTAACCCAACTGCTCATTTTTAATTTTTTTACCCTTTTTCTTTACTATAATTTTGTATTTTACACTACCTTTGTGTATTAAAGGGTTGCTTAGACGTATGTGAGATCGTCTACATCGACTTATATGTAATGCTTTCAAAGGTTTTTTGACACGGGTATGGTCATACTTGTCATCATGTGCCATGTTTTCTTCAAAATAATTTTGAGACACGGGTATCGTTTCCCGCGTCATTACATGTCTTATTTTTTTGAAGCATGGGTGTAACCGCTTGTGTCATCATGTGTCTTGTTCTTCTAAAAATAAATTTTTTAGACACGGGTGTAATCGCACGCATCACTATGAGTCTTTTTTTTTTTTGAAGTATGGATATATGGTCACACACGTCATCATGTGCTTTAGTTTTTTAAAATATTTTACAAACAAGCATGGTCGCATGTGTCATCATGTGTATCTTTGAAATAAATTGTTTTGGGTATATGTATGGTTGACCACACCATCTTAAACCCATTTAATATTTACTCCGCAAGTGTATTCAACACGATCATCCACATTGTCTTACAATTTGGAATCCATTTTTCAAAAAAAAAAAAAAATCTTTCATAAACATAAAAATTTTCCAAACATCAAACACACAAACATTTTCTACAAAGAACTACGTAACCCCGATTTTTCATTCCCAATGGAAATACGTAGGAGAAAGGTCAATCCTTGTCGATTCAAATAAATAATTAAAAAAAATGTTTTCTTCTTATTTTTTTTATTTTTCTCTTTTCTCTTTCTTTCGTTGTCTTATTTTAGGGGAAATAATTATTTTTAAAATGATATTTATTTTGCACATTCAATTAAGGTAATCATGTTAGGATGAACGTTGTAGGTGTTAATACCTTCCCTATCCGAAACTAACTCCCGAACCCGAATCTGATTTTGAAAGGCATTTTTTAATGTTTTGTTATAGTTTTCCTTAATAAACTATGTTGATGACTCCACTTCATTTTTTAAATCTCTCTATCTTTTTTTGTCGCCCTGTCATGACCCTGATTGTGACAAATGATGATTCCACTAGGGATAAGGTTAAAGAGTCAAGGTTGATTAGTTGAATGTGCAAAATGCATGTCATTTTTAAATATTTGAATCCCTCTCTCTTTTCCTTACATTATTTGTTTTTTATGATTTGTTGTTGTCAATAATATTGTTGAACCATTGAACCTAGGGTAGACGACATCCTGTCTAGGACTTTTCTGCTTGTTTTGCAGGTGAGGGGTTTGGGTATGTATTGCTCCTTTTGAACACCTACTTTTGCATGTTTTCATATTGAGTGTGGCCTTATACCCAGGTCTGAGTAAGCTTAGAAATAGAGGGGTTGTGTAGCAGTTTCATTTGGAATGTACTTCCTATTTGGCTATCATGAAAACCCTAGTTAGAGTTGTTCTCTTCATTCGTATTCTCACCTCTAGTTGACTACCAATTATTGTGGGAAATAATGTGAAGTAAGTCATAGCTCTAACAACCTCATACCCTTAAGATTAGGAACCTCACCTTGTGATTATGCATTGAGTTGCCCTATATATTTAAGTGTTACTTAGAACCATGGTTAGGGCACAAAGGGAGAATTGTGCTTTCTTATACCTCTCACTTTTGCTTTTACACAATAAATGCACCACATGCATTACATTTTTCATTCGGGGTATCATTTGTATTTTTTGTGTCATGTCATAAGAGGAGAATGAGTTGATTGAGGAGTCAATTCATACTCTCTTGCCTTGTGCACTTCATACATTCAATTTCACATTCTATCTTAGCTTGTAGAGGTGAGAAATTACAAAGTTGTTTGATTATCATAGTGAGTCTAGAAAGAATAAGATCTAACCAAGTGGAGAAAGAGAATAAATTTATTTCACACAAGTTGACCCTATATTAATTTCCTTTATATAATCAAACAACACATGACTATCTATTCAATTCTATGGTTTCCCACCAGTTCTTTTTTCGACTTGCATTTTCCTGCATGCATTTTTTCTTCCATATTCTAATTTATGTCAATAAAAATAACAGAAAGAGTGAAGTTATGTGCGAGGAATAACGACTAAACCACCGCGACATCCCTATAGGACTCGAGCAAATCAGAAGAGCATGGAAGACTAGGAAAGTGCTCAAGAGGCCATGAAGGTTGACATTAACCAATTGAGTGGTCATATGAGCCAAATCCTAGAGGCATTAAAGGCCCTCAAAAGGACTGGTGAGACTCATGGTGTTGAGAATCAAGAGGGAAATCCTCCCTATCCTCTAGGCTTCTACCTTTGCCAAGCAAAAGTGTAGGCCGACAATAATCAAATGCCAGTTCACAATCATGAGTATACGACCCAAATGCCTTCAAAGCATCTTGCAACGGGAAACATATTTGGGGTAACTACTTATACAGGGCCTCAGACCACTGTACCTCTAGGAGCTTTGCACATGGTGACAGACAAAGGACCTCAAGCGAAACCTCCATTTTAAGCTACCATGCCTGGGGTGGTCAATGAAGATGATGGAGCCAGGGACAAATTGAATATCTTGAAAAAAAAAAAACCTTAAATTAATCAAAGGGGGAGGAAGTCATGGCTTTGGAGATGCTGTCGAATTGTTCTTAGTCCTAGACGTTGTCATTCCTCAAAAGTTCAAAGTGTCAGAATTGGAAAAGTATTAAAGGGACCAACTATCCTATGAGCCACTTAATTATTTATTGTAGGAAGATGACATCCTTTGCTGATGATGACAAGATGATGATCCATTTTTTTCGAGGTAGCCTATCCAATATTTGTCTAAATTGGTATATGCACCTTGAACCTACCCACATCCACTCGTGGAAGGACATGGTAGATGCATTCTTGAAGTAGTATATGTACAAAGTCGATATGGCTCCTAATAGGCTGTAGTTGCAAAATATGACAAAGAAAGTGAAAGAAACTTTCAAAGGATATGCTCAACGGTGGAGGGAACTTGTTGCACAAGTAGAATCACCGTTACATGACAAGGAGATGGTGACTATGTTTATAGACACCCTACAAACCCCTTTTTACGAGCATATAATAGGCAACGTCTCTTCAAAAAAAAATGATCTTGTCATAATTGGGGAAAGAGTACATGTTGGCCTAAAGAGTGGAAAAATCACATATGGCCCGTCTGCGGTCTTAAATGTGAAAATCCCTCGAAATGAAGGGGAATCACATGCAACATCTTGGTTCCCTCTTGGGTGAACCTTGCCCCAGTCCATTACAGACAAACTTACCCTCAAGTCCCCTATGTTGCTAATCTTGCGTCTCAACCCCAGCCTCACCACCCTAGAATTCTTCTTCAACCACAAGCTTTCCGCCAAGCGCAAATTATTCAAGCTCCAACATCTCAGCGCAAGCAAAATTGTAAACCAGATAATGCTAACTTGCATTTCAATAGAGGGTTTGGCCAAAGTTCAAATCCAATGGGAGGTTCTAATCAAAAATTTGTTTTTGTGAATTTCACTCCCATTCCTATAACCTATACGCAGTTGTTGTTGAACCTCCTGCGTAATGGCTTGGTTGCCATTTATCTTATGAAGCTTGTGAAACCACCGTACCTGCCAAGTTATGACACAAATTCTTATGTGATTACCACAAGGGGTTATCAGGCATCCCACTAAGGAATGCTTTGGGTTCAAACGCAAGGTGTAAACTCTGATTTATTTTGGGTGGTGATGAAGTGAATCTTGCCGCCTAGATCTCATAAAAGAATTAGTAATGAAAATAATGCAGCACTAGGACTGGTCTAGGTCATATCCTTGAGGAGAATTAGTCAATGTTTCTTAAATATTGATTTCCATTTGTCAAATGTTAGGAAATAGCAGGGAATATAAAGTAAAGACAGTGAAATATAGAAAATAAATCTAATCTCCTAAAGAAAGCAATAAGTTATTCTAAATAAAGTGGTAAATGAAAGCATTTAAAGAAAGCAATAAGTGCAGAAAATGTACATGGAAAGCAATAAAGAAAAGTTGTAAATGAAAATGGTAAATGAAAGTAATAAATCTAATATAGGAAAACTTTTAAAAGAAATGTGGTAAATCTAATTCTATGAAAGCATTTAAAGTAAAACAATTAAAGAAAAGCATGTAAATCTACTCTATAAAAGTGTAGTAAAAACAGAATTTGAAATTAAGAAAACAAAGGTTGAATCTCCAATCATCAGTTATTCATATGATTATCAATTATTTCTAGAACTTTGTCTTGCAATCACAAAACCAAATTTACAACAGTTCTAAATAATTAAAATCCAATTGAAGTAAGTAAACACAACTTAATTCCTAAATCAAGCTATTACTTAAATCTAGAAAGTGAATTGTGATGTAAATGAGACATTCAATCAAATAACCATAATTACATTAATTTTAATGAATTATAATCGATTACAATCATGAAGGACCAAATCTAAATCATAGAAAACAAGTTTTGACTGGTGAAACAACTTAGAAATGAATAAAAACGACATAAGAAGAATAGAGGAACAAAAAAATGAAAGAAAACAACAAGAATAGAAAATCTACAGAAAAATATTAAGGAGAAGTGAAAAACGAAAATTAAGTGGAGAAGATTGAGAAAAGGAAACAAATGTGATCTAAACCATCTTGAATTAATTATTTTTAATAAACAATTCATACAAGAAGCTCAAGAATCGGAGAAGATAGACTACTTTAGGAATATGACCAGGAAATGAGAGAAAATCTAAATGCTTCTCTTAATGAAGCAATCTTAAGAATAACTTATGTCTTTTCACTTTCTCAAGTATATTTATACAACAATAATCATGTACAAGACGCACAATGCCCATAATTAGTCAATTACATAACATTGAACTTGAATAGCGCTTTTGCATTATTGAGGTTTTGCGACAAATTTGCTCGGCGATTTAAAATTCGTTGAGTAGATTGGGCAGATTTGCTGATCGGATTGTTCAAGATAACACTTTATATTTCCTTTAATTTATCATTCCTGTAAAAATAAACAAATATTTAATTAAAATGTACAATTTAACTAATCAATTATATTTATCAATATTTATTTCCTTTTTACAAAAACTATGTTAACTACTAATACTTAACTAAAGAAATACACTAAATATATAAATATTATATTAATAAATTTATTGATAAAATGTATTTATCAGATAACTCCACACTTAACCTTTACATTTCCAAGCAAAGTAAAGTTTACAAAATGAAAATGAAGATGAAATACATTTTATCAATAAATTCAATTAAAATCAATAATTCAGTTATAAAGACTTCACAATCATAATGTTAAAATACAAGTACACTATCAATATATTCCTAATTTATAACAAGTGATCAAGTGGTCATCATATCATAATTAAGATTAGACATCCTCACATGGATATATTTAATTGCACTCAATTACTCAAAATGTTTAGGGTAAGTGTTTTTTTCATTTCACATCTCAAAAATAAAATTAATCATAGGCTTGGCAAAGTTCTAATTAAATAAACTAGAAACATATGCAAATTAAAGATCAAAAGGTCTTTTTAAAGGGTTGTAGTTAAGGTCAAGGTATGATTAGATAAATGGAATATATAGCTAATTATGAACATAAGAATTAAAAAGAAGAATAAGGGAATGAACTTTTAAATAAATCATAAGAATGCTATATTGAAATAAATATTTCTCATTTCCTTTTTCTCTTTTTCTTTTTCTTTCTTTCTTTTTTTTCTCGAATTTTTATTTTTATATTTCTTTTACTCGCTAAGCTGATTTTTGTGTGCTGAGAGGATATATTATTCTCAGATTTTTCATTTTTTTCAATAATTCAAAATCATGAATGACTAGTGAATTTTTGTGTGTTGAGAGAATTTGCAACATATTAACATACATTTTGCATAATTTATCTTGTATCCTTATAATTATTTAAAATCATTCCAACACAATACCAAAACTTCTCAAAAATTCAAAGTTCAGGAAGTGAACATGGTTTTTCACATTCCTTGGCTAGTAGTGTGGCTTAATTAAACAAAGAAATGGGAATATAAAGCTCAAAGTGGCTCAAAAGGGTTAATAATTATAAGGTAAGTTTCATTTGGCTTGTAGTTGGACTAATGTTCATTAGTTGATTTGTTTTCCACTAGTTGGTGTGATGAAAATCAACTGATACATTGTTCACTATCTGGTGCGTTATTTAGCAAGCTCATTTGTTTACATTACCTCATGCTTTGTTTGCGAATGATGTGTTATTTAATAGACTCATCCTAACTTGACCATTCTATAAAGATGGTTGAGTTGGTCTAAGGTGTTGGATTAAGGTTTTGGCCCTGAAAGGGCATGGGTTCAAATCCCATTCTCAACATTTATTTTTTTTTCTGTCTTTATATTCACTTTCATAGCTTATATTTTTATTCAAAATGCATTTTGACCCCCTAAAAGTCCTTTTGCTTTGGCAAAATAAAAACTCCAACTCTAATTTTGTCATGATATGTTGGTTGGTAAAAAATCATAATGGATCTTCATATATAATCTCCACGACCATTTTGTAGAACTTCTATATAAGATGAATTATTTATCATTATTTTTTTTCTATTTTATATTCATTTTCACAGCTTATATTTTTATTCCAAATGCATTTTAACCCCCTAAAAGGTTTTTTGCTTTAGCAAAATAAAAACTCCAACTCTAATTTTCTCATGATATGTTCCTTGGTAAAAAATCATAATGGATCTTCATATATAATCTCTACGACCATTTTGTAGAACTTCTATATAAGATGGATTATGAAGTCTTGTGACATCAAACAATATTGATTAATTGGTTTGGTTTGGTGTCCATTAGTTGGACTAATACTCCTTAGTTGATACGTTTGTCACTAGTTGGTTTGATGAAAATCAGTTGATCCATTGTTTGGTAGCTGGTGTGTTACCTAGAAATTAGTTGGACTAAGACTCATTATTCGATACTTCTATCGCTAATTGGTTTGATGAAAATCAGTTGATGCATTATTCGTTAGCTAGTGTGTTATTTAGAAAGTTCATTTATTGACATTACCTAAAGATTTGTTCACCACATGATAATTTGTTCAGCATTTATCATTATTTTTTCTGTTTTATATTCAAAAAATATTCATTAATTGGTTTGGTTTGGTGTCCATTAGTTGGACTAATGTTTGTTAGTTTATTAGTTTTTCACTAGTTAGTGTGATGAAAATCAGCTGATGCATTGTTCGCTATCTGGTGCGTTATTTAGCAAGCTCATTTGTTTATATTACCTCATACTTTGTTTGCTAATGATGTGTTGTTTAATAGACTCATCCTAAATTGGCCATCTGTTGAGATGGTCGAGTTGGTCTAAGGCGCCAGATTAAGGTTCTGGTCCGAAAGGGCATGGGTTCAAATCCCATTCTCAACATTTATCATTTGGCAAAATAAAAACTTCAACTTTACTTTGGTCAACTTTAATTTTGTCATGATATGTTGGTTGGTCAAAAATCATAATGGATCTTCATATATAATCTCTACTTTTATATACATTTTCATGGCTTATATTTTTATTCCAAATACATTTTGACCCCCTAAAAGTCTTTTTCCTTTAGCAAAATAAAAACTCCAACTCTAATTTTGTCATGATATGTTGGTTGGTAAAAAATCATAGTGGATCTTCATGTATAATCTCTATGAACATTTTGCATAACTTCTATATAAGATGGATTATGAAGTCTTGTGACATCAAACAATATTGATTAATTGGTTTGGTTTGGTGTCTATTAGTTGGGCTAATACTCCTTAGTTGACACGTTTGTCTCTAGTTGGTTTGATGAAAATCAATTGATCCATTGTTTGGTAGTTGGTGTGTTACCTAGAAATTAGTTGGACTAATACTCATTATTCGATACGTCTTTCACTAATTGGTTTGATGAAAATAAGTTGATGCATTGTTCGTTAGCTGGTGTGTTATTTAGAAAGCTCATTTATTGACATTACCTAATGATTTGTTCACCACATGATGAGTTGTTCAACATTTATCATTGTTTTTTCTGCTTTATATTCAAACAATATTCATTAATTGGTTTGGTTTGGTGTTCATTAGTTGGACTAATGTTCGTTAGTTGATTAGTTTTTCACTAGTTGGTATGATGAAAATCAGTTGATACATTGTTAGCTATCTGGTGCGTTATTTAGCAAGCCCATTAGTTTACATTACCTCATGCTTTGTTTGTCAATGATGAGTTATATAATAGACTCATCCTAACTTGGCCATTTGTTAAGATGGCCGAGTTGGTCTAAGGCGCTAGATTAAGATTCTGGTCCGAAAGGGCATGGGTTCAAATCCCATTCTCAACATTTATCATTATTATTTTTCTGTCTTTATATTCATTTTCACTACTTATATTTTTTATTCCAAATGCATTTTGACCCCCTAATAGTCTTTTTGTTTTGGCAAAATAAAAACTCCAACTCTAATTTTGTCATGATATGTTGGTTGGTCAAAAATCATAATGGATCTTCATATATAATCTCTACAAACATTTTGCAGAAATTATATATGAGATTGATTATCAAGTCTTGTGACATCAAACAATATTGATTAATTGGTTTGGTTTGGTTTGGTGTCCATTAGTTGGACTAATACTCCTTAGTTGACACATTTTTCGCTAGTTGGTTTAATGAAAATCAACTAATCCATTTTTTGGTAACTAGTGTGTTACCTAGCAATTAGTTGGACTAATACTCATTCTTTGATACGCCTATCGCTAGTTGGTTTGATGAAAATCAATTTATGCATTGTTCGTTAACTGGTGTGTTGCTTAGAAAGCTCATTTATTGACATTACTCGATTATTTGTTCACCACATGATGATTGATTAACAAAATTTTGTAGCCTAGATGTGATAAAAAAAATTTGCAAGAAAGGTAATACAGTGTTAAGGTTGACCTAAGTTGTGTCCTCAAGAAGAATTGGTCAATATTGTTTAAATCTTGATTTTAAAGTGTTAATGTTAAGAATGAGGGGGATTTTGAGAAATTTTGGTTAAAAAGTAGTAAAATGCAAAAATAAATCTAATTCTTATTGAAAGTAGTAAACTAATATAGAAAGCAATTAAAGGAATGCTTCACGAACCTACACTAAGAAAGCATTAAAGGAAAGCATAGAAAGTGCATTAAGTTGTAAAGAAAAGCAATAAACTTATTCTACAAAGCTCTAAAGAAGATGTAGTAAAGAAATCTCCTATAAAGCATTTAAATGTTGTGGAGCATTAAAGAAACTAGGCAAAAACAAAGAATAAAGAAAACAAAATTGAATGACATTAAAGTGTAAAAATAATAGAAATTTGTAGAGGAAACAATAGCAATTAAAATATTGATTATCCAATCATCAACTTGTTAATATGATAATCTTTGATTTCTAAAATTTGTTTTGTAATCACAATAAAAAATTCATAACCATTCTAAACAATTACAATCCAATTAAAGTAAGTAAACACCACTTAATTCCTAAATCAAGCAGTCACTTAAACCTAGAAATGGATTTGTAATGTAACTAAGAAATTCGATCAAATAACCCCAACTACATTGATTATAATGGATTATAGTTGAGTATAATCATTGAGAACCAAATCTAAACTATGTAAACAAGTTTTAATCGGTGAATCAATTACAAAGTTGAATTAGAACATGATTGAAATGTGAAAAACCAATAGAAACATGAAAACAAAAAAGAAAATGGTGTAAAAGTAGAAGAAGGAGAAGAAGAAGTTGGAAAACAAAAATTAAAGAGAAACAAAACAAATATTTTCTAAGACAACTTGAATTAATAATCTTCAAAGCATTGTTTGTACAAGAAGCTCAATAAACATACTTTGAAGCTAAGCATCACAAAGAGAGAAAATCAGGAGAGAGTTTAGGATTTAAAACATGAGAATCAAAAAATGAAACTTAGCTCATGTCTTTTGGCCTTATAAAGTGTATTTATACAACAACAAACATGTACAAAGCGAGCAAAGCCCATACAAAGCCCATAATTACATAATATAATTCAAATAACTTTCTACAGGATTGAGGTTCTGCGAAGAATTCATACGACGGTTCATAGTTTGCTAAGTGGATTTCTTGTTAAGTTTGTTACACAAGATTCGACTCATTCGCTTAGCAGTTTATACGTTTGCTCATCGGATGGTTGAATTTTTGAATGAGTTCTTTGACTAGATTCCGCTGAGCGGATTCTCTATGCGTTAAACGGGTTTCGAGACAAAGCTTTTATAATTTTTTAAATTTATCATCCGTAGAAAAAAATAATTTGTTAAAATTTGCAATTTAAACAATAATTTAGATACATAGATATTTATTTTCTTTTTATAAAAATTGTGTCAAAAATTATTAATTAATTAAAGAAATATACTACATATAAATAAAAGACATTAATAAATTATTAATAAAATTATTGATAAAATATGACCATCAATGAGTTATCCAAAGACTCATCTAAAATTGGTCATTAGTTAAGATGGTTGAGTTTGTCTAAGGTGCTAGATTACTTTTCTCGTCTTAAAATGCATGGGTTAGAATCTTATTCTTAACATTATTTCTTCCTTTTTTTTTCAGTTTCCATATTCATTTTGGTGCCTTATATTTTTATTTCTAATGCATTTTGACCCCCTTAATGTCTTTTTATTATGGAAAATAAAAACTCAAACTCTAATTTTCTCATGAAATATTGTTTGGTCCTAATTTATAATTGATCTCCATATAAAATATCGACATACATTTTGGATAAATTGTAGATAAGATGGATTATCTAGTCTTGTGACATCAAACAATATTCATTAATTGGTTTGGTTTGATGTTCATTAGTTGGACTTATGTTCATTAGTTGATATGTTTTTCACTAGTTGGTCTAATGAAAATCAATTGATGCATTGTTCGTTATTTGGTGCATTATTTAGCAAGCTCATTTGTTAACATACCTCATGATTTGTTTGTCAGATGATGAGTTGTTTAATAGACTCATCCTTACATGACCAACTATTAAGATGGTTAAGTGTATTTAAGGCATTAAATTAAGGTTTTGGTTCAAAGGGGCATAGGTTTGAATCCCCATTCTCTAACATTAATTGTTATTTTTGTTGGTATTTATATTAAGTTTCACACCTACTATTTTTATTCCAAATGAATTTGCAAATGAAGGATCTTCATATATAATATCTCCATCCATTTTGGAGAAATATTAGATTAGATGGATTATCTAGTCTTATGTCATCAAAAAGTATTTATTAATTGGTCCATTTTGGTGCCCCATTAGTTAGACTAATGTTCGTTAGTTGATATCTTTCTCGTTATTTGGTCATGAAAACTTATTGATGCATTGTTGGCTAGTTGGTCCATTATTTAGCAAGCTTATTTGTTAGCATTATTGGTTGATTTGTTTACTAGATGATGACTTGTCTAATAGATTCATCCTAACTTGCCATTTATTAAGATGGCCAAGTTGGTCTAATGCGCCATATTAAGGTTCTAGTCTGAAAGGGCATTGGTTTGAATCCCTTTTCTCAACATTATTTGTTTTTTTTTTGTTAGTTTTTATATATTGTTTGGTCAAAATTCCTAATGGATGTTCATATATAGTCTCTATGTCCATTTTTCATTAATTAGCCCGGTTTGGTGTCCATTAGTCAAGTAATGTTAATTAGTTAATACGTTTTTCGCTAGTTGGTCTGATAACATCAATTTATATTTTTATTCCATATGCATTTGCAAATAAAAACTCCAACTATAATTTTCTCAAGAAATATTGTTTGGCCTAAATTCATAATGGATCTTCTTATACAATATCTATATCCATTTTAGATAAATTCTAGATGAGATGGATTGTCAAGTCTTGTGACATCAAACTATATTCAATATTTGGTTCGATTTGATGTTCATTAGTTGGAATAATGTTTATTAGATTATACGTTTCAGTTGATGCGTTGTTCACTAGCTGGTGCATTATACAACAAGCTCATTTCTTGGTATTACCTGATGATTTGTTTGTCAGATGATGAGTTGTTCAATAGACTCATCTAATGAGTTCATCCATTAGTTGGTTTATTGAGCCATTGACTTGATATTTTTATCATATGGTCAATATTTTTATCTTGTGTGTTGTAGAAGACTATGTGATCAACATTTTATCAACTTTACATTTTATTAGACATGTTATTAAGCTTTAGTTGGTCAATGGTTCATGTAGTTGGTCAACACCTAAACTTGTTTTAGACATGATTCTCTATTAAAATAAGCTTATTAAGCATGCCAAAATCATATGGACAATAATAGTAAAAGTTCAACAATTGAAGTTGGCGATATGGGATGCTTAACATGGTCTTCTCACATCAAAAGATCTAATGAGGTATAAGACTTTACATATTCATCAAACCTTTAGTTAAGATGGTTGAGTTGGTCTAAGGCACTAAATTAAGGTTTTGATGCAAAAAGGCATGGGTTTGAATTCCATTCTAAACATACTTATTTGCTTTCTTTTTAGTTTCTAAATTCATTTTATGACCATATATATTAATTCTAAATTCATTTTGACCCCTTAAATAAAGTCTTTATGTTTAGGCAAATAAAAACTCTAACTTAAGTTTTTCATGAAATGTTCTTTCGTCCAAATTCATCTAGGATCTTCATGTATAATCTTTACATCCATTTTAAAGCACTTCCAAATGTGATGGATCAACATCTCTAGATGAGATGGATCAATAAGTCTCATGACATCAAACTATGTTTATTAATTGGTCTGATTTTGTGTCCATTTGTTAATAAACTTTCTACTAGTTAGTCTGACAGACATTAGTTGATGTGTTATCTTCTAGTTGGTGTGTTATCCATCAAGTTCATCACTTTGCATTTTTTTGATGATTTTTCCATTAGACGATGAGTTATCGAGTAGACTCATCTAATGAGATCATCAATGAGTTGGTTTATTGAGCCATTGAGTTGATGTTTTTACTCATTTCATTTGATACACTTAGTATGCTACATACTTCAAACTTTAATCATATAATATCATAAAGGTTTGATCTTTGGTTCCACCACCCAAAACCCTAGATCAAAAGATTGATAAAGAACCATAGAAGAAAATACAATAGCTGAGATCAAATGAAACATTTTCATTTTTCATCAAAACATTAGGTATATAATCATAGAATGTGTCGAAGTTTGAGATCTAAATCATATTATTCAAAGTTGTGGCTTGTTTTCTACAAAATAACAAAGATTGTTAAGGAGCCTATGTTAGACAAATGGCATCTAGAGGGGGTGAATATATGCACAAATTGAAATAGATATCAAATTAAAAATTTATTTTAAGATGTTTAATAATTTATTAATTTAATTTTAATTATTGAATTGAACACAGATAAAGTGGAAGTGATAATATAATCAAAGAGATAAAAAAGGAGGATGTAAGCACAGAGATATAGGGAAAAGAAAAGAGCACAAGAGATGAGCACACAACAATTTATACTGATTCGGGTATAGTCAACCCTACATCTAGTTCTCAGTCAACTCTGTTAGAATCGCGCAGCGGAATGTTCGCGTGGTCGGACAAAAACCAAGAGGGGGGGTGAATTGGTTTCTTAATGAAAATTAGGTTTTCAAAATTTTCTCCAAATTTTACCGATTAAAAACTGTGTAAATGTAAATAGAGAAAGGGATAGAGTCTTACACAGAAATTTATACTTGGTTCGGATCAAAAGACCCTACGTCCAGTTGCTAATCACTCAACGAGAGGATTAACGTTGTCACTATAAACAAATTGTTACAATACAAATTACAATGGAAGAGATAAAGTAAAAATAACACCTCTCTTGAAATCCACAAGAGATGAAGAACAGCTTTTCCCTAGAGACGGCACAACACACAATCCACTAAGAACTCCACTTAGTGATTCTTATCGCTTCTAGCCCACACCAGGTTCGAAAGCCCCCTTTCCTTGCAACAAACAGCTTCTCCGGCACTTACAAGACTTAACTTTTGTATGGAAAAGGTTGTTCTTCTTTTCGAGTGCCAAAGGAGAGTTTAAGTAGGGAAATAAGGGTTTAGGATTTGGGGATTTCGAAACTAGGGTTCTTGGTAATTGGGTTTTCGAAAATAGGGTTTGTTTGAAGTTTAAAATCGAAACAGATCGGAATAATCGATTATTTGGAGTAATAATCGATTAAAACAGAGCCAAATACGTCAGAACCCAATACTCTTCGGTTTAATCGATTATTTGGTGAAATAATCGATTATCTGCATGCGAATCGTATGGAATAATCGATTATTTTGTCTGTTTAATCGATTAAAGCGATGAGTTTGTACAGTAAAATGGTTTTCTCACTTGTTTTAATCGATTATTTACCTATTTAATCGATTAAAGCCGAGCCTGAATGATAAATTTGAGCTTTTTGAAGCTTCTAAGTTACAGACTATGTACTAGCTATCTTAGATTCTATAATTACAGTACTCAATCAAACTAAAACAGAGTTATTACAATACAGAAATCATCAATCTTCAATCTTCAATACTCTAAGTCTTTAAGCTCTTGGATCATCATCAAAATCAACATTCTTCATGATCATTATTTGCAACATCAAGTCCTTGAATGTTTAACAATCTCCCCCTTTTTGATGATGATCAAAATTATCTTTTTAAAGCCCTTGTAATAACCTGTTTTATCTGTCATACTAACAAACACATCAAACATACCAGATAATATTTAAATGCAATTCATAAGAGACTTTAAATTTTTCTCCCCCTATTTTGATTATAATCAAAAAGCGCTCTGCAATAACAATCATAAGAGCTCCCCCTCAAAATATGCATAAGTTGAAGATAATTCCCCCTCAATCAAAGCAATAACAAAACATCATATTTTATTGCGGAAATAATCATTTATTACAATCATCCCAAAACAGTCAAATTAAGCAGAATTTAAGCTATTTCTAATATCCCTAAGTCTCTTCTAAGATCATAGAATCTATCCTTGGGTAGAGGCTTAGTAAATATATCTGCTAATTGACGTTTAGTGTCTACATACTCTATTTTGCAGTTTCCTTTGCTAATATGATCTCTTAAAAAGTGATGTCTTATTTCTATATGTTTAGTCCTAGAGTGCATTACTGGATTCTTAGTTAGATTGATTGCACTCGTATTATCACACATTAATGGAATGTCATTTAAATATATGCTATAATCCTCTAATTGTTGTTTCATCCACAGAATTTGAGCACAACAATTACCAGCTGCAATATATTCAGCTTCAGTGGTAGATAAAGCAACACATGCCTGTTTCTTGGAATGCCAAGATATTAAGGATGAACCTAACAAATGACATGTCCCACTAGTGCTTTTCCTATCAATTTTACATCCACCATAATCAGCATCAGAATATCCTAATAAACTAATACAAGCATCAGACGGATACCACAAACCAAAACCAGTAGTTCCTTTTAAGTATTTTAAAATATGTTTTACTCGCAATTAGATGAGATTCTTTAGGACAAGCCTGAAATCTAGCACACACACGGACGTAATGCATAATATCAGGTCTACTTGCAGTTAAGTATAATAGTGATCCTATCATACCTCTATACATAGTTTGATTAACTTCCAAACCTGATTCATCCTTGTCTAGATAGCATGAAGTTCCCATGGGTGTGTTAGCTTTCTTTGAGGTGTCCATACCAAACTTTTTGAGGATCTCTTTGCAGTATTTGGTTTGAGAGATGAAAATGCCATCTTTAAGTTGCTTGATTTGTAGTCCAAGGAAGAATGTCAATTCTCCCATCTTAGACATTTCAAACTCTCCCTGCATTATCTTAGCAAATTCTACACATAACGAATTATCAGTTGATCCAAAAATTATATCATCAACATATACCTGGACCAATAAGATATGTTCTTTTACTTTCTTAATGAACAGTGTAGAATCAATTTTTCCTCTTGAAAAATCATTTGCAGTTAGGAAACTACTTAATCTTTCATACCAAGATCTAGGAGCTTGTTTTAACCCATATAAAGCTTTCTTTAATTTGAAAATATGATTAGGATAGTTAAAATCTTCAAATCCAGGGGGTTGCTCTACATACACTTCTTTTTTAATAAAACCATTTAAAAATGCACTCTTTACATCCATTTGATATAGTTTAAATTTCATCATAGATGCATAAGCAAGAAGTAGGCGTATAGCCTCTAACCTGGCAACAGGAGCATAAGTTTCATCATAATCTATACCTTCCTCCTGATAATAGCCTTTTGCAACAAGTCTGGCTTTATTCTTTGTTATGTTTCCATCTTCATCAAGCTTATTTCTGAATACCCATTTAGTTCCAATAACTTGATGTGACTCTTCTCTTGGGATTAATTCCCAGACTTGATTCCTTTCAAATTGGTTAAGTTTTTCTTGCATGGCTATGCACCATTGATCATCTTTAAGTGCTTCCTCAATGTTTTTAGGTTCAATCTGTGACACAAAAGCAACAGACATACAGAAATTTGTCATATTTCTAGTTCTTACCCCTTTTGAGATGTCACCTATGATGTTGTCCATTGAGAGTCCTCTAGGTGATTGCCATTCTTTTGCTAATTGAGGAGCTTGAGAAGACTCATTATTTTCCAAGTAAAGTTCATCAAGGGCTTCTCTTATATACTCATCATCACCTGCAAGTTCTTTATTTGACTCAAGAGGATTTCCCCCAAGGTCTACAATCTCATCAAAGGTAACATGTGTAGATTCTTCTATATTTAAAGTTCTCCTATTAAACACTCTATATGCCTTGCTAGTTAGAGAATAACCTAGAAAAATGCCCTCATCAGCTTTTGAATCAAATTTTCCTAGATTGTCCTTTCCATTATTTAGCACAAAACATTTACATCCAAAAATCTTTAAATGTGCAACATTAGGTTTTCTACCATTAAACAATTCATATGGAGTAGATTTAATAATTGACCTAATGAGCATTCTATTTAAAACATAACATGCCGTACTAACCGCATCAGCCCAAAAATATTTAGGAACATTAGATTCATTTAACATAGTTCTTGCAAGTTCCTCTAATGACCTATTTTTCCTCTCAACTACACCATTTTGTTGGGGAGTCCTAGGAGCAGTAAAAGTTATGTAATATACCATTTTCCTCACAATAATTCTCAAACTTTTCATTTTGAAACTCACCACCATGGTCACTTCTTAAAACTTTAATTCTTAGGTCTTTCTCATTTTGAATTTGTTTAGCAAACTTTCTAAAGACCTTAAAAGCTTCACTTTTCGTAGTTAAGAAAAATGTCCAAGTGTACCTAGAGTAATCATCAACAATTACAAGTCCATAATAATTTCCACCAAAGCTTTTTATCCTCGAAGGTCCAAATAAATCTAAATGTAATAATTCTAGGGGTTTTGAAGTGGAAATCACATTCTTTGATTTAAAAGATGATTTTACTTGTTTACCTTTTTGGCATGCATCACACAATCTATCTTTTTCAAATTTTAACTTAGGCAATCCAATAACTAAGTCTTTTGATATCAATTTATTCAAGTGATGCATGTTTATATGAGCCGCTCTTTTATGCCATAACCAAGGGTTCTCTTCCTTAGCAACTAAACATGTTATACTTGACTCATGCAAACAATCCAAATCAATCAAATATTAATCTGTTAAAAGATTCTTTTAATCCATTAATACGCTCTTGATTCTTTAACAGATTTGTTTTAACTGATACGACAACGTTTATATCAATTAAAACACTTTATAAAAAATCTTCTAAGTTGATTTAATCGATTGTTTCGCAATTCAATCGATTGAAATACTGCAAAACTTTCTTATAAAACTTTTCAAGTTATTTTAACTGATAAAAATAAGTTTTAATCGATTAAAACGCTGTGTAGAAAATTTCTAAGTTGTTTTAATCGATTGAAACGAGATTTAATCGATTAAAATAGTTCTGATCGGTCATAACTAAATTCTGATCGATCATAACTGATTCTGATCGGTCATAATTGTATTCTGATCGATCATCCTAACCCTTTAAGTGATTTTAATCGATTGAAACGTGTTTTAATCGATTGAAAAAATTCTGATCGCTCATAATAAAAATCTGATCGATCACATTTGATTCTGATCGGTCATAACTGGATTCTGATCGATCATCCTGACCCTTTAAGTGATTTTAATCGATTGAAACGTGTTTTAATCGATTGAAAAAAAAATTCGGATCGCTCATAATTAAAATCTAATCGATCACATTTGATTCTGATCGGTCATATTTATATTTTGATCGATCATAATGAGTTCTAAATGGTTTTAATCGATTAAAAACAAGTTGTATCGATTAAAATACTGTAAAAACACTTCTTTGAACATTCTAAGTGATTTTAATCGGTTCTTTCAAAACTATATCAGTTAAAAACATGTTTAAGAAAGCTTTTGTAAAAATACTTTGTTTTTAGTTGTTTAAAAACGATTTTAGAGGCATTTCGCAAAATCTTTAAGTGAAGAACCTTCATGCAGTAGAAAAGATAAAATGATTTTACCTAAGCATTTTGTTTAAAACATACTAAATGATCCATTTTCTTTGAATAAATAAAAGAGACAAACAATTCATTTATCTATAGGAACCCAAATATATTTTCCTTTAGGAACACCAAAATGTTTGATTTTACATCTATTTGAAGTATGACCATGTTTCATACAATAAAAACATGCTATAGATGTAACATTTGAAAATGATACATTTCTAATTATAGATGCTCTAGTTCCTTTTTCTACCCATACTCTTTTCTTTTTAATTTTAGGCTTTTTCAAAGGAACTTGATGATTTACACTATTTCGAGCAAACACCATTTCATGCTTCTTAAGATCATCTATTTCCTTTTCGGCTTTGTCTAGCAAATGGTTAAGAATATCTATGTCATATTCATGCTCTTTACAGTTTGCACATGCTAAGTTCTTATCCTCATCTAAACATACAATTTTCGTATTAGCTACTTCCTTTTCTTCTAAACATGCAATTTTCAATTTTAAGGACTCATTTTCCTTTTCCGATCTTCTTAGATTCTTCTTTACAACTATATATTCGTTTTTCAAATTCTTAAAAGCACTAAACAATTCATTGTAAGCATTTTGCAGTTCATCATGATCATTTTCATCATCACTTGAAGATGAGTCGGAATCACTAACCTCAAAGTCGGAAGATATATTGTCTTTTGCCAACAAGCAAATGTTAGCTTCTATTTCCAGATCACTTGACTCCGAAATCGAGTCACTATCATCGGTTCCTTCATAAGTTACTCTTAGTTTTTCCCACATTTCTTGAGCACTCTTACAAAATGATATCCTGTAAAACTCATCAATGGTTAAAGCAGATGAAATTATATTTCTAGCCCTAACATCATATTGAGCTTTCCTATTTTCTTCATCCGACCATCTAGAAAATTGTTTTGGTACTTCTACTCCATTTTCAAAAACTTTAGGAATAAAAGGACCGTTTAAAATAGCGTCCCAAACGCCTCTATCAACAGACTCTAAAAATATTTGCATACGTACCTTCCAAAAAGGATAATTTTGACCCGCAAAAAGTGGGGGTCTGTTGATAGACGCATCTTCGGCAAAAGTTTGATTTTGTCCGGCCATTTTCGAAAATTTGAATGACTATCAAAGCAAGTTCTGATACCACTTGTTAGAATTGCGCAGCGGAATGTTCGCGTGGTCGGACAAAAATCAAGAGGGGGGGTGAATTGGTTTCTTAATGAAAATTAGGTTTTCAAAATTTTCCCCAAATTTTACCGATTAAAAACTGTGTAAATGTAAATAGAGAAAGGGATAGAGTCTTACACAGGAAATTTATACTGGTTCGGATCAAAAGACCCTACGTCCAGTTGCTAATCACTCAACAGAGGATTAACGCTGTCACTATAAACAAATTGTTACAATACAAATTACAATGGAAGAGATAAAGTAAAAATAACACCTCTCTTGAAATCCACAAGAGATGAAGAATAGCTTTCCCTAGAGACGGCACAGCACACAATCCACTAAGAACTCCACTTAGTGATTCTTATCGCTTCTAGCCCACACCAGGTTCAGAAAGCCCCCTTTCCTTGCAACAAACAGTTCTCTGGCACTTACAGCACTTAACTTTTGTATGGAAAAGGTCGTTCTTCTTTTCTGAGTGCCAAAGGAGAGTTTAAGTAGGGAAATAAGGGTTTAGGATTTGGGGATTTCGAAACTAGGGTTCTTGGTAATTGGGTTTTCGAAAATAGGGTTTGTTTGAAGTTTAAAATCAGAAACAGACTGGAATAATCGATTATTTGGAGTAATAATCGATTAAAACAGAGCCAAATACGTCAGAACCCAATACTCTCTGGTTTAATCGATTATTTGGTGAAATAATCGATTATCTGTACGGAACTGTACCGAATAATCGATTATTTTGCTGTTTAATCGATTAAAGCAGTGAGTTTGTACAGAAAATGGTTTTCTCACTGTTTTAATCGATTATTTACCTATTTAATCGATTAAAGCCGAGCCTGAATGATAAATTTGAGCTTTTTGAAGCTTCTAAGTTACAGACTATGTACCGGCTATCTTAGATTCTATAATTACAGACTCAATCAAACTAAAACAGAGTTATTACAATACAGAAATCATCAATCTTCAATCTTCAATACTCTAAGTCTTTAAGCTCTCGGATCATCATCAAAATCAACATTCTTCATGATTATTATTTGCAACATCAAGTCCTTGAATGTTCAACAAACTCTAAACACAAGAGTGACCCCAATTCACTATCTTTCAAATTCAGTTTACAAATTACAATCAACTCATCAAAGGAACCAGTAAAAAGTAAACTAATTAATTAAAAAGACAATCACCTCCTTAGAAACCCACTAAGGATGAACACCTCCCTAGAATCCCACTAGGGATAGACACCTCCTCTGAACAAATCAAAGGATGAAAAACACCTCCTTTGCAACTAATACACAAAGGATGAACACCTCCCTAGAATCACACTAGGGATGAACACCTCCCCGAACAAATCAAAGGGATGAAAACACCTCCTTAGAATCCTACTAAGGATGAACACCTCCCCGAACAAATCAAAGGGATGAACTGTTTCTATACAGGAAACCCAAGGAAATATAACAGAATAACAACAACAACTTAAACCTTAAAGAGGGAATTTAACACCAACTTCCTAAAAAAATAAGAACAGTCACATGTGACACCTTTAATACCAACATTCACTTTATTATGATTTATTAATTATTATTGGTTCCTCTTAGTATTTGATTACCAATACACTCTTGTAGAAGTAAAGTACACAATAATTAGAACATACACTTAGTGATTAATATACATATCATTCATAAGTGTCAAGTATAACTATATAGTAAATATACATAAAGTCATCCCAAAATACACCTAACAAGGGTTCACAAGACCAGAGCAAACAAACTAACTAGACAAACTAACTATACAACCTAACTAAAGAGGAGATATATTTTGTACGTCCACTAAAATGAAGTATCTCTTGTATCACTGTAGTGGTGTCCGATCAAGTCCTCTACTTAGTACTTGCAGTGATCGTATTTAAACTTTACTTGGAGATGATACCGGGGATGAGTTGTGTTCAACGTCACTTATGCAAACATTTCATAATAACAATACATGCATAGAAAGGGTAAGACAACTTTATATTCACTTAGAGCATGCAAATAACATTGAGTTAATTAGAAATTACACATACAAACATACTAGTAATCAGCACACAAATGATATGATATTATGAATGCAATGTATCCACTAATGTTTTCTAGGACACATTCTAGTATGCAAGACCATGGGGATCCCAAAACCACTTTCTCTTTTCTCTTTTTTTTTTCTTTTTTTTTCGAGAAGGATCAGGAGTTTCACTGGAACATCTCACTGCATCGCGGTAGTATACTCATAATTACTTGTCCAGCTCAACTGATCATGAGAAACCCTGGGGCTTTAGTCAGGATAATCAAGCTTGGTAGTGAGAGTCTCACAGCATAGGTAGTGAGCCTGAGCCACATATGAGCTCGATCACACTCAATCATCCCCGAGGTTAGCATGGAACCGACCCTGATTTTCCATATCCTCCTCATACACTCAATCTCTGACTCATGAACATGATGCATGACTTATCATAACTTCTTCACACTCTTTCAAATTTGTTTCACCTCATTATACTTAAATCACATCTTAACTTCTTCAAAATAATACTAGGTTATTTCTTAAGAAAAATCGACAGAGTTTTCCCCGTAAATCGGACATTCCCAAAATTTTTAACACCTGCAAAATAACCAAAAACAGCCCGAACACTTCTACTTTTCACCAAACCATCCTTCCACCTCATCATATTCATCATCACTCAAAATCATAATTTTCTCAATTTTAATTTATTTTTCTTAAATAATAATAATAATTGCAAATAATTTCCTCAAAATTATTAAAAATTCACTTTCACTTACAATTACTTGTTTTCTCCTAGATCAAAATTATTCCAATACTTTTGAAAAATATTTATTAATTAAATAAAAATATAAAAATTCACCTCATAATTAAATTATAAAATTCAATTTAATATATAAAAAAAATAGTTTTCTTTCTCACATAGTTCATTTCTCACACCTTTCCTCCATTCCACCAAATTATACAATGCAATTCTATATGCTAATCCATCTTAGCAAAAACATTCCACAATAATTTTCTACTTATCATGCTTCATAACATACATACAATATATCTCAATAATCAATTTAAAGCAATTATCATAATACTAAACATAGAAATAGGTTAATTCTCAATCTAAATTCATCAATAAATCATATAAAATTACTAATGATTAAGCAATCGATTCAAACAACATTCATGGATGCCTTATAATCATACAAGGTTCCATACACTCAAGTTGCTCCATTTAGAAGCCATAAAATTCACATAATCTTAAAACTTTAAAAATTCATCAAAAATAGAAATAACATTCAAATAATTCCAAATAAATTTCTAATTAACTTAGAAGTAAAGGGACTTCTTCTCAATGCTATTTCAAGCAAAAGTGAATTATAAAAATTATCCTACCCCTTACCTTATGTTGTAACTTGGTGAAGAGTAACTCTTGATCAAATAATCTATCAAGTCTTTGGGTCTCCTCTTTGCACCTGTAAGTAGTCTCCTACATGCCAATTAAATACCCCTATTAAATCCTTAATTCCAATTATATTAGACCTCTAAAATCTCACCTCCTTCATAGCCTAAAATTCTAAAATTCAAGACTATGGTTCTTTGAGTTATAAAATCATTTCTAGGGCCTAAATTGATGCTAATGGAATTAATACAAGTAGAAGAGAGAAATGGAAGTAATACGCTTAGAGTAGGAAGAATCCTAATAACAAATATGGACAAGGTTCAGTATTTCAGAATTTTCTAGAGTTATATAAGTTGTTTTGGCATGAGGTAAGAGCCAAAATTTCAATAACTTAATTACCTACAATATTGATGAAGGAAATAAATTCAAATACCCTGTAGAATAAATGCAGTTTTTCAGTTTACAGTGGTTGTTTCCAACATGGCTCAACTACAATACCACTCTGAACATGCCTTGGTAATTTGACTATAACTCATGCTACACATAAGCTATTGATATGAAACAATTTTCTAAATTTCGGGGAGATAATTTCCTACAACTTTTATGAAGGAATAAAGTCCTAATTTCACACGTATCCATCTCAGTAATTCAAAAACCTAGGCTGTTGAAACAGGACTACCTCTTAACGTCACAGCTAGAACACTTGATAGTAAAATGGGCATAACTTAAGCTATAAAAATATGTTTAATGTGAAACCAGTTTCTAAATTTCGACAACTTAAAGAGTTACAACTTTCATGAAGACACCAATTCCTAATTCTGTTCACAAACGTCCCAAAATTCAATGAACAGTGACTTACAAATTAGGATGCTTAAGGTTTTTAGCTTAATCACTTCTAATCCTCAATTCTAAGTATTATTCTAGTGCCCTAGGTGTAAAACCTGCAATAACACTCTTCCTACTTCCATTCAAGCTCATTCAAGTGAGGATAAAAATAGAAAATGCACCGTTTTGAAAAATAAAACGGTAGAAATGTAGAAGAGATTGAGATAAACCAACTTACCTCTTGGAGCTTCTCAAGAAAATCAAGATTTTCCCATCCAAATCAAGCTTGAAGGTAAGGAAAATTTTGAGAGAAAGAGAGAAACGAGGAAACTACGGTTGCAGGTTGCAGAATGACACTCTTTCTTTTTAAAGTCAAACATTTCACCTAATAATCCGCTCAGCGCATTTTTGATGCACATTAACCATCATATGTTTCTTGTCAATTTATACACATAATAAACTTTTAATGTACCCACACTCAATGCATAAAAGAAAATAATAATTTCTAAATGTGACAATTAAAATTGTTAAGTTCATACTCAACGTTCAGGCACACACACACAAGTATTTTCTAAAAATTCCCGAAAATCATAAATAATCTAATAAACATAAAACTCTACAGTTACTTTACCCAATTCCTAATAATTTAATTCTTAAAATTTTGACAAAAGTTGTAGAGGTACTGAGAATTAGGATGTTACATCACACATGGTAATGGAGACAACAAATTGTAGAAGCCTATAGAATGTTAACCTCCAAGAATAAGTGTGATTAACAATGAAAGTGCAGAAGACAGTAGAGAAGAGGGTTTTCTCAGAAGGTGTAAAATATCTGTATTTTCTTACTCAAAATTCTTTTCTCAAAATTGATTGAATGTAAATTAAATTTTCGAATTCTGTAATTGTTTATTTTTTATTTTTCATCAAAACTCATTTAAATAGTAAAATAGCATAAAAAAATAGTCGTTGGTCATTAATAATTTCGTAAAGAAAAATCATGATGTATTCAATAATATTTATTCTTCAAAACGGATATATTTTTCAAATTTAAACTACCATAATCGATTATGTTACCAGTATAATCGATTATGACAAAGAGAAAATCATTTTTCCATTTTTGATGCATCATAATTGATTATGACAGTGAAAAATGTCATGTTACGAAATTTTACCACACTTGCTTTGGAGGCTTATGCATAATACTACTTCAACTAGTACCTCCATATCTAGCATTCTAAGACTCTATCTAGTCTTCAGGAATCATCTTAGCTTGCTTCAATCTTGAATAGAATCTTTATCAAATCATATCTTAGGCTTGCTTGAGTCTTGAATGTTGTTGACTTGAATCATCATCAAAATCATCTCTTGGGAATGTAGGGACATATTTCAGATTGCCATCAATCTCCCCCTCATTGCTTTCAATTTCCCCTTTTTTTATGATGATCAAAGAAACACTTAAAATGAATTAAAATGCTTGACTCTATATAGCCAACTCAAGATTAGCACAAATTTGCACATTATAGTGTAGCACAGATTAGCCCAATATATTTAAACTCCCCCTTGTTATGTTAATAACAAAGTTCCCCCTAACTCATCTAAGCAAAACTTCTCCAACTCCCCCTATTTAATTCAAAATTAGGAACGGATTTCATACAGATTTTAATTCATCAAAAAATCTCCCCCTGTTTCACACAGATTAATATCATCAAAATCTCTCCATTTTATTGATACTTATGAAAAATATTGCAAGGAAAATTTAGCACAAATTTGCATAGATTTGCACATAAACCAAGGCAGAGAAGATAATGCATCACAAAGTGTCACAGAGAAGAACATCATATTATGGAGACAATATCTAGGATACCCAAGGCAAATGAAGAGAGAGAAAGATAGGGGAATGGAATAATTGCAGAGATAATGAAATTGAATGCAGTAGTTTCCCCCAATTGCAGTGTTCTTATTTAGGTAGGTTTCAAATTCAAATTCAAATTCACTCATACTACAGATTTTAAATTTCAAATTCAAATTGCAATAAATTTCAAATTCAAATTCCAACAAATTTCAAATTCCCATTCAAATTCAAATTTCAAATTCGCATTCAAATTCAATTTCAAAAATCTCAAACTACAAAAATTTCAAATTTCATAATCTCAAACTACAAAATTTCAAATTTCAAAAATCTCAAACTGCAAAATTTTAAATTTTCATAAATTCAGATTTTCAAAATTCAAAACTTTCAAATTTTAAAGTTGGTCAACAATCGAATTTATGTGGCAGATAAGTGCAGATATTCAATGAAGAAGCATGGGAGACAAGAATAAACTTATCTTTGTGATATTTTCCTGTTTATCCAGCTTTACTCCAATAACCTGCATTGATTTCTTTTCCTTGATAATTACCTGCAACATCAACATACAAATCTAGTTACCCTTTAATTATTTTTGGGTCCTTAAAAAGGTTAGTAGAATCACAAGTCTCTGTCAAAAAACTAAGGATAAAAGAATAGAACCATGATATGAATTTTTTTTTCAAACTTTCAAAAGTTTTTTTCATAATCGATTATCACAGCACCTTCAGAATCAACATAATCGATTATGACAGCAAGAAATTTCACTCTAGAAGACAACATAATCAATTATCACAAAACATACAAAAATAACATAATCAATTATGATAGCAAGAAATCATACTCCAGAAGTCAACATAATTGATTATCATAGTAGAAAATTATTTTGCGAGAATTTTATCATCTAGGCATGTGTAAATGCTTTGACCCTTTAGGCACCTATTCATATTTGTCATTAGATATAACAAAATTATTTATGTAACATCTATTTGATGTATGACATAATTTCATGCAATAAAAACATGTTGGTTTTCTTTGAAAAGGTCTAAATGAGTTTCTTAAAGTTTTTGAAACTAGTTTCATATCTGTTTTCCTTGACTCTTTCACAAAAATAGTTTTATGAGGTTCTAAACTTTCTTTGGGTTTGTAACCAAGTCCAGCTTTGCTAGAATCCCCTCTTTGATAACCTAATATAGAATCAAGATTTTCAGAAGATTTTGAAAACTTGTTCATTATTTTCTCTAACTTGAAAATCTCATTTTCCAAATGATTACAATTTTCACAAGGTTTATCAACATCTTTATCTTTAGCCAAAGTTTTAAATTTATCAACATCTTTCTTTAAGCACTCATTTCCTTTTTCAAGTATACCAACAATATTTTCTAATGCATGAAACTTTTGTTTAAGTGCAGTATGTTTCTTCGCTAGTCTTTCAAGATGTTCAAACATTTCTTGATAGGCTTCAAGCAACTCATCATATGCATTTGAGGATTTTGTGCTACTTACTTGTGATGAGATTTATTGTGATGAGGCTTCATCATCACTCTTTGTCATCAAGCAAAGATTTGCTTCTTCTTCTTCATCACTGATTTCGGAAGAACTCTCTTGTGTTGTGGAAGAATCATTATAAGCTTTGTGTTTTCTCTTATAGATATTGTTCTTCTCTTTCTTCTTCTCTTTCACATCTTTCTTCTCTTTCTTAAGTTTTGGACAGTATGGTTTGATATGGCCAAGCTTTCCACATCCATAACACTCGTACCTATTGGTTTTCTCTTTTCTTTGTTGTCTCTTTTTCTTTTTCTTCATAAAATGAGAAAATTGTTTAGCTAAAAGAGATATATCGGAATCTGAAAACTTACCTTCATTTTCACTTTCATCCTGTGCAGTTTTTACTACATTTAGAGCTATCGTCTTGGCTTGGTTATGTTCACCGTTCTTTAACTTTCGTAGTTCCATCTCATGCTCTCGCAGCTTTCCAAATAATGTAGCAATATTCATTTCTGTGAGATATTTTTATTCTGTAATAGTAGTGACCTTTGGTTGTCAATTTCTATCTAAGAATTTCAAGATCTTTGTGTTCAACTCCTCATTGTCAAAACTCTTTCCTAATACTTTCAAGTGATTTACTATATGTGTGAAGCATGTTTGGAAATTTGTGATGCTTTCATTCTGCTGCATTTGAAACAATTCATATTCTGGGATGAGTGTGTTCTTACGTGCTTGCTTTACTTCATTTATTCCTTCATGTGTCACTTCATGAGTGTCCCATATTTCTTTTGTTGTCTTGCATTGTGAGACCCTGAAAAATTCATTACGAGTTAAGGCAGAAACAATAGTGTTTCGGGCTCTTACATCATATTGGGCACACTTGTTTTCATCCGGCGTCCATTGGTCAAAAGTCTTTAGAATAGCTCTAAACTCCGTTATTCTCATCGGAATGTAGGGACTCTTGAGTACAGCATCCCAAACACCGTAATGTAGTGTTTGTAAAAATATTTCCATTCTCGCCTTCCAAAACTGATAGTCTTCTCCTTCAAATAATGGTGGTCTGTTTATTAAGGTTCCTTCCCTATAAACCTGATTCTGTATAGACATCTAGACAAATCGTTTAGAAATAATTTATCTAACCAAGCTCTAATACCACTTGTTAGACAAATGGTATCTAGAGGGGGTGAATAGATGCACAAATTGAAATAGATGTCAAATTAAAAATTTATTTTAAGATATCTAATAATTTATTAATTTAATTTTAATTATCGAATTGAACACAAATAAAATAGAAGCGATAATATAATCAGAGAGATAAAAAGGGAGGATGTAAGCACAGAGATATAGGGAAAAAGAAAAAGCACAAGAGATAAGCACATAACAATTTATACTATTTGGGTATAGCCAACCCTACATCCAATTCCCAGTCAACTCTAATCACAAGAGTGACCCCAATTCACTATCTTTCAAATTCAATTTACAAATTACAATCAACTCAGCAGAGGAACCAGTAAAAAGTAAACTAATTAAAAAGACAATCACCTCCTTAGAAACTCACTAAGGATGAACACCTCCCTAGAATCCCACTAGGGATGAACACCTCCTCTGAACAAATCAAAGGATGAAAAATACTTCATTTGCAACCAATACACAAAGGATGAACACCTCCGTAGAATCACACTAGGGATGAACACCTCCCGAACAAATCAAAGGGATGAAAATACCTCCTTAGAATCCCACTAAGGATGAAAACACCTCATTAGAATCTCATTAAGGATGAACGTCTCCCCGAACAAATAAAAAGGATGAACAGTTTTCACACAGGAAACCCAAGGAAATATAACAGAACTTAAACCTTAAAGAGGGAATTTAACATCAATTTCCTAAAAAAAAAAAGAGCAGTCACACCTGGTAATGGAAACAACAAATTGTAGAAGTCTATAGAATGCCAACCTCCAAGAACAAGTGTGATTAACAATGAAAGTGTAGAAGGTAGTAGAGAAGAGGGTTTTCTCAGAAGGTGTAAAATATCTCTATATCCTTGCTCAGAATTCTTTTCTCAAAACTAATTGAATGTAAATTGAATTTTCGAATTTTGTAATTGTGTATTTTTTATTTTTCATCAAAACTCATTTAAATAGAAAAATAACATCAGAAAATAGTCGTTGGTCATTAATAATTTCGTAAAGAAAAATCAGGATGTATTCAAAAATATTTATTCTTCAAAACGGATATATTTTTCAAATTTGAACTGTCATAATCGATTACGTTACCAGTATAATCGATTATGACAAAAAGAAAATCGTTTTTCCATTTCTGATGCATTATAATTGATTTTGACAGTGAAAAATGTCATGTTACGAAATTTTATTACACTTGTGCTTTGGAGGCTTATGCATAATACTACTTCATCAACTTGTACCTCCATATCTAATATTCTAATACTCTATCTAGTCTTCAGGAATCATCTTGGCTTGCTTGAATCTTGAATAGAATCTTTATCAAATCATATCTTGGGCTTGTTTGAGTCTTGAATGTTGTTGACTTGAATCATCATCAAAATCATCTCTTGGGAATGTAGGGACATGTTTCACATTGCCATCAATCTCCCCCTCATTACTTTCAGCCTACGGGTTGGGGCAAGGGATACTATGAATGTTATCATGATTGAGGACATAATAATAAACAATATGATATATGATGAGGGTCAACCTAAAAATAATAACACAAGAAACCAACATGCTTAACAACAACATGATGTTAATAAGTATGAGGAGTCATCAACATTATAGAATGTGACTTTGCTTGTGGTGGTAGTATGAGTTCTATTAGAAAATGTTATCTCTAGGTTATTCATAATGTCAACTTCATCATGTCAAACTTTTGGATATGATTTCCTCTAGTTACTTTTATGAATATTGACTTTCACAACTTTAGTCTTCTCTAAGAAGACCACATTATCATCACAGTTAATATTGAAGTGAATGAAAAACCTTCATAAATCAAGAATTTCAATAGAAATTTTCTACTGGTCAACTTTCTCAAGCTCGATACTTTTAACTTCATTAAGCAGCGATACATAGAACCTTTACTTTGGATCATAGAAGAAAAAATTGTACAATGATGTATGTCATTTTACTTGTTATTTCTTGATCTAAAAACATTTTATAAGATAATTATTTTCTCCATAAATCATGGATTTAACATGTTTTCATTAAAAGCAAAGCATAATACAATATTTCTTAATTTATTGCATTTTGCATAGTTTTAGCATAAAAAATAATATACATGCATACATCTACAATGCATATTTCTTTTTCTTCTTTTGTAGGAGAGGTAATTTGAGATGGACCATATTGATGGAAATAAAGGCCCAAATTGATATAGTCGAGTTTCACTCTTCTCGGAAGCCAAAGTTTACTTATGCAGCCCACTTGCGAAATGTTACATGTGAACATTTTGAATCAAACAAATTAATTGGTGCAAGAATCTAATTTAGTTGAATTAAAGGTCAGCAAGAATCAACCATTAAATGTAAACCAGTGTTGGGTCACGCAAAATAGGAAAGAAGCGAATTATTTCCTCCAAATCAGTTCTAAAAACTTCTAGTCACAGCAATCTAGTTTTGTAATTTTTAACTAGGGAAACAACTAATTTTATTATAATCAATTTTAAACTTAATTTCTTTGGTTCAATCTCGTACAAGGTCTAATGAGAATACAATCACAATGTCCTACTCTAGGGCAAGCAATTGTTTCGTCTCGTCCTCATTTTCTTTTTTGTTCTCATTTTTTAGTTTAGTTTTTAGTTAGGCGAGCTCATTTATTGCTACTGCATTTTCGGCATGTTCTCTTTTATTTAATTTGCAATTTCTATTGAATACAATTTATATTATTCTATTTTCTTTATTTATTTAGTGTTTATTTTAATTTCTCGTTATTTAATTATTTTTTAATACTGCTTAATTTTCGTTTTCAATTCATCTTTTTTCAATTCTAATTCTCAATTTAGTTTTAGAGTTATTGCTTCCAGAAATTTTAAATTAATTATTGTACTATTTTATTTTAAAGAAATTTTTTATTTTACACTTTTAGTTAAAAGCATTTTATTTTAATTTTATAAATTTTAGTTATTTAAATTTTGCTTCAATTTAATTTTAATTATTGCATCTGTTTTATTTTAAAGCGATTTTTTATTTTACTTTTTTAATTAAAAACACTTTATTTTAATCTTATAAACTTCAATTATTTAAATTTTGTTTCAATTTAATTTTAATTGACGTTAATATTCTACTACAATTCGATTTTAATTTTCATTATTCTACATCAATTTATTTTTTTCACTCTTTCATTCATCCCTCTATTTGTTGTTTAGAGAGAATGATATATAGTAATGAGTACGTTCATATAATTGTTTCCTTGTGATATTCGACACTGGACTAGCTATACAACATTAGTTTAACAACTTGTTTATTATTTTTTTTATTAGTATTTTGTGTGACCAAAATGTTGTTGTCACATATCAAAGGTTATGTAAATCTCCTCAGTACCTTTGGTATCATTCCTAATAGTTGACTAGTTATGGATGTTATACTTTGAATAAATTTGAAATTGTTGTCTCTACACCGCACATGGACATGAAGTTTCTAGCCAAGAATGAGAATACGATCATTGTTGAATAAGACCTAAAGAAGAACAATGATTGTTATATTGATAATCTAAGTGTCATTGTACACCTTCAATTCATCTAAGGTCAAGAATATTGCAATGTCTCAAAACAGGTATCTATGGGTAGGGATAGTAAAACAGGAAAGGTCCGGCGAGCTGACCCACCAAAATATTGCAGTGTGGGTTGGTGCTTTCAACCTGTCAGCCTGTTTTAGCCCACCCAACCAAGCCCGCCAACCCGTCAGGCTAGGCCGCGAGATGGGGTGGGTCAACCCGTGGTCCGTCTAATTAATAAAAAAATAATTTTTTATTGTAATATTGTAAATATAAAGTTAAAAATTGTAAAAAGAGAATTAAAAAAGTCTCATTCTCACTTATTATAGGAAATATTCTTCTTCCTCAAATACAACTTTCTCTCTCCTCTTCTCCTGTTGCTCATTATCTCATCCTTATTCATTCTAAGCATCTGATTATTCTTATTCTTATGACTTGAATTAAAGGTGTAATAATTACTCGAAGAAAAACAATGTGAAGTTTTATCAAATAAAAAATCTATAGGTATTTAAATTTTTCAATATAAAAAATATAAATTTGACAAGTTTTGATGTTATTTATATATATTTGTTATTATTTATTATTATATAAATTTATTATTATTCTAAATTATAATATCTTAAAATAATGTGTTGATTTATATTATTAACTCAGTAAATATATATATATATATGTGTGTGTGTGTGTGTGTTGAATTATTGACAAACAAATAATAATCTAATTATTAAATTTATTAAAAATTTTGATTTAAAAAAAAATTATTTTTTTTTTAATTATGGCGTGTCAACCCGCCAACCTGCCTTTTGGTGGGATGGGACAAAGTCTACAGTCTGGCATGGCTATAGTGGGTCATCTCGCCCGGTCCCGTTTTTTGCGGGCCAAAGGCAGGCAGACCAAAAAGGAACGATCAAAGCCTATTTTGTCATCCCTATTACGGGATAAAGTTAAGACAACCTTCATCACTAAAAGAGCAAATTACTATCATAAGGTCATGTCATTTGCATCAAAACATGTGACCAACCTATCAACTTTTCATGGACAAAGTATTCAAGGACCTAATCAAAGATATCATGGATGTGTACATCATCGATACAGTGGTCAAATCAACTAATGTCAAAGATTATATGCAACACCTCAAATGCGTATTTGTGGAGGTTAGAAAGAAGAACATACATTTGAATGTTAAATAAATTGTTTGGAGTAAGATGAAGAAAGTTTTTGAACTTCATGATCACTCAAAAGGGAATTAATAGCTTCCCTCCCTTGTTTCCTTTCACATTTACCTAAAAAAATCATGAAGTCATTTTTCCAAGTGCTCGAAACACCTCAAAAATTTGACTTTAATAACTCAAATGAAACATTGTTTCTCATTATACATATTAAACTAAAAACAAGTTACATCCTCAAATGTAAAATGTTTCAACAATTCAAATGAGACACTCCTCAATGCTTGAAGAATGGAAGAAACAAAGTCCCATTTATTTCAAAGCATAATTATCCAAGCATTAAAGAAATTATGCTAAGTTATCTAAGAATTAATTTTAGCAAATACTTTCAAAGTCTTCTAGTAGCCAAGAATCTACAATCTAATTAAGCATGTTTTGAGGAAGGTAGAACTCATTAATAAGATGATAGTCTATCAAATTATCTAAGTTATTGTTATGATTTGAAACTTGCATGTTGTTTCGTTATGCTTGTGAGTTTCACGTCATTTAGTAGTTGAGGTCAAGAGTAGTTTATATATATCCAAAATCATGACGGACTAGAGCTCCAAAGTAGACAATACCTCAAACATGAAAATTTACCCTAACAATATTATCATAGTGGACATAAGACCGGGACACTTTCATTTCTAGACAAAATATTGGTGTTCACAGTAGAGTTAAGAGTATAATCTCGCTCCACTCATATATATCCCCTTAGTCTTCAGACTGTGGGTTATATTTCGATACGCTCATAAGTTCTATATCGCTTAGGAGTCAAGGTCAAGGGTAGATAATATACATCATTCTCTATTAACCCACTGAAATGTCTTTTAAGGACAAAACCATGAGAAACTAAAGTTTCAAAATAGACAATACCTTAGACATGGTTATAGACTCTAACGATGCTATCATAACGAATACGAAACCAAGATACTTTCGTTCCTAAACAGAACACATACCAATGAAAAAATTTCATTAATACAACTTAATAACTTAACTATAAAAATTATCTCATTAAAAACATTTTCTATGAAAAAAATTATTGAAAAGAAAAAAAAATCTTTAAACAAACTTTTACATCTATATTAAAATTTAAAAACTTTATATCAAAACTTACGAAAACATATGATAAATAAATGTGAATACTCAATCTTATATGTACAAAATATATTATTAGGGTTGTATAAATTTAACCCTACCTATATCCTCAGTTAATGGGTATTTTGCCCAATAAAGCATTGAAGTCATTCCCCTATACAAATTCAACACAATCCCCACTAGCTAACGTCATTCCATTACTTAGTACTCATCCCACCTTAGTTTAATTATGTTAATGTTTGTTTAGTTATCATATTATTATATTAAACACTTCAGTGTGACCCCCTTGTCCTTGTCCATATCTAATATTCTTTTGAAGGAATCTCTAAACGGTATAATGCCCTCTTTCTCTTATAAATAAAGATTGATTTATATTGTATATATGATATTTGATGAAATGTCTATGTTTAATTAATTTTGAAAGACTCATTGGTGTTTTCTACAGTAGAGAAACAAATATAGGTCAAATCCCCAATAAGATCTTTACATTAACTTAATATTTTCGTCCTTATCAATGGTATGCGCAACATGTAGCGTGACATAAGGGAAATACAATTAAGAAATTTCCTTTCAATTTTCAATTAATTTTGTCTCCCATTTATACAGATACTATATCATGGTGCTCATTATCGCCCAAATTTGGTTTTATTTCTCTTAAATTCGAATCAGTTCTCTGTTTTATTTTTGGATGAATCAGTTATCTTTTGAGGTTGCTTTCATAATGAATCTAGGTTTTATCCGAGCAAATTTCAGTGAAAGTCAATTTTGTTCATTTTTAGGAATATATTTAAATACAGTTTTTTTCATTAACATGATTCACTGCATCTCAAGGTTTTGTCATGGTTTAGTAAATAAGTAAAGTCCTTTTCAAGAAGCTAATAAAACTAATATAAAGCGTTTTCAAGAAACTAATAAAACCCAAGTAACCAGTGATTTGAAAATTTGAAATATTCGTTCCGAAATTATGCCAAGATTAAAAAAAAAAGGTTCCACGGTTGACATTTCATTAAGGTTCTCCAATGATGATTTTCCATTAAGAATATAAAACTCCAGAGTGACGTTTCATTAACAATTAACAAATATGGTGATGTTGTTGCTAATCGACCTCAAAAATCTTCTCCTAACATCCTCTCTACCTCAATTAATAGAGTTTAACAATCAAACCCTAGGTTCAGATTTTAATTAAGGTTCAGTTTGAATTTTGGAACCAATAATTCTAGGAACAAGGGAATAATTCTGGAGAATATTGCACAAACAAACCATGGTTAAGGCGAGAGGAACATGTCACCCCTTTCATCATCACCTCCTATTTTAAAGCGTTGTTATTGTCTTTCTCGGTGTAATCATCTGACTTTCTTAATTTCTTTGTCATAAAAAGATTCACAGCTTCAACAAGAAATGTCATCTTTGTGAGTTTGGCTAGGCCAAGTCTTCTTTTCAAACATGCCCCCCTCCCTCATCTTCTCCTTTCATTCTTCATTCATTTTCCATGTGGCTTCTTTTTAGTTATTGATAATATTAATACCCCATCTTAATCAACCTAATTCAGTTTATTGATTTCTCTAAAGCCTTAATCTATTAGAACAAACTTTTGTTAGAGAATCTTTCGAAAGGACTTCTTCACATATTGGCTTCTCTTCTTTCTTTTGTTTTTGTTTGCCAGATTTTCTCAGGTATTGTACAACTAAAAAACAAAACTATCTTATGTTTCTGTAAGTGGTGAAGACAACTAATATGGGAACTAACCGGCAGGAGCATGAAATTTCAGAAGGAAGATCTGAGGTAAAGTGGTCACAATTCAAAGCTATAGTCAATTGCCCTTTTTATGATAGTTAACAATTCTGAATTCCACTGCCTAATTCAGGAGACATGTCAAGAGATGGTAGAAAATGAAGTGAAGGACACTCAGAAAGATCCAACGCACAGATTAATAACTGAGAGTTGCAAGTCAAACAGCATGGTTGTAAAGGTAATTCTTATATTCCCACTTTTTTCTTCTTTCTTTTTAGATGTTGCATGTTCAATTGAAGCTGAAAAATGGTATGGATAGCAGAAACGGCACACGTTGATTCCTGCTCACATTATAGCTGAAGCCATATCAACTATCCCTGATCTTGACATTAGATGGTCAGGTCCAATCACATCAAAAGAAATGGAATATGTTGAACAATATGTCCTAGCAAAATATCCAGAATATTCAGGCCTCATGGAAGGAGATGGAAATGGGATAGACTTGTCTAGCTTTATCATCTATGAGGAGCCTTCAGAACCCATAATGGATGATAGGGGCAAGTCACCAAGAGAGTCTTCTACATATTTGTTTGGCTGTAATCTCCCTGAAATGGATAGGGCCAAGATCCAATTGGAGCCATCAAGATTACTAGACATTCTCAACAAGAAATCCTCATTTACTGGAAGTTTCATCTCTATCCCAGAAATTCAAGCTCGTAATAAGGTTTTGAAGCATTATGGGTTGCCTGATGAAGAGTACCTTGTTCTCTTCACTCCAAGCTACAAGGATGCTATGATGCTGGTGGGAGAAAGTTACCCTTTTGTTAAAGGAAACTACTACATGACCATTCTTGATCAGGAAGAAGACTACATCAGGGAATTTGCTTCTTTTAAGGAGTCCAAGGTGATCTCAGCACCCAAGACTTGGCTGGATTTGAGAATCAGCGGGTCTCAGCTGAGCCAAAACTTTAGGAGGAGGTGTAAGATCAGCTCAAAAGGTTTGTTCTCTTACCCAGTTGATGCAAATGGAACAATGCATTGGATTTCTGAGGCTCATAGGAACAACTGGTATGTTCTACTTGATGCATCTGCCTTGGTAGTGGGAAAGGATAGGCTACATCTTCTTGCACTTCACCGGCCAGATTTTGTCATCTGTAGTCTTGACAACACTCCTTCCAACCCTTCAAGAATCATTTGCCTCTTAGTGAGAAAGAAATCCTTTGAGATCTCAGCTACTTCTTCTCAGGTAGTTGAATGAGTGATAAGGATTACTTTCTTCTGATTTTAGAGCACCAAATGGACAAACTTTCCATGCAGATCCTTAGGTGTTTTCTCTCCTACCAGAATTGGAATTTCACCTTAAGTAACTTACATCAATCTTTAATGCAAACTTCTGTTATGCAAACTACTAAGGTGAACTTCCAATTCTGATTGAAGAACACTATCATAAGCACTTAATAAACTGCATTTAAGTTTTGTCTAAGCAAAATTTGGTTTCATTGATTCTGAGAAGTTATGAATTTTCCTGGGGTACTTATGTAGACTGAATAAATGAGGACATGCACACATAAGACCACTTATTACCTACCGATAGGAACAAATTAAGCATTCCTAATCATCTGCCTTGTTTATTACTTAAAAGCTATATATAAATTAATTATCTTAGTTTGGTGAGTTATTTCTGCCAAACCCATTTTTTCAACGTTAATCAATTAGTTTTGAAGAACTTCATCTCACTTTAACTAGTCTGACTTCAATTCGGAGAGTAACAAATTATAAATGCATGTGTTGATTACAAACCTCTTATCTTTATTTACTGCCAGAAAACTCTCTTATCTAGATTTGGTATGCTTAGTCTTCAAACCTTTAGGTTCCAAAACTGGAAGCTTGCAAACCCTGGCCGTTTATATTCAATCTAGCAAGAGACAAAAATACAAATACATACGCGTGCAAAATTTAGTTAGCTGAGTGGTGTCACGAAATTCTGTGCTGGCATTTGGTAACATCTATGCTTTGGGACGTGTAGACCAAGACAAGTAATGCATTAAGTTATTCGAGTGAAGCATAACCAGTCACCTTAGCAAGTTGTCTGCAGTGCAAAGGTCAAAACCTAAAAGGTTCTTTGTCCTTCTCGATACTGTAACATTTGTTTTGTTCTATGTTACAATAAGTACAAAAGGATAAATTTCTCAAGACCGTGGATGAGTCAAGAAAATGTCCAAATAGAAATGCAATAGATTAAATACTAACTGGCTATCTTCATTCATCCCATGCTCAAAGTGCATCTTATTTCTGGTTTTCTTTAACCTTAAAGACAATTATGTACTGTTAGTTTTATTTGCAGTTACATTTATTTGCCATTACAAGCAACTTGGTTCTTTGAGAATCTGGAAGGTTGATGTTGGACTTTTCTCTGAACATAGCATAAAAGAGTCCCTTTTCAGGAACTAAAGTATTTATTGCTCGGTCACTGCGTTGATAAAATTCTTCAAAATATTCAAAGAATCATTGATACTCTTACTGTATGAGGGTCAAACATTTATTTGTCATGTTGGCCTCCAGCACTTGCAAGGTAAAGTGGCCACTAATGCATCTTTCTGTCATGTCAAGATTGAAAGTTTATGGTGCACAAATAATGCAGTTAATAATAGATAATCTAAATTAACTAAATTTGGAGGAGGGGAGATAAGTGAAGCTTTCCCACTATGGTAACTAACACCATCCCACTATGTTGCACTGGGTAGTATAATCTGGTGTTTCATTCCAAGACAGAGAGAAGGAATCATCTATACTAGCAAGTTTGTCAATGCCGCATGCTTTGTTATTATAGCAAGTTTCATTGTGTTTTTAAGCTCAAATGTGATTAAAGAATACTGAATCTTCAATAGTGTCCCGAGTAAAATTCATTATAAACTTGTAGTGCTCTTCTTGAAATCAAGTGATTTAACCCATTATTGATTTAAAACCTGATACAGTTATTTTGCTATATTGCATTTCGAATATATTTAAAACATTTGGTTTTCTTTCCATCTGCTTAACTTTTCAATCTGAATTTATATTTTTACCTATTATTTTAAAAATATTGTATAAAACATATCATTAGTCCATTGGGTGAAATTAAAAACCTCTTATTTTGGTTATTATTTATGTCAATGATGTTTTAAGATATCTCATAGCTAATATGTTTTTTCATAATGGTTGAGTTTAAAACTTGTGGAAGGAGAACTTGGCTATTTTCACCAGAAGAGTTTATCCCGTGTCCATAAAATATGTAGGAAGAAAAGAGTTTAAAAATAGAGTATAAGAGAGAACGATCAAAAGAAGGAAGAAAAGAAGAATAAAATGTAAAAGAGCATTGAGAAAAAAAAAATGATGGGGAGATGAAGTCGAGTGAAGAAGAAGAGAACATGAGATAAAAGGATAACAACTTTTTCTTTCAAAATTTGTTGGAGACGGTTGATAAAAATTACTCTTGCGATCTCTCCACTTATAAATTCTAACAAATTATCATCTTTGTACCTATTTATAAAGAATTTCTTAATTTATTTTATAAATATTATAATTTTTTCATGTTTTCTAAAAGATCTTTAATATATTAAAAAAACTTAATAAAAATAGTAAATATTGAAAAATAATTAAATAAAGTTTTTCTTTTTCTTTTTAGGATATGGAAGAAGTTGGATAACCATTAATTATATAAGTATTATTCTCTTTCTAAGCATTATTTAGTTATATCTAAACAAGATGGTTAAACATAATTTAAAAAAAATCAAACTATAATTTTTAGATAATTTTACCGTCAATAAATAAACTAACTTTATTTCTTAAAGTGTGAATCAGTCGATAAAATTGTATAAACTTTTTAATAATTAGTTGAAACTAAAGAAATATTGGTTGATGTAGTCAGTTATACCAAATCTATTAATAAAGTATATTTTTCTTCCAAAATTATATTTAGTAGGTTTTATAAATAATCATTTGTCATTCTATTTAACTGTATTCAATTAATATTGGAAATAATTTATATTATTAATTTATTGTATCTGATATTGTTCGTTAAAAAAATTCCTATTCTGCTTTGAAGTTAGATGTGATTGTGCATATGGTAGAATTATCATAATTTATTACTATTCACCTTTTCCTTCCTAGTATTGGAAGCCAAAATGACAAATAAATCTTTGATTCTCTTACCGTGTGGATACCATTAATTGATTTTTAGCAAGATACTTAAATAGCAGGGATTCTTCTATACATGGAAAAATGGTACTCCATGTCCTCTCTTCTAATTTTCATGAATGAATGATGTTGTTACTTGAGTTGAGTGTAATTATGCCCCCACTTCTACCATTACAGTTATTGAGAACCGTGAGAATCTCCTTTAAATGACGAGTTCCTTGGTCATTCTTTATAAATAGAAACCCCAAACTAATGACAAATAATTTTGGCTGGTTTACTGAAAAATGCATTGAATACATTGACCTATGAACATCAATTAATAGTTATCTTGAACACGAAATGTCAAAGTTAAAAGAGGAATGTGCCTATAACAGATGTCTTGATTTAATTTTCAAAGTGCTTCATTCCCTCTTCTTCATTAATACATTCTACTTAGATTTGTGAAAGAAATAATATTTCTTGCACATCATTTCAGTCTCATTACTACAGCAAAACCTAAGGGTACAATACATAAAACAGGGGATAGACGCCACTGCATATGGCAAGTCAGATAAAAGGAAAAAGGAAATATAGGCCATTGCGAACCAAAAACTTCCACTGCATATGGTAAGTCTTGCTTCCAAAAACTGCTGCAAACTATGATGCCCATTGCTAACCATAGGCCAAACCCTGGTAATGGGACAGCACTATATCTTATATATTATACAAAACAAGCATCAGGGAACATTTGGTGTAGGCATCAGTACCTCGTTCTACCATCACCCTCAGTTATCACATCCTTGAAGGATCCATTACTGGGAATCATCGGCAGCACGTGTTCCTGATGAGGCACTATGACATCGAGAAGATAGGGGCCAGGGGTCTGCAACATTTTCTGAATTGCAGCTCTAAGATCTTCCTTCTTCGTCACACGCACTGCGGGTATCCCACAAGCATCTGCGAACTTTAGCATGTTTGGGAATATCTCACTTTCTCTAGAAGGGTCTCCCAGATAGGTGTGAGCTCTGTTGGCCTTGTAGAACCGATCCTCCCACTGAACCACCATACCCAGGTGCTGATTATTCAACAACAATATCTTAACAGGGAGATTCTCCACTCTTATAGTCGCCAACTCCTGAACATTCATCATGAAACTCCCATCCCCATCAATGTCAACCACAACTGCACCAGGGTTCGCAACGGCAGCACCAATAGCAGCAGGCAATCCAAAACCCATAGCTCCAAGACCTCCGGAGGTCAACCACTGCCTAGGCCTCTTGTACTTGTAGAATTGTGCAGCCCACATTTGATGCTGGCCTACCCCAGTGCTAATAATAGCATCCCCATTTGTCAACTCATCAAGAACCTCAATGGCGTGCTGAGGAGAAATCCCATCCTCAAACGCCTTATAACTCAAAGGAAACTTTTCTTTCTGCACATTAATCTCTTCTCTCCAAGCTCCAAGATCAAGCCTATCCTTCACGCCCATAGCCTCCAAAATCCTATTAATCCCCTGTAATGCCAACTTCAAATCCCCACAAACCGACACGTGAGGCTGCTTGTTCTTCCCAATCTCAGCTGAATCAATGTCAATGTGAACAATCTTAGCCCTACTAGCAAAAGCCTCGAGCTTTCCGGTAACGCGGTCGTCAAACCTTACCCCAAAAGCAAGCAACAAATCACTTTTATCAACGGCGTAGTTGGCATAAACAGTACCATGCATGCCCAACATTTGAAGGGAATGTTCATGGCCAATGGGAAACGTTCCAAGGCCCATCAAAGTGCTGGCAACGGGTATTCCGGTGAGTTCCACAAAGCGCTTTAACTCAGCGCTGGAGTTCAAAGAGCCACCTCCGACATACAAAACGGGCTTCCGGGACTCCAATATGAGTCTGGCAATCTGGTCCAATTGGGCCTCGCTGGGGTCCTTCGGCAGCCTGGAGGCATACCCTGGGAGCTTGACGAGAGGATCCCAATTAGGAACCGCCAGTTGCTGCTGAACGTCTTTGGGGATGTCGATGAGGACTGGGCCGGGCCGGCCCGAAGTGGCCACGAAGAAAGCCTCGCTCACCACCCGAGGAATGTCGTCCACGTCAAGGATGAGGTAGTTGTGTTTGGTGATGGATCTAGAAACTTCCACAATCGGGGTTTCTTGGAAGGCGTCGGTCCCGATCATCCGCCGCGGGACCTGCCCGGTGATTGCCACCACCGGCACGCTGTCCATCATCGCGTCCGCGAGGCCGCTCACCAGATTCGTGGCGCCGGGGCCGGAGGTCGCGATGCACACGCCGGGGAGTCCCGACGACCGCGCGTAGCCCTCGGCGGCGAACACGCCGCCCTGCTCGTGGCGCGGAAGCACGTTGCGGATGGCCGAGGAGCGCGTGAGCGCCTGGTGGATCTCCATCGATGCGCCGCCGGGGTACGCGAAGACCGTGGTGACGCCCTGCCGCTCCAGCGCCTCCACAAGAATGTCGGCGCCCTTGCGCGGCTCCCCGGGCGCGAACCGCGAGAGGAAGGTCTCTGCGGTCGGAGGTGACACGACGACTGCGGCGGGCGTGGCGGGCGGAGGCTTGGGAAGGGTGCATGAGATTGCGAGAGGGTGACCATGAGAGGGGTTGATGAGCTTTGCATGAGAGAGAGGGAAGGTGGATCTGACAATGCGTTTGGGAAACGAGGAGGATGGAGAAGAAAATGGGGTTCTGGAAGCGGTGGCCGCCATCGTGAGCTGAGGGTACTGTGAACAGAGTCTCAGTGTGTCTGATATTCATTTATGTAGACGGGAGAGGAGCTTTTCTTTTACCTTTTTGCCCTTGAGTTTTGTGATCACTTATGGTGCTTCCACTTTGGTATAATGGTAAACTCCCTGAAGTGAGTGACACTGATTGAGTGACTGAGTGTGTGGATTGTATGTAGAGTGAGATTGTGTCCTCCGAGTATGACAGCCACATATGATAATATCAAACCTTTACAAACAAAATAAACCACCATTAGGCATACATAAATCACGTGAGGATGGAATTAAACTATACTTCTGTACTTGTTTTCTTTCTCACTTGTTATGCCATTGAAAATAAATAAATCATTGTAATCCAACCGCATTTATGATACTTTCAAACTTTAAAATGAATTCATCTTATGGACTAAATTAGTCCTGAAACTTGACCAACTACTATCTAGTTAATAATAATTATACAATAACACGTATCTAATTAAATAAGATCGTTTGTAGTTAAATTTTTTAAATGACTTACAATAATATTATTTATTCATTAAGTTTTTATAGTATATGCAACTCTAACTTGACTTCTTTAAATTTAAATACTACATCTTTAACCATATAATAACAGTTTTTATTACATGTATCTTAAATGCACATGTCAAGAATATTAGTTACTTAACTTTTTTTCTATTCACATGAAAAAAAAATTAAAATTTAAAATAAAAAATATAAATTTTTTTATTTTTTTTATAATTTTTTTCTTAACTGTTTTTTTATCTTGTATTTATATATGTTCTATAAATCTATAAGAAAAAAATATTAACAAACTTTTAATTTCTTTTTTTTATCGATAATAACAATGTAATTTTGTCAAATAAAAACAATGTGTAATTAATATTTTTAACTTGCGCCTTAAGGACACAAGTTATATTATCAAAATTAAAATTAAAATAATTTGAATATAATAAAAATATTAACAATAAATTTAAATAAATTATAAAAATAACAAAAATATAGGAACGAATCATTATTAAAAAAAATAACAAAACAAAAAGTATCATTAAAAAATTGTAATTGACAAAAAGGCAAAGAAAATAAAATTTATTATTACTTTATAGTAGGAACATGTTCTTGGAGTAAAATATATCAAAATCACGTGAGATCAATAATTGAAGATTTTTTTTTCTTACAAATTTATGATAAAAAAATTATAGAAAGATAAAAATTATATTTCTTATTTTATATCTCATAATAATATATTTTTTAAAAATTATTTAAATAAAATTACTATCAATTTAATTACTCCATCTATTTCAAAATAGTTGACATTTTGAGTATAAAGTTTTGTTTGTGAAAACATTATATATTTATTAGGGATAGAAAAGATAAGAAGTTATTTAAATTGTTAAAAGAGAAAATATTAAGATGAGATAAAGGTATAAGTGGAAAAGGAATAATAAATTTATTGAAAATAATGAAATTAATGTTTATATTGATCAAACATTAAAGGTTATATACTTTGAAACAAAGGAATAGGAATATCTAATTATAATGGTTTATTATTCATGTAAAAAAATCAATTAAGGAGAATATAATTTTTAATAGAAAGTAATTATTGCTTTTTTATTATTTTTAATTTTTCTCTCTTTTTATTATTTTTTTATTGAATCAATGTGGTAATAATAAGAAAAATTATTTGATCAATTTATTCGTTAAACTAGCATATTTACTCTACAAACGTAATAATCTTTATATCTCCTGATTCTTTTATTTTTCTCTTCCCTTGTTTATTTTTTAATTTTTTTTTACTCATTTAATTTTTGTTTTTCTTTATCCCTCTTACATTCTCTTTTTTTTCTAATTAATGTCATAAATAATATATTTTGAAAGAAAAATTATTAAAACATTTGACTCTTTATTTACCCAATAAAACATGTTTACCCTTCCTAAGCAACAATATTTCTCTCTCTTCACTCATTCTTTTATTTTTCTCTTATTTATTTATGTTTTTCTATTTCCTTACTCTCTTTTTTTTTCTATTTCTCCTTTTACCTTTTGTTCTCCTCCCTCCCCTCCCACTTATTCTTGAATCAATGTTATGAATAATATATTTATAAAGAAAAAATTATTTAAATATAATCTCTTTAAATTTATTTACCAATTAGATCTACCTATTACTTATACACAAAAATCAACAATGAAAAATAAATTTCTATAACATAATATAATTATTTTCTTCTCTTTTCTCATTTATTTTTCCTTTTTCTCTTTCTTCTCGTTTATTCATTTTTCACTCAACTTATTTTTTTAATTAAAAATACTAAATTAAATTTTGATAAAATAGGTTTTTTATTATTTAAAAAATAAAAATATTTAAATTATCTAAAATTATTATGATTTAATATATTATATTTAAAAAAATTATATTATAAATTTAAGGTATTAGAAATTGATATATTATAATTATTAAGAAAAATAAAATAAAAATATTTATTTTGAAGTAACTTTTTAATATATTTTTGTAAGTTACTTAATATGACTAATCATCATAATCCAACCTAAATATAACTAAATAAATAGATAGATATTCAATTCCAGTGATTTTTATTTTAAAATCTATTATTTATAACATCCATTCTTATTTTTCTTACAAACTTATAGAACATACTAAGAAAATGATAAAAGGAATGAATAATAAATACAAGATTAAACAATATAAAGAAAATAATAAATTGTAAAAAAATAAAAATTATGTTTCTTATTTTATATTTTACTATGCGTGAGTAGGAAAAAAAAACTCTTTAAGTAATACAACTAAAATCTAATCTGCATATCTTGTTTTACAAAATTTTAACAAATCTATCTCAAATTTCTAAATATCATGAAAAATAGTAGAGAATTTCAACTTTAGAAAATCATAATTCTATTTCGATAGAATTCAATGCAATTAAAATTAGCAATAGGATTAAAAGTTAAATGAACTAAGAATATAAAATAAAAACAAATATGTACATTGAATCTAATTTATTATTGTTGAAAAAAAAGTTAAAAACTTAAAATAAAACCTATGAAAAGTATGTTCAATGTACAATAAAAATATAGATGTGAGTAGAAAATATGTCATCAGTAGTTATTTTATTTTTGTTTTATAGAATGAAAAGTGTATGAAAGTTAGTTTTCACAATGGTGGAGTGGTTGTCAAAATAGGATAGTGAAATTATTTATGAAGGAAATATAAATGAATGAAATGAATTTGTGTACAATGGTCGTATTTTAAAGTTTTGGAAATTCTGAAAGAAAAGGGACATTATAATGTGGGGTCACTTCACTTTAGTATAACATTGGAGTCTCGGAGTTAAAAGATAACCTGAAAAAATTGCATGATGATATTGATGTTTTAGAAATAGTATAAATAACAATATATTATTATCGAGTTTACTTGTATGGCATTCATCTTAAAGGTCTCACCAAAAATGAGAATCGTCCACCTTTCCCAACTAAGCACATTAATTCACTTGAATAAAATATTTTACCTATAATTAAGAATATGAGTAGCTTAGTAAAATTTATAAAGACAAACGAGGAACATATGGCAAATGATGATTATGATGGTGCAAATTATATTGTATTTAGTGATGAAGCAAGGAAAACAAGTGATGATGAAACCTTGAGTTGTTTGACTTGTATTAGACGAGAAATATTAGAATATTCCAATAAACTTGTATTAGACGAGAAATATTAGAATATTCCAATAAACATAAAGAAAAGACCAACACTTCAAAACCTAAGAAAAGTATATCTAAAAAGAAATTTAAAAGATCAAAAGAAAAATGCTCTCTTGGAACTAATTTTTAAAAAGATAATAACATTGATGACAAATATATCTCATAAGAGTTAGTAGTGAAATAGAAGAAAATAAAAAAGTTAAAAGAATAAATCACAAGCACCCATTTTTGTGCAACCAAATGATATGACTAACTTCAAATGAGAATCATATATTTATTTTCATAACAAAAGTCAATTTGAAAAACCAATTATACCATACATTTTTCCACTATGGTAGAAACTTGAAGAGTTGATGACAGTGTAAAGATAAGGCATGATTCCAAAGAAGATTGTCATTAGTATTATAGTGTGTTAAGCTACCACGATAGAAAATGTGACACTTAAGGTTATTAGTGGATGAACACACTTGTAGTTCGAAATATTAGGTAAGACTGATGAAAGTTAAATATTTAAGTAAGACACATTTTTTTGTGTTAAAAGAGAATCTCATACATCAAGATTAATGATATAAAAGATCAGGTTCATGAGAGGGAAATATAAAGGTATAAACTCAACAACACTATGGGAAATGAGCTATACAAAATGTCTTATTGGTGGTGATCTAGTGAGTAGTATAAGTGCAACCTTATGAAGGAGATGAATAGGATTTGGAAGTTCAAAAAAAGCATATGAATTTCAATTTCAATAGACATTATATATGTTTTAATTCATGTAAAGAGAACTTCAACAAATATGGGTAGATCATGTTATATCAATAAACCTACAAATAAGAGAATGATTTAGCATGAAATAGTTAATTACAAGAATTCCATATCATGAAGACTATATTCATGTACATTGTAGAAAAAATGATTATGAAACATGTTACAAAACTATGATTTATCTTATGAATGAACCAAATTTATGGACAACCAATGAATACATCATTGTCCAACCATCTTTGATAAAGAACATACAAAGTATTCCTAAAAAAGAACAAATGAAGGAGGTTCATGAGAGTAGAAATGAAAAAAGAGTTACTTAGAAGGATTTAGTTGAAATGTATTCTTGGTGCAAACAATAAGGTTATAACAAATCCACCTCCTCCTGTGGTGAAGATAGCTAATCAAAATATTCAAGACCAAACCCAAGCAAGGTTAGTAATTAAACTATAACAATATATAAAAACTCGATCAAGTCCACTTGCATCAATTACTTCAACCAACTAAATCAGCTACACAAACTGTAATAATACAATCACAATAAGATGCATTAAGTTAGTTAGGACCAATTACACCAAGTCATACATCAAAAGTATAACACCTTAGTCAATACCATCAAGTTAACCACAAAAAATTATAACAATCAACTAACCTAGACCCTTAAGGCCAGAGTTAGCAATAACTGAGACATTCAAAGTATCTAAGAATTGAAGGCATTAGATTTAGACTTTTCATTTGTTAGGATATGTTTTTATTTTATAAGTCTATTTCAGTTATGGCCTATATGCACTATATTTTAACTTTTGGAATACCTTGTGCAACAACATACTTTTATTTTATGGGTCTCAATTTAATATGTGTTATTCAAGACAAACATGGTTATGATCTTTTACTTTGTGTTTTGGTATGGCTAGTGGTGTCATTTATATCATTTGAATGAAATATATTTTATGGTGATATGTATGATTGGATGTAGTGAAATTGATTAGTTCACTTATTTAAGAGAAAATTACAATTTTACAATAAAAATGAATTTTATGATAATTGAATGCATTAAGTTTATGTCTGAAATTGATTAGTTCTATTGTTTAAAAAGTAAGATTGTGATTTTATATATTTATTATATATTCCAATTCTGGAATTAGACTTAAGTTCATAAGTAATAAGGTATTCAAATAAGATTGAGGAACAATATTCAAAATATGTTATAACTTGACCAAGTTATAACAGTTACGGCCTTAGTTATCAACCCTTATAAATAATTGTTGTAAACTGTATTTGAGATAGATTAGAATTCATTGTATGTTCTCTTCCAATCTTCCAATCTTAACGTGTACTTTGGATCCCGCCATTGGGTTCCAGTTTTTTGTATTTCTCTTCCTCCTTGTTCATGTCTTACTTTTCTCTCTCGACCTTCCGTCTGTGCTACTGGTTTATCTTCATAACAATTGGTATCAGATTGGGCGATCCATGGCCGAATCTACTCATAATGCGACATTGCTTAAAGAAATGGAAGAACGTCTTGTTGCACGATTGGAAGGCAGGTTGGCAAATTTGGCTGAGAATCTTCAAAGAACACTCTTTGAATCTTTGAAAGATACTATCCAAGAAATAGTTCAACAATCTGTTTTGCATTTAACTTCTGCAGATACTCATTCTTCTAATGGTCGTCCGCCTCCGCGCACAACACCATCTTCAGTAAACACCCGCTTCTCTTGTATAGAATTTCTAAGATTTAACGATGATAATGTTGAACAATGGATCTTTCAATGTGAGAATTTTTTTCTCCATTGACAAAACTCCAGATGACTCACAAGTACAATTGGCTATTATTCATCTTGAAGGCAGAGCGGCACAATGGCACACAGCACTCGCCAAACATACCCCATGTTCGAATCTTTCTTGGAAAGCTTATTGTTGTTTGATTCGTGAAAGGTTTGGAAACATCTCTATCGATCCTATGGCTGATTTAATGAAATTACGTCAAACATCCACAGTTGATGAGTATTATGACGCATTTGACTCCATCATCAATCAATTAAATCTGTCCGAAGATTATACCATTAGTTGTTTCTTGGGTGGCTTAAAAAAGAACATCCAAATGCTTGTCCGCATGTTTCAACCTCCAACGGTATAAAGGGCTTTTGTATTAGCCAAGATGTATGAAGCATCAAGTACATCTACTACGGTGGATTCTTCTTGGAATTTTAACAAAACTAAGGGTCTGTTAGGTTCTACCCCTCTTAATTCGGTACCTCCTATTCCATCTAAATCTGGCGACAATAGTAAATCACAATTACGACCAATTCGTGCATTAACACCAGCCTTCATCAATGAACGACGTGCTAAAGGAATGTGTCATTTTTGTGACGAACATTATACTCCCGAGCATGGTCTTACACACAAGAAACTGCAACTGCACGTTATGGAACTCCAAGATAATCCACAAGAAAGTGACGAACAAGAAGATATTCTCCAACCACAAATTTCTGTAAGCGCTTTGACTGGAGTAGCAAATTTTCAGATTATGAGAATTATAGGGTATGTTAATAAACATCCTCTACATATTTTACTGGATAGCGGAAGTACCCATAATTTCTTGGATATACAAGTTGCCAAGACATTTGGATGTCTTATAGAGGAACATGACCCTTTAACCGTAACAGTGGCTGATGGAAACAAAGTTACAGTTGCTTCTATGGTTAGAAATTTTTCATGGCGTCTCCAACAGACAACCTTTGTTTCTGATGTGTTTTTAATACCTTTGGGCTGTTATGATTTGGTTCTCGGAGTTGAATGGCTTGTTACTTTGGGCAACATCATATGGAACTTTTCTAATCTTACCATGGAGTTTAATGTCAATGGGACACACCATGTCTTGAAAGGAGCACATACACCACACCTCAAGACAGCATCCAAGCAATAAATGCTAAAAGCAATGGAAGGAGGTGTTCACATTTCTCTATTGCAGCTATGTGACTCGGGAATAGATCTCTTTCACACATTAACAGTACATGCAGAATCTCCACCCATTCCTCTGCCTATTCAACAATTGCTAGTTGAATTTGAAGATATTTTTCAACTACCATCAGACTTACCACCTTTTCATCCAGGATTTGATCATACAATTCCTCTAATTCAAGGTGTCAATCCGGTAAGTAAACGACCCTACTGTTATGCTAAGTCCCAGAAGGATGTTATTGACAACTTGGTCCAAGAATATCTTAAAACTGGCATTATATAGCACAACAACAACCCTTATGTGAGTCCAGTGGTTTTGGTGGGAAAAAAGGATGGTACTTGGCGCCTATGTGTGGACTATAGGGATCTGAACAAAACTACGGTTAAGAACAAATTCCCTATACCTCTCATGGATGATCTTTTGGATGAATTATATGGTTCTTCTATATTTACCAAAATCGATTTGAGAGTGGGTTATAACCAAGTCAGGATGGATCCGGGTGATATCTATAAAACATCCTTTAAAACCTATGCAGGCCATTATGAATATATAGTCATGCCCTTTGGCCTCACCAACGCACCATCAACCTTTCAGTCCTTGATGAATTCGGTTTTTCAACCATTTCTAAGAAAATTTATACTAGTATTTTTTGACAATATACTAGTCTACAATAGCAACATAATAGACCACCTCACCCATTTGAGACAAGTTTTTCTTATGTTAAGGGCTCATTCATTATTTGCAAAAAAATCTAAGTGTTTTTTTGTTGTGGATAGGGTTGAATATCTTGGTCATTTTATATCTAAAGAAGGGGTATCCACAAATCCTACAAAAATTGAAGCTATATCAAATTGGCCAGTACCAAAAACAGTCAAGCATTTTCGTGGATTTTTAGGTCTTGCTGGCTATTATCGACGCTTTATTAAAGGATTTGGATGGTTGGCTAAACCTTTGACTGATCTCCTTAAGAAGGAAGCTTTTGAGTGGACAGATTTAAAAAATGACGCCTTTCAACAATTAAAGGTAGTAATGACTCAAGCCCCTGTTTTGGCTTTACCCAATTTCAATAGCCAATTTGTTGTTGAAGTTGATGCGTATGGCTTTGGCATTGGTGTTGTTCTCATGCAGAGTCAACACCCCATTGCCTTTATCAGTAGGGCCCTTAATACCCAACAACAAACTTTTTCCACATATGAAAACGAGTTGCTTGCGGTTGTGTTTGCTGTCCAAAAATGGCATCACTATCTCCTACCAACCAAATTTATAGTGCGTACAGATCACTATATTTTAAAATACATCTTGGACCAAAGGTTAACTACTATTTTTCAGTAAAAGTGGCTAGTTAAACTTATGGAATTCGACTTCTCTATCGAACATAAACAAGGAAAAGAAAATCTGGTTGCCGATGCTTTATTAAGAATATCCATAATTGAATGCACTTCCCTGGTTTTACATCAACTACAACCAGATATGTTACAAAGAATTTCCAAATCTTTTGAGAAAGATACAAATCTGCAGACATTGGTCCAAGAGTTACACTAAAACCCTGCTTCTCACAAACACTACACCTACAAGGATAATGTGCTACGTCGAAAAGAACGTCTTGTGGTGGGTAATAATGCTGATTTACGCCAACTAATCTTACTATGGCTTCATTCTTCACCTACTGGAGGCCATTCTGGTGTTAACGCTACCATACAACGAGTCAAGGTAATCCTATATTGGAAGGGTATGACTAATGACATAAAGAATTTTGTCAAGTAATGTGTGGTCTGCCAACGATCAAAGTATGAAACAGTACCATCACCTGGGTTACTACAGCCCCTACCTATACCAAGACATGTGTGGCAAGATATCTCTATGGACTTTATAGAAGGCTTACCAACTTCATTTGGCAAAAAAGTCATTTTCATGGTTGTTGATAGGCTAAGAAAAGCTGCTCACTTTATGGCTTTGCAACATCCATACACCGCAAGGGAAGTGGCTCAAACTTTTCATGATAATATCTTCAAACTACATGGGTTTCCTCAGTTCATAACCAGTGACAGAGACCCCATTTTTATAAGCATATTTTGGAAGGAATTCATGGCTATTCATGGGGTCCAAATACAACTCTCTTCCAGCTACCACCCCCAAACCGACGGTCAGACAGAGGTGGTCAATCGGTGCTTAGAGACATACTTGAGATGTATGTGTTCGGACTCACCATCTCAATGGAGCAAATGGTTACCCCTAGCTGAATGGTGGTACAACATTAACTACCATACAACTACCAAAACAAGCCCTTATGAAGTTGTTTACGGCCAACCACCACCTATTTCTCTCCCATATTTACCAGGTGAATCAAAGATAGACTTAATAGACCGCAGGCTAGTTAAGAGAGAAGAAATGTTGAAAATTCTAAAATTTCATCTTCAAAGAGCTCATAATAGAATGAAGCAGAATGCTGATAAACACAAATCGGATCGACAATTTATCATAGGTGATCTTGTTTATGTTAAATTACATCCTTACCGACAAGTTTCAGTTGCTCAACGTGTCAACATGAAACTTTCACAAAGTTCTATGGCCCTTTCAAAATTCTGGACAAAATTGGCACAGTAGCTTACCAGTTGGAGCTCCCGAGTTCCTCCCACATACACAATGTATTCCACATTTCTCAATTAAAGAAACATGTGGGTCAAGCTCCAGTGGTTACTACTCTACCTACTACTACACAAGATAGCCCCCTTGATAAAGAACCTGACCAAATTCTAGATTGCATCACTGTTAAACGAATGGGGTTACTAGTAACTAAAGTACTGGTCCAATGGAAGCATATGCTCCCTGAAGATGCTACTTGGGAATTTTTTCATGATCTGAAACAGTAGTACCCATCATTCCAACCTTGCGGACAAGGTTTTTAAGGGGAGGGCAATGTTATAACTTGACCAAGTTATAACAGTTACGACCTTAGTTATCAACCCTTATAAATAATTGTTGTAAACTATATTTGAAATAGATTAGAATTCATTGTATGTTCTCTTCCAATCTTCTAATCTTAACGTGTACTTTGGGTCCCGCCATTGGGTTCCAGTTTTATGTATTTCTCTTCCTCCTTATTCTTGTCTTACTTTTCTCTCTCTTTCTCTGGACCTTTCGTCCGTGCTACTAGTTTATCTTCATAACAAAATAGTTCTTGCTTGGTCTTCAAGACATAATGTAAAATTTGTTACACTAAATCTTAAATTTCCTAAAATCTAATAATAATGATAATAATAATAATAATAATAATTTTAATTTTAATTTTTCATTAAAATTCCATTAGTAAATAAATTGTATAATTACTTTGAACATCATAAATAATAAAATCATATTAATCCAAAATATTGTAAAACATATAATTTGAGGTGATTTAATTGGGCACAAAATGGTTTCCACTTAGTATTATTTGCTTCCACCTCATAATTGTAACGACCTAAAATTGCTATCATAACGACCTAAAATTGCTATCATAATATCGAAAAGTAAACCTGCATTGATTATAAATAATGTACATAATATATAATATATATTTATTATAAAATTATTCCAACTAGTCTCAAGATCATAAAATGAAAATGCAACTTATGTATATATACATAGCCAACTAAAATAACACTATACTTGACCTATTTATATTATTAAAAAAATATCATTATCTAATGTAAAGAATATACTCTTGTATAATAACAATTATAGTAGGTAAGTAAAAAAATTTAAGAGCAAAAACTAAATTAAATATTTAATGCAATAATTTATATACTTTTTTCACTTAATATACATTCATACATATATCATTTCATTCTCATCATTTCTCATAAATCATTTTGACCACACCATAGACATTACATCTTATGAAATATTAGCAATATGTTTAAAACTCAAATACTACCATTTGTGTGTCACATTATAATTAACCACTAGATCAACACTCTAACTAAACACCATTTTGGCTATATTACAAGCCTCAAGGCAATACTACTAATATCTTTATATCAGCTTCTCACTACCTAATACCTTAATCTATGTAATTAGGTTAGGAATGGAACTCGAGATTTTATTGAATTCCCACTACTAGAAAAATGGTTAATAGTGACCGAAATTAGTGACCGAAAAATTCAGTCACTGATAGTAACTGAATCAGTGACTGATTTCCCGTTTTATATTTAGTGACTGATTTAGTGATTAAAATTTCAATCACGGAAATCGGTCACTGATTCGGTCACCAAATCAGTCACTGATTCAGTCACTACTAGAAAAATGGTTAATAGTGATTGAAATTAGTGACCGAAAAATTCGAGTTACTAATAGTGATCGAATCGATGACTCGATTTCCCTTTTTATATTTATTGACTGATTTAGTGACTAAAATTTCAGTCACTAAACAAATAATCTATAAATTAGTGACCATTTTTTATTTATATAAATATTTTTTAAAAATATTTTAATAATATATTAAATATAAATCTACTTAATAATTTAAAATAATTGATAAAATTTTTAATAACATTATAAATTTTTTAAAAAATAGTTTATTAACTTATTAAATAATTTAGTAATATAATTATTTGGTTATATTTTTTAATTTAGTATGTGAATAAAAAAATTAAAATTAATTATTAAATTAGTCACCGAATCGATCACTGATTCGATCACTAGATCGATCATTAAAGTAATTATTAATTTAGTCTCTTTTATATATATAATCAATGATTAAATTAATTATTAATTTAGTCTTATATATATATATATATATATATATTACTTTTATGTTAATAAAAATGTATTTCAATGTATTTATAAAAAAATAAAATTATTTTAATTATTTAATTGATATTTCAAATCTATATTAATATCTTAAATAATTTAATAATTGGATAAATATTTTATGATTATATTAGTATTTTTATAAAAGTGTAAAAATTAAGTGAACTTATTTTAAAATTTAATTAAACATAATAATATAATATACTATTAACCATAAATTGGTGAAGATTTAGTTAGAAATTAATTTTAAGTTTTATCGTTTTTATTTAAAAAAATTGTTAAAACAAATCAAAATAATTAATTAAAATAAAGAATTTTAATTTAATAAATGTTTTAATATTATTAGTTATTGGAGAATTAAATTTATAATAATAATTATATAAAATTATAGAATTAATAAAATTTAAATTATTGGCATTTTTTTAATCATGAAGCTAAAATTTGATAATATTAATAAATTAAAATAAACAAAATAAAAAAAAATTATATATATATATATATATATATCACTTTAATTATTTTAATTAAAAATAATTTCATAAAAAAACTAATATTTGAAAATAAAAATGCAAAAGTATATATTTTTTCTTTTATTTAATTTTATTTTTTATTTTTTACCTTTTGGGTTTTAGTCCATAACAACAATTTAGTTGCCCTAATTTTAGTTTAAACTAAAAATCTCATCGTCTTAGAACAAAAATATATAATTTCTCTTATTAACAAATTTTTTTATCAGATTAAGAAAAGTATCACTAATAAGATTCAAAACCGAGTACCATAGAGTTAGATACTAATACTCCAATCACTAAAGCTGTTAGAATTTTCTAATAAAAATTTACAAATAAATTATATTTATATACAAATAAATGTATATCCGTGTAAATATATAAATATAAAATATATAAATACAAATATATTTATATATTTTGATATATTTATATATTTATATGTTCGATGTCAAGACTACGCTAGAGGGTGAAAGTGTGTGTCAAGTGAGTTTTCAAAATTTGATGTCAAATTTGTGAGCGAGTCTCTTTATATGGATTTATAATTTAATGATAGAATATAATCTTTATAATTTATTTATATAATGATATAAAATAATTGTTTTCTTTATTTATTTTTATTTTATTTTAATTTATTCTTTTTATCTTTTTTCTTCTTCTATTATTTAATTAAAATTATTATATTAAAATAATTTTTTCATTATTAAAAAAATTAAATATTTATTTTCAAAATTATTTTTTAAAATTATTTAATTTAACAAATTATTATAAATTAATCTATGTCTAGAAAAAATAATTATTAAAAGATGATTTTGATTAATTTATAATAATATATGTAAGGAAAAAATTGTTCTATTAATAAGCATAATTAGATTAATTTATAATAATTTGTTAAATTAAATAATTTTAAAAATAAATATTTAATTATTTTTAATATTGAAAAAATTATTTTAATATAAGAATTTTAATTAAATAATAGAAGAAAAAAGATAAAAAGAATAAATAAAAATAAACAAAGAAAAAAATTATTTTATATCATTATATAAATAAATTATAAAGATTATATTCTCGTTATTAAATTATAAACTCATATAAAGATACCCGCTCACAAATTTGACATCAAATTTTGAAAATCCACTCGACACACACTTTCACCCTCGAGCGTGCCCTCACATCCAACATATAAATATCTTTGTATTTGTATATTTTATATTTATATATTTACACGGATATATATTTTTATTTGTATATAAATATAATTTATTTATAAATTATTATCAAAAAATCCTAGTAGCTTAGTGGTTAGAGTATCGGTCTTTAATTATAAAAGAATATACAATTCTTTCAATCTAGTAATAATTCAAATTTCTAAAAAATATAGTAAATAATAAAAATATATTATAAAAGAATATAAAAGGGAGGTTAGAGACTATTATAATTAGATAAAATAGAAAGGGGTTATAAAAAAATATTTTTAATTTTTTAATGTTTTTGTTAATGACCGATATAGTGGCTGATTCGATCGGTCATTGATTCGATCACTGAAATTAGCGACCAAGGAAAGAGTGACCGATTTGGGTTGGTTACTATTTCGGTCACTATTTTAGTTAGTGACCGATTTTGGTCATTTAGTGACCGAAAATTCAGTCACTATTTAATGTTTTTGTTGTAGTGTCTCTTTAAACATAGTTACCACACTATCATAGAAAAGTACCTTGTGTTAGGAAAACTGATAATTAAATATGATCTTCAATCTAATGATCAAACATATATATATATATATATATATAATATAATCTCATACTCTAAACATGTTATAAACTAAATGCGAAAGCGTACCTGAATTAGCCATAATAATGATGTCCCTTTTAAAGCACTATTGATCTTATGGTCTTCCACCTGAAGAGCACCTGTATTTCCCTCTTGATTTTCTTTCTTGATGGGGATAGAAAGGAAAGAACGGGACTGTAACTACGTTCTGTCTACGTGCTCCCAGAAGGGGACCATGACCCCTTAAAAAAACCAAAATTAGGTTAATTACTTAAGTTTTAGTATTTCCAATTTGGCCCTTCATCAAATTAGAAATTGTTCTATGGTCTCTACACAATTTTATTTTCATGACATATGCCTTTAGTCAAACCTTTTTAATTTAGTCAGATCACTTTATTATTTGGCTTAATAAATAATGACCCTAACACATTTAAATATGTATCATATATATACATGACCCAAATTTTGCCAACAATCTCCCACTGGTCACAAATACATATGTCCTTACAACCTCACAAATGTGTTAGACTTTATGAGCTCAAAATTGTCATTATATTCCTTTAGCATATTTCAAAAGTCCTATCCATTAATCATATCAAGATATAGAACCAAACCAGATTTTCATTGCATCATCACAACTAAAACCAACAATGATTACTCATCCTGACATAACCAAATGACATGGATTCATCATGAAATTTGTAGCATGAAAAATTACGTGAAGGTGATCTGTACACGTCTATTTTCAACTGGTCCAAACTTTAACTTATCAAGATCGATATAATAACCTTAATGTACAAAGTGTAATGAATGAACAAGAAAACCGCATATCTATAGATAACCAAATATGTCCAAAACCAATGTATACATATATAAAATTAAACATAGAACATAAAATATATGAAAATGACTAACTCCCACTAAACCACAAATTCCTCAAACTGTAAAACACCCATGTGAGCAACATGCTCATGAAAGACCTTGGGCGGAAGTCCTTTAGTTAGAGGATCTGCTATCATGGAGTTTGTCCCTAAATGTTCTATGGAAATCTGTTCACTTTGTACTCTTTCCTTAACAACTAGGAACTTAATGTCGATGTGTTTTAACTTAGTCGAACTTCTGTTGTTGTTGGAATACAATATAGCTGATTTGTTGTCACAATATAACTTAAGTGGTCTTTCAATGCCTTTCACAATTTGCAGCCCTGTGACAAAATTTCTCAGCCATATTCCATGATTCGACGCCTCATAGCATGCTACAAATTCTGCTGCCATAGTGGATGAAGCTGTAAGGGTTTGCTTGACACTGCGCCAAGAAATCGCACCACCTGCTGACATGAAAATGTAACCTGAAGTGGATTTCAAACTATCTTGACATCCTGCAAAGTCCGAGTCAGAAAACCCAGTGATCTCCAACTGGTCTGACCTCCTGTATGTGAGCATGTAATCTTTTGTTCTCTTTAAATATCTCATGACCCTTTTTGCTGCTTTCCAATGGTCCATTCCTGGATTGCTTAAATATCTGCCTAGAACCCCAACTATGTATGCTATGTCTGGACGCGTACATACTTGGACATACATTAAACTCCCTACAGCTGATGCATAGGGAATCTTTTGCATTTCCTCAATTTCCAAATTTCCCTTTGGGCACTGATTGAGACTAAACTTGTCTCCCTTAGCAACTGGAGTATCCCCGGATTTACATTCATGCATGCCAAACCTTTTAAGAATTGTTTCGATATATCTCCTTTGTGATAATCCCAAAATACCCCGACACCGATCTCGGTATATCTGAATTCCTAATACAAAAGACGCATCACCAAGATCTTTCATTTCGAAATTCTTTGATAAAAATTTCTTGGTTTCGTGCAATATGCCCATATCATTAGTGGCAAGTAGAATGTCATCAACATACAAGATCAGGAAAATATACTTACTCCCCTTAAACTTGTGATATACACAATCATCAACAATATTCATCTCGAAGCCAAATGAGAGAATTACTTAATGAAATTTATAGTACCATTGACGAGATGCTTGTTTTAGTCCATAAATGGATTTTGTCAGTTTGCAAACCATACTCTTTGAATCTCCCTGCACAAAATTTTCTGGTTGCACCATATAAATCGTCTCATCAATGTTGCCATTAAGAAACGCCGTCTTGACATCCATTTGATGAAGCTCCAAATCATAATGTGCTACAAGAGCCATGATTATCTTAAAAGAGTCTTTCAATGAAACTGGAGAGAAAGTCTCTTTAAAGTCAATCCCTTCCTTTTGGGTATAGCCCTTAGCTACCAGACGAGCCTTATACCTTTCTACATTACCTTTAGAATCCCGCTTGGTCTTAAATATCCACTTGCAACCAATGGGTCTCATACCTTCTGGTAATGGGACAAGTTCCCAAACCTTGTTGTCTTGCATGGACTTGTACTCCTCCTTCATTGCTTCAATCCACTTTTCATAGTTAGAACCTTGCATAGCTTGACGGAAGTTAACTGGGTCATCTTCCATCATACCATTGTTTTCCTCATGTTCCTGAAGAAATACCATGTAATCATCCGAAATAGCACTTCTTCTTTCTCTAGTGGATCTCCGCAAAGATATTGGCTCATGATGCACAGGTTCTTGAGGATCTTGAGTTTGTTCTTCATGAACAACCAAATCATCTTGAGTAAGGGGTTCATTAACAATGCCTTGTGGAGGTTCCGAACTTACTTTATCAAAAGTAACTGTTTGAATCGGTTCTGGAATTGTTACCGATTCTTCCTCCAAGACAAAGTTCCTGATTTTATTCTTCCCCCCAAACTCAATATCCTCAAAGAACGTAGCAGTTCCAGTCTCAAAAATTGTCTTTAATGTGGGATCATAAAATTTATATCCCCTGGATCTTTCAGCATAACCAATAAAATAATCACTTACTGTTCGTGAGTCAAATTTCTTTTCATTTGGCTTATAAGACCTTGCCTCAGCTGGACAACCCCACACATGGAAATGCTTCAAACTAGGTTGTCGCCCAGTCCAAAGCTCATAAGGTGTTTTGGTCGCTGCTTTAGTTGGTACTCGTTCGGAATATAAGTCTGTCGTCTTTAGTGACTTCGGTAAGGTGGAATGACAAATCATACTCCCGACCATATCTTTAAGAGTTCGATTTCATCTTTCAGCCTACATCATTCATGCTAGGTGATCCCGGCATGGTATACCGTGGGACAATTCCACACTCCTCTAGGTACCTGGCAAAAGGTCCCGGACGTCGTTCACCGACCGTCAAATCCGCCATAGTACTCACCACCACGATCAGATTTGACAGACTTAATTCTTTTATTGAGTTGATTTTCAACTTCAGCTTTAAATGTTTTGAACACGTCTAGAGATTGTGACTTTTCATGTATAAGGAATAAGTATGCATATCGTGAGTAATCGTCTATGAATGATATAAAGTATTGTTGACCATTCCACGAAGGTGTAGGAAATGGCCCACAAATGTTCGTATGTATCAACTCTAAGACGTCTGTAGCTCTATATGCACCTAATCTCTTCGCTTTGGTCTGTTTGCCCTTAATGCATTCAACACAAACATCAAAGTTTGTGAAGTCAATGGACTCTAAGATTCCATTTAAGACAAGTCGTTCAACTCTATTTTTAGAGATGTGACCTAAGCGCCTGTGCCATAATGCTCCTGAGTGAGTATCATCAATTTTACGTTTAGTACCCCGTGATTCTGTATTAAGGGTTTCATTATAGGTGGTCACATTATCAAGTAAATACAGATTATCATAAGGCAAAAGTGAACAAGTTCCAATAATATTTGAATTAAAAGACAAACTGAACTTATTGTTTCCAAATGAACACAAATAACCTAATTTGTCCAGATAAGAAACTGAAACCAAATTCCGTCTAAATGACGGCACAACAAAAGTGTCTTTCAAATCCAAATAAAAACCAGTACTCAATAACAATTTAAAATGTCCTATAGCTTCCACCTCTATCGATTTGTCATCTCCAACATATATCCATCTTTCATAATCAATTGGCTTCCGATAGCTTAGGCAACCCTTTATAGAAACACTGATGTTAGTAGTTGTACCTGAGTCTAACCACCATGTATTACTAGGTACTGACGCTAAATTGACTTCAGAACAGACCAAAGTAGAAAATATACTTTTGAGGATCGGAACATAATTTAAATTGGCAGATACAGAATCAATTGTAGCTAAATTAAAAACAAGAGAAATAAATTAATTATGCTCACATTATAAAAAAATAAATAATTATAAATAAAATATATATTCAAATAATGGTTTAACCCATCTCAAGACACCCAATGCACCATCAATATCAAGTCTTTGGACAGTAATATTAACTGCTAGAGGTATCTTGTTATAATAATCAAACATTGACAATAAAGCATGTCCAACAACAAACCAGTCTTTGGATTGATTTATCATCGACAAAGCAAATCTTTATAATTATCACATGTTTATCATTACAAGTGTATATGCAATTCGGCCAAATATTAATCTTCCTTTGAGTCGACTAATACTCGCATGAATATACACAAACACTAATATTCAAAATTTTTCATGAACTACCCAATTCAAGAGAGGTTACTTTGGTGACATCTTGACTCAATTTGTTCACAAAAATATTAAACTACCAAAAAGTAATATTTTATTTATATAACAAAACCAAATTTATAATTTCTGTATATGCACTTTAAGTTGGATTGTTTTGAAAAATTTTAATTTATATATATATATACACTTTAATTTTTAATTCACCGCACCATTCACTATTTTATAAGCATCAGCACCAGTGAAACCCATGGCTTCTGCGATCTAACAAAACTGTTCTGGACCAAGAAGAATTGAATAGAATTTGGTTTTATCCATTCCTTACTAGCTAATTAATATTCACAATAATGTAAGGTCCTGATGGGAAGAAGTTTTATGGCTCTCTCTAGCGTCGGGATCTTCGAACAAGGTAAATATGTCCATAAACCCACTGTCTACCTAATCTTAAATCAGATTGCTCAACTTTGGTGCGAAATTCCAATAAGCATTCACACACATGACAATCTACTCTATGAGGAGAGGCATCAGCCTTGTCCGTTTTCACAAATGTGAATACCTCTTCTCCACAATTTGGACATGAACCCTTTAGTGCCGCTAAATCACCCATCCACAGGCCTTGAAGCACCTTAATTGAAGCTGAAGCAATTGGGTAGCCAATGACCAAACCGAGTGCCATGAAGATAATGTTATTGACCACAAAAAGAAGCCCTATTCTTGATGCTTGGCTACCATATGACAATCCTCCCGTGTCGAATGTCTTTTGATAAGCTGTGGTAATAGTGTAAAATATAGGCCAAACACAAGCTGAACAGCCAAGTGCAAGAAATAGGGACCATAAGCTTGCTAATGAAAAAGCCAAAGACAGATCTTCCTGCCGTCAACATCAGCATATGTGGAATGCCTCCGGATACTGCATCGAGGGTACTTGACAACTGACTTGGAACCATACCACTTAAGCTTCAACTCTACTCTATCGAACATGTCATCGAGTACCAAAGGCTCTCCACTGTAATACGCATCCCGCGCCTGAGAGTAAAGAGCTTCAAGGGTTTCTTTGGTGGCGGTGTGAAGGGGGCCAACGTATATGCAGGATGGGCCACGAGGAGGGTCGTAGCAGGCTCGAATTGGGAATTTGGGAATTTACCCCAAATTCGAAACTAGGTTTTAAAATTAGGGATTTTACCCCAAATCTGAATGTAAAGGGTACATAAAATTTGAAGATTATTCTCCAACTAGAGTTATTAATTAGACAGAATCTGAATTTTGTTAAATGTAATTTCTAAAGACAAACATGAATTAAGTTATTAATTAGACAGAATCTGAATTTTGTTAAATGTAATTTCTAAAGACAAACATGAATTAAGTATGGGTTGCTCTGATACCAATTGTTAGGAAAACTGATAATTAAATATGATCTTCAATCTAATTATCAAACATATATATATATATAATCTCATACTCTAAACATGTTATAAACTAAATGCGAAAACGTACCTGAATTAGCCATAATAATGATGTCCCTTTTAGAGCACTATTGATCTTATGGTCTTCCACCTAAAGAGCACATGTATTTCCCTCTTGATTTTCTTTCTTGATGAGGATAGAAAGAAAAGAACGGGACTGTAACTATATTCTGTCTACGTGCTCCCAGAAGGGGACCATGACCCCTTAAAATAACCAAAATTAGGTTAATTACTTAAGTTTTAGTATTTCCAATTTGGCCCCTCATCAAATTAGAAATTGCTCTATGGTCTCTACACAATTTTATTTTCATGACATATGCCTTTAGTCAAACCTTTTTAATTTAGTCAGATCACTTTATTATTTAAGCTTAATAAATAATGAACTCTAACACATTTAAATATATATCATATATATACATGACTCAAATTTTGCCTACACCTTGCTCTTACATTTTGTCATTTATGGACTATTGCCCTATGTTAACTTGTATCAAATCAAACATACACATTAGTTTATTCTAAGCATCAATCTCAAGTTCAACTCAACTTTATTGTCTCGTATACATGTATCAAAAGTGGGTATTAAACCATACTTCATTCATCTTGTGTTCTCTTTCTACAAAACATTGGTGTTTCACTTGAACATACTTAAACAATATTCTTTTAGTATCAAAATCCTTTGGTTTTGTCCTTCTTTATTTAAGCGATCTCATATGGCTTGAGGTTAGGGTCACTTTTCTCGAACATCTTCCTCTACACTTGAGCAAAGTACCTTTAGAACAAAATAATTTGTTTTATTTATTCTTCGTTTAAGTGTTATTATGACCACTTGAGCAACAATAAAAAAGTATTAATGATCTCTCTCCTCTGTTAGTATTTTGCTTTAGCATCTTACACGTCACTTGAACAAAATACTTACATAACTAATTTTCTCTCTTTGTGGAACCTTTTTATTTGAGCATCAATGGTCACTAGAGTAAAATTCTTGTTTTTTCAATTTGTTTTCCTATAAACATCTCGCTTAAACATCAATGCATCAGATTAATTATATTAATGTAATTACTTATGAGTTAATTTTCATTTTATAAAAAATTATTAATATGTAAATTATAGGTAAACCTTATACAATTGTTTAAAATCTAAGTTTAAGATATAATTGAAAACTCAATCATAATATTAATATATTACATGAGTTTGAAAATAATCAATGTTAAAAAATATGATATTAGAAAAAAATTATTAATAAAGAAACAAAGACAATAATTGAGGCACAACAATACTTAAGTAAAATATTTTTAATATCTCACTTAATAATGACCAAAGGTTGTGATAAATAAAATTACTTACCAGCACAAGAAACTAAAGAATATTATTTATTTTTCTATTTAACTTTAGTGTAAATTAAAATATCTACTTATTTAAAAGAAAATTACACTTCTTTTATAATAGATGTTAATACTATTTTAATATATATATAACCTCACAAATTTGTGTTTGATACTTATTTTTTAACTTTTTATTTAAAAAAAAAGTTATTAACAAATTCTTTTTTATATTTCTCCTTCATTGTTATTGTGTTAAGATTGACAATTATCTTCCTTGGAAGGGACAAATGTATTACACTTTTTTAACTTTGAGAAAAAAATATCAAAGTTATTTTAATATTATTCAAGCTAAAATGTTTATTTAAATTAATATTTATATAATTTATTTAATTTAATCTTTATTCATTAAGATTTTAAGTTATGTTGATGGAGAACTAAATTAAATAAATTATATAACTATAAAGATTAAAAAATATAATATAACTTATGATTTAATATAAAAATATAATAATAGTGTATACTCTTTTAAGATATTTAAGTAATTCAATAACATTATACTTTTAATAATATATCTCTAGTAGAGCAAGTCTCCACTCGGTAACCATCAAATTGGCTTGAGAAGTCTTATAGGTACAAAAATGTTTGGCAGATGTCTTGGATAAAAAAATAAAAGGACAACATTCTTAACACTTTTCTTATTTAAAAGACAAAAATGAAAAACAACATTTTTTTTCCTTTTTTTTTTGTTACTGATTTCATATTTATATTCATATAATTTGGTTAGTTATTTATAAATGATATTTTGGTAAATTAATTTATAATATTTCACCATCAATCATAAGATATATGGTTACAGTTTGGGAATGCATAATCAACAATGATTTATTTATTTATTTATTTTATGAATAGAAAGGACAAAACTTGATTAACACTCAAAACATATCATTGTCCAGATTCAAGTCACAAAAGGTGTACTCTTCATCTTCATCTTTTTCTTTTTCTGAACTTTATCCACCACCACATACCATGTTGCCGTTCATCCATGATTTGCACCAATGGCTAACCCAATAATACATTTGAAAGGAACTGTCCCACTTTTACAGTTCAAAAAGTGAGCTTTCTCTGCCATCTACCAACATGATAATGAATTGCTTTGGCTTATCCCATCACAAACAATCTCTTATGTTGGACAACCATTAATTAAAATCACTCCTTAATTCATTTTCTCCATCTAAAATTTAGCCCCAACCCTTTCATCCCAAAATCCAAAAATTCTTAACCTACATAATCATATACTTTTCAGAACCAACTTTGAAATATTTAATGTTTTGTTTATGTTAGTAACATAATGCACAATCTTAGTAATTAATATACCATCCAAAATTTGTCCATACACTCATGCTACTTGTACATACACTCTATAACACTTAAACATCTTGTACATACACTCATACTACTTGTTTGATCCTAGCTGTATTTATTTATTTATTTATTTATATATATCAAATTATGCATATGTAAGTATGACCTAATTCATATTATAAAATTATGAATGACTCATTGAATCCATTATGATTTATTTGAACTATTTAAAAAAAATGAATTGTTCTTTAATTTAGTTTTTAAAAAACCAAACCACCTCTAAGCTAAAACTTAATTTAAAGTAAAATGTATATTGAGATTAGTTCAAACAATTTCGATTAGTTCAGCCAAACTTGTGTACAATTTCCACCGTGAAAATTATGCAAACCAAACTTGTAATTATTGTATGACCAAACACATTGCACCTAAATCATTGAAAACAGGTCAAAATAAATTTTGTTATTGATTATTTAATATCAGATTAAAGTGCAATTATATACTGGGATAGTACAAACATGTTAAACATATCATATGACATTATAAACACGATAAACATATGATATGACATTATAAACACATTAATTAAGTTGGAAAGAAAGAAAAGGTAAAAAAGGTTGGCTGAAAAGTTAGACACAAATAATAAAAGAGATTAAATGAATGGTATGTAAAACAAAAAAACACAAAAAATGTCAAAACTAGATTCCTCGCATGTAACTCGAATGCTTTAACATTTCCGCGTTAAGAAATTTAACATAAGTAGGTTTTTAATTTTTATTAAAAATAAAAATATTATTATTTAAAATGTTATTATTAAATTTGTTCATTATTTCTGAATGGATTAAAGATTAATGGGAATAAAAATTTCAGTCAACACTGATATAGATAGTCAATAAAACAAATCTAGCATTTGAAAATCTTTTGACAAGTAAATTTTTTTTATGTTTCTTTTAATTAAATTTATAATCCATTAATTAGTGTTTATTTTAAGAATACATTTAGTTATAAAAAATCTGCCTAAAGATAAAAATATATAAAAAACATTAATTAGTGTCACGAGATACTTATGAAGAAATATGATCAAACATGTTTCAAACACGAGGATCAATGTTTAATTTTCAATTTTTGTACATAAGTCGTTAAATCATGCTGTTCATCCAGTTAACAGGTTCATAGTGCCATCCCATAAAAATTTAGTTAACAAAACCATTTCTAAATTCCAAATAATCAAAATTCCAAGCATGTTCGGCATCTTCATAACTCCTTACAATCCATGGATGGCATTATCGCGAGTAACTCAGCTGCAGACAACAAAACAAAAGCATCAGAATCATTTTCAATCTCTATAGATTAATAGTGATCATAAACAAAAAAAAAATACACATGCAAGCAAGACATACTTCATAGGAAAATAAAATAAATAATTATAAATTAACATTTTCTTAGACAATTGTAACAGGAAAACTAGGCTAGGAGAGGTGTGTAGCTTTGATTTCCAATTCTCAGTCTTACGTGAGAGAGTTGCATTCAAATTTTCAGTGCAAATGACAACAATTTAATTTAGAGTTTTTCAAAGTGAATGATCTATTATTTCGTACTTAATACCTAACAGACCATTTTCTCAATCATGTGACCAACCCACCTGCCTAATTACAATTAGATAATAGCATTCCTCTCCTTTTTCATGTCCTATACCCTTTTTTGGAGACATAGGATGGTTGCATGTCCAAGCCTTCTTTTTCAAAATAGCAATGTCTGCACGTGAAGCTGTCATACCATTTGATAAGAACCTTGAGAATAACACAATACAAAATGTATTGGTTATATTTCAAGGCCTTAAAATATCCTTAGTATAATCTTGTATTTCTAACATGGGACTCCAATCCCATGTCTCGCAACGGAATTCTAACATTGAACCCAAATCCCATCTATTTTTCTGCTCCAATATAAGAACTAACAGGTTCTTAATTCACCTTAAGTAGAATGAATTAAGAAAATTAAAAGAAAAGTTATTAGCTTATAAACACTTCCATGGAATATGACTAACATTTTACCATGCTCCTGGGCCCAGCTACCACACAGGGTGGCCGTCCACTAGTTCTTTAACTAATGCAAGGCAATGCATATATGGTGAAAGCTCTCGTACCAATTGATAACATCCTTAAGAGCATCACATCAGAAAATCTAGTTATGTAGTTGGAGAGTCAAGGTATTATAAACCTCACAAAAGTTCAATGTGGGACTTAAGGTCCATGCAATTGAATCCAAATAAAATACATACCCTAATAAGTAATACAATATTTTGAACTCAATGGCTACAATCTCACAAAAGTTGGTGTTACACGTTAACTCGTGCAACTTATTAAGCCATAAGACAGATACTGCGTTTACAACTTTTAAATTTTCACATTAATGGCAGAAATTTCATATTGGACATTAAGTTAGTGTTCCCATAAATGCCTCAAAGGAAGGAGGCTGAACACACATTAATTAACAATATGATTTAAGTTGAAGCCATATGTACAAGATTGTGGGCGAAGATAAGCCAATAAATATACTATTGATACATAACTCAAACAGATGAATAAATTAAGCCCTAAAAGAATTACCAATGAACTACATTCCTCTAGACTTCTCTTCATAAAATTTGAAAACTTCCTTCTCCCTCTCCCCCAGAAGTAAGACAACTAAAAAACAAAAAGAGTTACTTAAGAGAAGAGAACAATTGACAAATTATGGTGTGTAATTGTACCCTCTCAGTTTAAGGCTGAGCCATATGTTAGTTATGTTATTCAGTATTTTGTACCTTGTTCACTTTTTTTGGCTCAAGCTTATGGGTTGTGTACCCTCTCAGATTTAGACAGAGCTCATATGTCTTGGATCGGCTATCTTAACCTGACTTATCATCATATGTGATGAGCGGAGACCGGAGAGGTCATCCCTTGGAGGATCATTAGGAGTATGACTAATAGGGAAGCCTCTTTCTCACCCTCCACTTTAAATTTTCTTAGCATTTATTTTCTTAAATTTTAGAAACTCATTTTCGCATATTTTTTTAAGACCACTTCACCTCCTTTTTGCAGACCACCACCTCTTTTTGGTGAAAAAGAAGGCTTGGACATATAAGATGGTTGCATGGGTAGCCCAAAGGTGTAGGACACTCCTTTTTCATGTCCTATACCCTTTTTTGGAGAGAAAGAAGCTTAGGATGCAGAATTGGTAGGCTTGGGACAACCCAAAAGGAAGCACACCTCTTTTGTTATATTCTCCACACGTTTAGAGGTATTTTTGGTGGGCTATAACGAATTTAACATATTTGGATCATGAGGACTCTAGTCTTTAGGTTTAGGTTAAGTTTATATCTCCTTTTGTAATTTCATCTAGGTCTTTCCCCCAAAAGCCTATAAATAGAAGGTTTTCCCTCATGTAATTAGGTTGAACATTTTATGACAAGTTTGTGAAGTTTTTTAGAGTATTCCATCTCTTTGAGTATCTTATCTTGAACCTTGGTTCAAGTGACGGCAACCACCACTTATCTAGGGTGACTCATCCCCTAGTAGTGTGCTAACACTCCACCACCACCATACTTCTTTTCTCTTCATCCTTTCTTCTTTATTTCTTCACTCCATTTCTTTATCCAAGAGGCTGATTCATTTTTCCATCTCTTGTCTTTATTCTTTTCTAGTTTCATTCCATCTCCTCCTTCCTTCACAATCCTCGGAAATGAACCTTCACATCTAGATAGGCAACTATCTTAATGTCCAGTGGAAATTTTTCTTGGGTTTGCTTAATTTATGTTTTTAAATTCTGCACCTTACTTTATTTTACATCAATATGTCTCACCTGGTTTAAAACATCTCTTGGGACCTTGGTCCATGAGAGAGAATGTTAGCCATTATCTAATACATTTGATAGTTACTAAGATAAGATTGACTATACCAGGAGGGTTTTTTCAGAATTCAAATTACTCTGAATTAACTCGAATTTTAAAGACCCTCCAGGAATTTTGAATAGATTGATCACCGAACGGAGAGCAGAACATTCAGGTTTCTATTCAGGTTTCTAATTTTCAACGAAGGTTGAGGCTATAAAATCCACCCATACCAAGATGCAACAGAAATAATATCCTAACTGACTGTGGAATCAAGTAAACAACTAATGTGTTGAGGAGCTCCAACTCCAAATATTTTCCATGTAAAGCACATTAAATGGAATACAAATTATGCTACTAAATCAGACGCAACAAAGTGAAACAATTGCCATCAGATATAACACATTATTTCATTGTCTAGTCAAATTTGAGACTGTAGGGATGAAAACATTCGCAATATCAAAATTTATCTTTACTCATGAAACATGGTTATCAAGCTTGGACCACATATCAACTTGATTAAGGCATTGGGTCAAAAAGACACTAGTTTTGAAAACTTAGTAATCAAGTATATATTTAAAATATATATTAAAGAATATAAGATTGAAAGACATGAACATTGTTTTCTAATAAGCTGTGAGTAAATCTCATGCTGATTAAATATTCAATCAAATTAGAAAACATCTTAAATTGATAATCATATGGAGGATATGTGCCATATTAACTAGTTTGCCCCATTTCAAATATAGGTAGCCTCCCCCAGCTACTTCAATTATGATGGCCTTGACAAGTGTTAAACACATCAAGAACCTGACTTTATCCATAGTCATCACTGTGGCACTAATAAAGGGTTTGGTGGTGTCTCACCTCTTCATTAGCAATTGATTGACAACATAAAGGTCAAAACTTAAGACAGGAAAAAAGTTGCCCAAGTTGTATTAAACTGTTCGCAGATCAGCAAAATTAACACTGGCTCTACAGTCTAATCCAATAAATGAATTGGATAGAATTGGGCTTAATAATTAAAATGTGGAACAATCCTACTCTCTATTACGATATTTCAAATACCAAGTTGTAAACATCTCAGAAGTCTAAAAAAGTACGATGGAAATAACCTTAGCAATGTTAAAATATCTAAAGCTCGTATAACCCTGTGATGAATCTCTCAAGTTAATTTATTCATAGTTTTTCTTTCCTAAAATGATAGGTCCATATTGCGAGAATAGGGGCAAAGACTCATCATTTGAATAAAGCCCACTTTGCTTGTTTGAAATAGAATATATGGATGTTGGGAGGAGTCATCCCCTTAAATAGATCTTAGTAACTTGAGAAATTAACATTTACTTCTCCACCAAAGGATATTCCACGACAAAAAAAATAAGAGGAGATATTCGTTTCTTCTGAGACAAAATCCCTCCCCAAATTCATGCATTCCTAGTTTAAGATATCACATTCACCTCCAAATAGTTGAAATAGATACTCATAACAGCTCAAATTTTCATGCAAATAAAACTTTGAAGAGACCAAAGACCAATAAGGCATAAAAAGGCCGTCCAAGCATTCCTTCATTGAATAATACATGATTCTTTGCAAAATATAATAACAGGATGTCAACATTGCAAACTATGACAACATTAACACAAAAACGATTACAATAGACACAATTCAGAACAACCTGTTGGTAAATATTATTATATTTGTAATTTAAAATAAACAAAATCTCTTTATTAATTAGTTTTTTTTAAAGGATAAAACATTTTAGTTATTTATATTTTGGGATATTATTTGACCAGATCAGTTTTATTTTGGGGCCTGTTGTGGGTGGAAGTATATATATATATATATATATATATATATATATATATATATATATATATATATTTTAATTAAAAAAAATAAATAGACAAGTCTATCTTAAAAAATAAAATAAAAGTTCATCTCTCTTCCTGAAAAAGTATGCTACTCTTTGGAAGGTGTTTTTAATTACTTGAATAAACTTATATCTCCTAGTTCAATAGTAAAAAATTCTTGATGAATACCTTGTGAATGGTATTTCCATAGATGGAGTTCAACAGGTAACCAACCACTTGCTATCTATTCTATATAAGACCCAAAAAGGAAAGGTTACTTAAACTAAATATAATATCTTATGCTCCAATAAAAACTATTCTTTGGTTCTTTTTCATCTAATCAATATTATACTGTGTGTGTCCTTTAATTTTTAAACAGTTATAAATATTTTAAATTTGTAATTTAAATTTTAAAATAAAAATATATCTTTATTAAAATTAGTCTTTTTTAAAAAAGGAATAAAATTTACCCACTATTTTTATTTTATTTTTTAATTTTTAGTTCCTTATATTTTGGGACTTAATTTGACTAGACTAGTTAAGTTTCCATTGATATCTCTTCGTACTATGCCTGCCTACAATATTGGGATTGATGTAGGATTGAGTATTATATATATTATTGAAAAATAAAATAGAGACATATACACACAATTTGTAAAAAAATAATAACTGAACTATCTTTCTGAATAATTCTGCTACTCTACAAGTAAATATTCTGCTACTCTAAGTAAATACTTTCGAAATCTTTTGGATGTGGAACAGCAACCCATCATGCATGTACCAATGCACAATATAGTGGAACATTTTCTCTTCAAGAATTGCGTTTTCCACTCTTAAATATAGTGGAGAGAATTTTATCTTCCCTATTTCTACTCTAACAAAAATCTAAACATTCACATTTATTTCTTCCTTATTTGTCTCTCTTTTTTCTTTTTCTTTTTTTTCTTATCTTCAAGACCAAACAGAATAACTGAGAATCAGTTAGTTACCTCTGGCCATCAATGCTCCCCTGGGCACCAGCTCCCCCAGCGCCACCATAGGATGCGTCCTCCGCGGCGGACTGCCAGACGGACTGCCAGGCTTGGGACGGGGGCTGGACGTAAACCCCGGTGGCGGGATCAACGGCGGGACGGCCAATCATCATGCCGGCAGGCTGGCCAATGGGAGGGTAGTAGTAGGGCACACCACTAGCAGTGGCGCCGACGAGCGCAGCATCGTCCTTGATCTCGTCGCGCGGGACGATATCAACAAGGAAGTCGAAAATGTCGGTGCGGGTGATGGCGGCGGCGATGTCGTTCTTCTGGAGGGTGCGGCGCTTGTTCTCTTCGGCGTGGAGCCAGGAGCGGATGGTGAGCTCGAGGATGAAGAGCTCGCAGGCCTTGGCAAAGAGGATTGGGGCCTCGGCGGAGATCATGCGGACATCCTCGTCGGCCTTCATAATCTTTTTGATGCGGGCGAGGGGAAGCTGGTGGTTCTTGAAGTCGTTGACGTGCTCGATCTCTTGCCGCTGGTACGACCAGAACATCTGCAGTTGCTGCTGCTGCTGGTGGAGGAGATGCTGGAAGGGGGGAGCGCCTGCACCTGCACCTGCACTTCCGGCCGCCGCACCGGGGTACGCCCCCGATTGCCCTTGGCCCCCTTGCTGGCTGTTTTCCATTCCCCCAATTCTTAGAATTTGATTGCTGTTCAGTGTAGTGTGAGAGAGTAATAAGAGAGAGAAAAAAGAGATTGATTTTGAGAGAATTGGAAATAAAATAGAAGAAGTGTGTGATGTGGTGTGGTGGGATAAGGTAAACAAAGTATGGACTCAACCTAACCTAGCCCAAACAATGGATTCAATTCAACGGAACAAAGGTAAACGTAACATAATTTAACGTAAATAAATGTCTTTTTTTTTAATATTATTAATTGAAAAGTTTTGTCCATCATTTATTAATAATAATATTTTTATTTATTATTTTTAACGGTTTTGAGAATTTTTTTTTTAACTTTAAAAGACTAATTTGAATTTTTTAATTATATGTATAGATATTCTGTTTAGCGTTTATTTTGCTGTGACACTGTATTGGGTCCGTCCTCTTGTGAGAGAGGGTGGAATGTAATTGGCTTTTGCTAGCAAAACAAAAGCTCTTTCCTTCCAACCATTTGTCATCATCTCAATGTTTCTTTCTCCTGCATGTGATTTTCTACTTCATATTTTGTCACTTTATGTCTGTAATTGTTTTTGTATAATGTTTTTACTTTTTTTTCTTTCAAATAATTTATTCACTTTCCAATTATTAATTATACAAATTTATTTAAATTAAGTTTTTCTTCACATTACTACACTTTATCAAGTTTAGCAACTTTAGACATGTAAAACATAATCAAATTCTACCATGAGAAATCTGGAGATTAAAATAAATTATAAGATTTAATTAATATTCCATATGATGAACACAAGCTAGTTGTGCAAAGAAAGAAAAAAATCTATTAAAAAATATAATTATCAACATTTGGATCATTCCATTAAAAAAAACATAACACGTTAAGAATAATGTATCACACAAAAAAGATGGGAAAATAATTCGTATATGAGCAAGAAGTAGTGAAAGGTAAGATGAGTAGGAAGAAAATAACAAGAAGGGTTGATCATTCATAATCTCAAAAAGAAAGATGAGAATATTATGTGACATCTAATTGTATACAAAATGTTCTGTAAAAGGATGTTATAAATAAGTGAAACATAAATGGAACATCGTTAAAATTGATGAAAATGTAATGCAACATGAAGACAAGTTATTTTCTCTATGACATGATATCGAAAGATACATAAATTTTTGAGTTAAAATATTCACAAAGACAGAAATTAATAAAAGCGTAATACGTCATAAAGATTTAACATGTTAATAAAACGTGTTATTTTAATCACATATTTGACTTTTGGGATCAAACATCACCGTCAAAAGATTTTCTTTGGAAGAAAAAATATGTGCGATGTGCTGTCTATCTTGTAATTTTAATTTAATTTATTTTCAGATGGGATTTCTAGACATAAGATTCTTTGTTTTTCTTTCTCATAAGATTTCTTTTGCCCTTTTTGTTGATGAGAAATGGGGGAAAATTTAAGACTCTGTTTACTCTCAACCTTTTTAAGTTGATATGCTTTGATTCGTTGCTTTCAACTTGTTATTAGTCTTGTGTGCTCTGAGAAGCTATATTATTAGATTATGTATGCTTGTACTAAAAAGGAGTTCAATGCTTTTCTATGCATTTTGATGCTTTCATTTCTTAAGATTATTGAATATCACAGATAATTGTATATAATATTTTTATAAAAAGTCTTGGCGCCAGAATCTAATCCTACAATCTTTCGCAATCTTGAATTATTTTCTAAATATTATCTAAACAAAAATCTAATATTTATTTCTATTTTTATTCTTTCTTTATCTTTTCAAATTTAAAATTTAAATATAAAATAAGATACATCTTCATTGTTTAATTTGTAATTAAATTGCTATAATTGCACAAGCCAAATAGCAATTTCTGAATTCAGGCGCGAAAAGATGGAATACGGAAAGTTTTTTTTATCTCTGTAAAGCGCGGAAAATACGAGTTTCGAGAGAAAAATAGATGTTTATCGTGTTATGTTACAAATATTTGTTAATATTTTATTAATATTTATATTATATAATAGACTAGGACTTCTTTTGTTTTTATAATAATAAATAAAATTATTAATAATAAATTTAATTCTCATTCATTTCTATCATTTTTCATTTATTTCAAATTATTTCGTTCTTCACTTGAAATTTCACCAACAACACCTTCCATTTGATAAAACCAAACTAAATTAACTATTTTCCCTTAAAAGATGTTAATTAATTGAAAGAGTATTATTACATATAAGGACTTAAGTTATATCAAATTTATCTTAAGGATATAAGATTAAACAAATTATAAATTATTACAAAATTTACTCATTTTATAATGAGATTTCATAGTTTAAATTTTTATGATTTAATTTCTATACTTTCCATCTAGACTACGTTAACCTACTACATAGGATGACTTATTTAAAAATCAAACAGACACGAAACTAATTGGTATATAGTATAATTGAATAAGTTCATATAACCTTTATCAATTCTTAAAACTAGTATCTTCGATTTAACAAGAATTAATGAGCATTAGTGAAAAACTTAAGACCTTTTTCAACTTTAGAAATTCATTTAAAAATGTAGGGAAGTTCCAAGTATAGGAAGAATATAATGATAATGGTGAATGCATGAATAACAATTTACCCACGTATATATATATATATATAACAAAAAGTCCCAACCTCCAGCTCTCTCTCTATATATATATATACCTTTCGAAATAACTTCATGAGGAACTTAAAAGCTATATATGATTTAATCCGTGAGGTGTAAGAAAAAGATTTTGCATATTGTGGTGTATAATTTGGCCCGGATTCTTTAGAAAATAATGAGTTCTGAACAGAGATTAATAACGAGTTCTGAAACATAGAGAATGATGTTTCCCAGTCGAAAAAGATAAAAATGATGCTGAAATTTATTAACTTGCAGGTGCAGAAACTAATAACTAGCGTACATTGGCATTTCATAGAGTTTATAGATACATCTGAAAAAAGTCCTGAGGGCAATGGCAACACTAAATGCAAAACTGTAGTCCGGCCAATATACAGCAAAAACAACAAAAACTGTTCTAATATATGTTGAGTTGATGATTGTAAGCTATTGTTTTGGTTACTAATTAAATTTGCTATCTCTGTCTAAATGGAACACAGGATCTCTTTCAGTCATTAACATTACTTTAATACTTAACACTTCACAGCTCACTTTTGCCCCAGACGTCTTCGCTTATATACAAACAAAATCTCTGGCTTGCGTCTCTTCTCTCCCAATCCTTCATCAGAACCTTCCTCCTTAGTTGTCTGGCACTCTTTAAGCAAACCCTCCTCCCTGGCATTCTCTTTATGCTTCAGTTCACCTTCCACAGATTTTTCAGTTGTCATTACTATTTCTTGCTCCAGATCTTCAGTTAACACCTGAAGAAGTTCCATTGGCGTAGCAGCAGGATCAAGCTCCAAGCAACCTTTAGGAGCATTGGGACCCTCTTCACCGGTAAGCAAGTATGAAGGTACCTGGTGTGAGAAACGAAACATCTGTACCTTCGAAATATTCCTGATTTTTCTTGGATCAACATTCTGGCGAAATACTGTCTTGAAACCTGCAACCTTGACAAGAGGGGCAACATTGACACCTTGCTCTTCACTGAAGTCTTCAAGCACCTCCACCATGTCATATTTCTGTATTACTTCATCTTTAGTGAATTCATTCCAGTCAAGAGACCAGTTCCGATACAGTGCCCACACGTCACCTTTCTTCGGGTATATATGGACAACCCCTCTCAAACCTTTTGTCCACTTCACCCTGTGCGAGAAGGAATTAAGAGTGCCATAGGACACACGCTTTCCTATTCTGAAATCTCCACTGGTCTTAAGAAAGCCAGAATTGATCCACTTAATTGGGGCCAATTCATCATTGCTTTTGGTATTCAACCAGCTTATCCTCATATTGAAAGGATTCTTCGAGATAACATCATGGATTAAGCAATAGAAGCGAGGCATGCCATCATCATTGTCATATGCAGCCCACACCTGGTTTTCTCCAAAAGCATTCTCAATTCGGTCTCCATCAAAATCATGGAAATCTGGGTCCGGAACATTCATAGAGAGAGAACCAGGCAGTTCAGGATCTGGATCAGCAGAAAAGCGCTTCTTGCCCGCAGCCTTAGTATCCACAAATTCTTGCTCACCAGGTTTTAAACCTTTAACTCCCCTATTGTTCCCCTTCTCACTGATTTCTGTTTCAGTGTTATTTGACTTGTCTAGACTCTTTGATGCAGAAGAAGCTTTCCACTCATCAAGCTTTTTCAGAATCTCTTTCCTAGCCTTTTCCACCAATATCTGCTTCATTTGAAGCTGTGATAAGTCCCTGGCACCATTGCGTCTGTAATTTCCAGCAGCATTTACCCTTCCTGACCCGAACTCATTAGCCAAGTTTGTTCCTTCATTTTGAGATACTGTTTTGTTTTCCATATCTCTTCTATCGCTACCTACTTTATGTTCATCAGTGGACCTTCTCTTCCTTGGCTTGTCACCGTTCATACTAGAATTTGAACCAAATCGAGAGGACTGAAAAACTGAACCAGCACCAGTTCTCTCAACAACATAAGTTTTCCCAAAATGTGCATCCTCCCTCCACGCAGTTGAATCTTCATACCTTCTCTTCAAATTCTCAGAAAGCGTACTAAAAGCACCATGAGCCTCTGCAACACTAGAAGCTGATGTTGGAAAGCGGGAAGTGCCATTAGGCATAGAGAAAGGGCCCGACCCATGTGCTGAATTGACAGCAGACATTAGTGTCCTTCCAGGAACATGATAATTACTTCTTTCCATTCTGCTTGAGTTGAAGTTATGTTGCTTCATCTGAGATATTCTTGAAGTGGATGACCCATTTCTGTATCCAGCTGGAGGCGATGTCTCAGAAGCCATGAATCGCTTATGACAGCATGTACAGACAAGATCAGAGTTAATATAAACATTATGGTACTCAAACTTTGTCTCACAGAAATTGCAAATGGTCCAAAATGTATGTTTCAACGTCACAGGAGTGAAGACATTACTATATAAACCGTTCTGATTAGCTGGCATAGATGGTTTCCCAGAAGGATTTCCATGGAATGTACGCCATAAGTTGTACTTTTGGTCATAGCTGATTCTCTTGGCTTTATCAGATAACAAACTCCAAGCCTGTGAGATAAGGTTAAATGCCCCATCTGCACCTACAGATTTATTTTTATCAGGGTGCAGAGTCAGAGCCAGTTTCCTATATCGTCTTCGAATTGTTTCTTCATCAGCCAAGGGTTGCACACCAAGGATCCTGTACCAATCAACTTCTCCATTAACTTTTTTATCAGCTGAGATATACACCTCAATAGTTGCTAGAAATCGAGGAAGGCCATCAAGATTGGGATTTAATTCTAGAGCCTTCATTGCAAACATTCTTGCCCGACCAAAGTCCTTCTGTAAAAGCATCTTCTCTGCAAGTTCTTTGGCCCTTAAAGCACCATCCCTTTTACATTCCATGCTAGCCAGTGTGTTTCTCCAAAGGGCCTTTAATTACTTTTCTTTATTTCCTTCCTTTGAAGTATACATCGACGTGATACCAACAAGGACAATGCCCAACAATAAACTATTTAGACCCAGAACCCAACAAGTTCACGTGCACATCCCTTCAATTACAAAAACCCTACGAAGAATCGAAATGATAAAACTACATTATCAACAAAGGAGAGAAAAAACAAACAAACAAACCATGGCATAATGAATAACAGATTTCTGCCGAATGCTTGTTTCTATCCCTTAATTCCCAACATCTTTCTAAAAAATTAGGTTACTACAAATTCAATGTTGATATTTGAGTGCGGAATTTTCAAAATAAGCTTAACAATATCATGATATAGATTTCCATTGCATTTTCACATTCTCGGTCCCTTGCAACCAAACAATCAAACCCTTGCTGATCGTAGAGAAGGAAATTGCAAAAGAAAGGATCATGATATAATCAAAATGCACAATTGCCAAACCACAGTTTCTACTTTCAATCACTCATTTCATTATCAGGGTAACAGAACCAAGCATGCTTCTTTAAATCTCTTAGAAGTAAATTCTCGCTCATCGAACTCTTCAAATGAACAACTTAACCAAACATCCACAATTAACAACAGAGGAGATTAAAAAATAAATTCGAAATTTATGATCCACCACTTGTTTTTTAAAACTGTTCTCCAAAACAATTCCATACTACTCAATAACAATTGCTCATCTAAAATCTATCAAATTTTGAAATTGTTTCTAAAGCAAGTCTTTTCACAATACAAAAAATTAAAACAATAGGAAAATGGTTTCTCCTCTTCATTTTCAATTTTAATCTTGTGCAGCCTCCCATTCAATTCCACACCCTACTTTGTGCCTTGCACCATCCTCGATAAGCTAGGTGAGCAACCTTGTGTAATTGAATTTTGAAAACTAAAACCATTTTTCGAAAAAAAGAAAAAAATCAAACAAACCCTATGACTCACAAAAAAGGGCTAACCATCGCTCATGCAGGCCTTCAAAAGAACAAATAAAAACCGCAACGAAGTAACAATCAAAAACAGAAAAAAAAAATTAAAAAAAAAATTGAATACTTCTAATCGCATAAAATCCAAGGCTTCATATAGTCCACGGAAACGGGTTGCAACACCGCACCGTTTCGGTCGTGACAGACCACATTGGTGGTTCCGTTTCTGTTACAAAATAAAATAAAATAAAATAAACAAACACCGTTCAAGAAATACAAAATCCCTTCAACATTGTTCCCCCAATGGATACTACCGCTACAGATATCAAAAAATCGAAAACCAAAACGCAATAACATAATCCAAAACTACATTGATTCCGATGAAGAAAAAGCATAGGGAGAATCAGGTAAAGGCCTAACCTGAAGACACACGAACGAAGCATCGCGGGAAATTGAGTAGAGAAAGTTCTTTGTGTTTTGTGAATGATTTGGAACACGGTGGATGGGAGTTGAGAGAATTTGGGCTCCGATCAGAGTTTCAAAGCTTACTCTGTGCGGTGCATGTTAGGCCATCATGGTGAGAGGTTTTTATAGTGTTTCTCATTCACCTCTGAAATCTTTTAAATAAGGCAAATATTTTTTGTTTTGACCTGATATATAAAATTAATAATAATAATAATAATAATATATTAACATGGGGGTGATTATTAGTATTGTTATCCTTTTCATTTATAATTACTTCATCAATACAAAGACATGTGTTTATTATTTTTGCCAATAGTTAAAAAAAAAATATTGGAAGTTTAAAATTCTTTCCATCACTACATTAGCATGATCAATATACTGTGGTCTTAAAGCAAAATCTCAATTTAAATTTTGTGAATAAACTAAAAGTGAAAAATAATAATAATAATAATTATTATTATTATGTAAAAATTACATAATTTAAAAAAAAAAAAGTACATTACCGTGTGTACAGCTAGATCAAGTTGTGGTTGGGTTCTGAAACTTTGGGGAGTTTTGTTAAAAGATATTTAATAAGTACAAAATTTATTCTACATTGAATTTCTTTTATATGGTAACTTCAATTAAATATTTTTTAAAAGAAAAAATTTAATGCTATTAATTATATTAGCATTATATTTAATTTTCCGTTTTCTTGAACGTGAGACATTATACAAATATTATAAATGCATCCTCTGACAAATGTATCATGGATTGGCTTTATATTATTTTTATTAACTTTTTTACTTGTTTTGAACGAATATTAAAATTTAAAATCCTTTCTAACATTGCATTACCTGATACCGTGTGTGTATCGCCAGATCAGTGTCTGAGAAACGTTGAGTTGTCTTGTGAAGAAATGTTTAAATGAATTCACTGGTAAAGTAATAATTATTATTATTTTATTTATGTACGGTGACTTCAATTAAAATTATTCTTATTTCAAACATTAAAAATAAAATAAAAATAACGGTTATAACGTGTGTTTATAAATCTGATAAGTTACATCAATTATTTATTATTTTATTAATTTTTATTTTCATAATGTTTTTTTTATTTTATTAGTTTACTTGTTCAACTTTTCTCTTCACATATTTTATCTATGAATTCAAATATGAGTTTTTTTAATAGAAATTAAAATAAATATAAGAATTTTATTCATTTTTTATTATAAAAATAACGAAAATAATAAATCTTAGCATCTTTCATCGCAATACAAGTAATAAAATAATAACATTACATGAAGAAGAACCACCAGTACTTCACTTACTTTTGAAGAGTAAGAGAAATTAAAAAAAAATTGTAATAAAAGGTAGTAAATTGGAAAATAGAAAAAAAAATAACAATAAAAACCAATTAATAGAAAAAAAAACAATATTGTGAAAAAAATTATAAATTTTTTAAATTATATATATATATATATATATATATATATATATAAATTATTTATATTTTTATTTGATAGTAGTGAAATTATGGACAAAGAAAAAAATATTTCAAATATTTTAAATGATAAATGAAATATGATTAAAATAAGTAAACATTGATATAGTGTTTGGTCTTTTCAAGTTTTTTTTTTTAATTTTATGTGATATTTAATTATATAAATATTTTTTAAAAATTATTTATTAATTAATATTTGTTATTAGATAAATTAAAAAAGTATTATGTTTATATATTCAAATATTTAATTATAATAAATAATTTAAATTTAATTTGTTAGTATTTATTGTTTAAATTGTAATATTATAATATATTTATATGTTTTAATAATATAATATAAAAATATAACATTTTAAATTATAATTCATCCCTATATAAAACAGGTTCAATACTCCATTTCTTTTCTTTCAATCACATTCTATTTCCTTCTCACTTACATGTTTACTTAAATATCAAAGAATCATTGATAGGTATCTCTCTGCACCTATTGAGCTTGTTAGAGAGAAGCTCGGATGTTCTCTTTAAAGTTTAGTAACAATATTTGGCGTCTATCATAGAGTAAGATAAAACTTTTACTACATTCACCTCAGGATTAGACAATAAGACATCCATCATCTCCCACATATCATGGAATAAACTGTACTCATCGAAAACCTAAAAACCCACATGAACGAGTTGCATCAACAAACAAATGCGAAAATTTGAGTCCTACAAGAAAAAGCTTACCAAGATCGAAAGCAACACCAAGTAGAATTAAAGACCGTATATGAATGCATTGACGAGGTCACCAAAAAAACAAATAACACTACGGAGCACAGTCCCAAATGACAATGCAACTGCGGCCACCGTGGAGTCCTGCTCTCATTCCAAGCACTCTAAGCCACACAACACCAATTACGAGCTACAAAATACCATCACCGATTCACAAAAAACTATGAACCATAAAAGCCTATTGTTGAGAAAGAAGCAGAATCAAAGAAAATTAAGAAAGAAATCAAGTCAAAGAAAGTCAAGAAAAAAGTCATGTCAAAAAAAATTGAGAAGGAAGGAGAATCCGCAATGTCAGCTCAAATTTCGATACAAACTCGGGCAAAATATAAACACTTGTTTGTTTCAAGTATACTCGAGGAATCTCTCTCCTAAAATTAGTGGGCATCCCTGATTGACTCCTGCACTAGGATCTTTTATCCGAAAGAGCACATTCGAGCCTACCTCACACACATGAAAGTCTATTCGAACAAAAACTCTTTTAAATGTCGAATTTTTCAACAACATCCAAAGGCGTAGCACATCAATGATACTATAAACTCTTAAAGGAGTTTGTCGCATGTTTCGAGGACCTCATGAGCAAGCTACGAGCTCGATTTACCACAAGCCGACTCAACAGCGTTCAAGAGCATTAGGCAAGGAAATGAAGAATCATTATGAAAATTCTTAGAGAGGTTTGTAGTAGTCAACCTCAGCATACCAAACTTGGAACCAACGATCTTCACGTACACTATGATGACTGACCTCCAAATCGGATCGTTATTGGAAAGTATATACCTCAACAAGCCAAAAGACATGGAAGAATTAAGAACGAGAGCTTCTTACTACATCTAGTTGGAGAAGAACATCGAGCTTCGTCGAAAAAGGGAAGAGATAGACCAGACAACTGAGAAAAATCACCTCAAGTGAGCTAGAAAGACTCATTGTGACAATTACACATCGTTGAACACTTCTCAAGAAGTCATTTTGCGACAAGCATGCAATTTGGAGTTCATGTCTCTACCTTAGCAAGTCTTTACAACACCAAATGCAAATTAGATTAAAAGATATACTTACCATCAAAAGTATGATCATAATACAAAAGATTACTCAACTTTACAAGATATCATTAAGGATATTATTTATCATTATTATTGATTTATTTATTTATCTTACTGATACTAAAATTTCAAATATAGACTTGGACATTGAACACATACAAGCAAAAAAATGGATAGTTGAGGATATCAACCAAATCCGAGCTCGTCAAATGATATAAACGTCTTTTGAGCTAAAAAAGTAATAAGGCTAGGAAGAAAATCTACCTAACTAAGAATAACTAACCCATTTGGCCAAGACCGCATAGACCCGTCAGTCATTGCTACGAACTCATTTTATGTTACTATTAGAAAACTTGGTTTACATTTTTTTGTGTTTACATTCTTTGTTTTTCCTAGTAAATAATATCGTTTATCAAAAAAATCATTAAAGTAATTTGTATGTTATACCAATTTGTTCGTACCACTGAATATCAAGTTGTTCATGCAATTGAATACCAAGATGAAGGAACACCGAGTAGATAAACAAAATATGTGGGAATGATGTATTAGGATATACACCCAAATACCATGAACATACAAAATTCATACATGATTATGAAATTTCTCTTTATTAATATGTTGTCAGAGGGAGAAAAATAATAAGTAATGAACCTAATAAAGAAAAAACAAAACGATGAGAATATAAGTTCATCAATCTTTACACCTGCATATTAAAATATTATTTGTACTCAGTGAAACAACTAAACACCAAGATATTTGAAGAGAATATCTGATTATATTAACCATAAACGAACATCTCAATAATAATCGAGTACTCAAAATATCTACACTTATTTCAAGATTCTCAAAAACTACTCGAAAATATCTATTTAATAAATAAAGATGAACTTCTTTATTATTTTATATAATTACAATAATCCACTCTATTTAATATTTGGTCCATTTCACTTAATTCACTAGCATTTTACTTCCTTGTTACTCGTATTCTTACTTGAGTATCAAAAATCATTAACAGATATCTCTGCATCTACTCAACAGAAACATAAAAAATCCTTAACAGTTATCTCTCTGCATCTATTCGTCGTGTTAAAGAGAAATTAAAATGTCCTTTTCATACTCCCATATTATATTATCATGTATGGTGAAATGTTTTTTTTTTTTTTAAAATGAGGCTTCGATGAACTAGGCAGTGAAGTAATTGTTGTATAATTGAATTTTTTATATGAAGTAATGGATGAACATTTATTTTAAAGAATAAAAAAATAATATTAATTTGATTAGTCTTATATTTATTTTTTATTTTTCTTAATTACTGCAGTACTAAAATGAATTTTCTTTATTAAATATATAATGAATTAATTCATTTTTTCTTAAGTTCAAAAGAAATTACAGAATAATTTTTTTTCTCTCATTTGAACATATATGCGTTGTTCTACATCCGTATTCGTAATTTATTTATCTAATTTTGTTTTAATATATATTAATTTTAATTATATATTTATAAATAATATATACTAATATTTATTATAAAAATAATAAATTAAATCAATAATAATTTTAATTTTTAAGTAAATTTTGATTATATAAAAACAAACATTAAAAATACAATTTGTGTTATATATTAATCTATTAGACGATGCTAGGTGACTAACGCATAATGTTTTATAACTCTAAATTAATCCGAGTCAGTTTGAATTAGACGGTAAAAACAAATTAATTATAAATTAAAATAAATCAACTCGAAAATAAATTAGGTTAATAAGGTAAAATATTTTTTTATATTTAATATTTATCCTATAAAATATAGATTTATTAAAAAGAAAAAATGTCCGAGTTTCACTGTAAAATTCAAATCTAAAGTTAAAGTTGACTATTTTTAATGTACTAAAAATTTAAATTATAAAAACAACGGTACTCAGAAGTAAGTTAGTATTAATTTATGATTTATTAAATAATTAAATTATTATTTCTTATAAAAATAAAATAATTTATTAAACTATGACAGAAAAATATTATAAAAAAATATGTTGTAATAATACCTTAATCTGAAAGCACGTTAATCTTCTCATAAGACATTGATTGAGATTGTAACACTATTGTAATAAAATTATATAAAAAGACATATTTATTATATTTCTTTATCTATGCATAAAAATTTTAGACTATTTTGCTAGTTTATTTTTCTAAATTTTTAACGTTGTTACTCATTTTAATTCAATTGATATGGTATATTAAAAAAAATACAACTTTCATGTTATTTTACGTAATAATTCTTCTTTCACTCTAACGTATATTTCGGGGAGTAACTGCTAGTTTTTTTACAAGTATTTTTATAGGAGAATAATAAAAAGAAAGAAATGAAATTTTTTTATAAACTAAAATTAACTTGTGAAAATATTAAAAGTTAAAAAAAAATGATAAAAAAGTTCCTATAAAATAATTTATGCATAAGTTAATTTTATTTTCTAAAAAAATATAATTTTTATTTTATTTTGTTTTTCTATTTAAAAATATTTATGAAATAACCTTGTTCAAATAAAATTTGTACAAATAAACATAGCCTCGTTTTTACATAAATATTTATAGTTATGTGATAATATTTTTAGGACAAACATAACTAGGTACATATATGTTAAATACTTTGAATTTTGAAGAAATGTGTTGATTCAAATTAAATAGTTATTTACCTGTAAAAATTCTTAATACGAAAATAATATCTTAATAAATTTTTAAAACAATTATTCTTAAATTTTATGATAATAAAACTCACAATAAATGTTATTATCTCACAATGAAAACAGAGTTCTTATTATATCTTGTAACTAACATGTTATATATTTTTGCTTCTAATCATTACGTACGACACATAACTTTAGATATTGATCTTATCAATTAAGAAAAAACCCTTGAAAATTAAGATTATGACTTTTGTTAAATAGTTAATAAATAATCTTATTTCATCGTAATTTATCGCTTATATTATGAAACTAGAAACCACGTTGTTATATTATTTTAACTATATAACATTTATATATTCGTTAGTTAATTATAATTTTGATTATATATATATATATATTTATATTAATTTTAATTATTACTAAATTTTGGTTTTTAAATTTTCTGTACACAACTAAAAATTTAAATTAACGGTTCATAATTTGTTTTTATTTCAGTTTAATTATTTTTAATCTTTTATTACTCTGTACATGTGAAATAGGAAGAAAATACATTATATATTTTTTTTACAATATTAGGAACAACTGTAGAATTTAAAAACACTTAAAATTAAACAAAGTTGTCAATAATCAAATTTACGTCAAGATCAGATTAAAAAAATAAAGAGTAAAATTATGCATTAATTAAAGAAAATAGAAATTACAAAAAAGAATAAAAATTTTAAAATTGCAAATTTTAAAAAATATTGAAAAAAATAATACTATTAAGTTTATATATATTTCTTATAATCATTACAAGCCTTATTTTTAATTGTATATATATATATAATATTTATTTTGTGTCGTTTTAAAAAATAAGTAGTACTAGAACTTGTATTTATAATATAAAATATGATTTAATGTTTAATTATTTAGCTAGTTTTTTGTTTTAAAAAAAATTAATATCTCTATTAAACTTCATTTTATATCGATGAGATGTGATCCATTGACGAGTATGAGTAAAAAAAATATTGAACCAGCAAAACTGTTGTTGTTTTTTTCTGTCACGTGAATATTCCTATTTAAAAAGTTGGTTGAATGTGGTATTTTTCTCAGGAATATCAAATGTTATATTACACAAAATAATTGTGAGTAAGAAAGTAGACTAGAGTATGCCAATGTTACAACTAACAAAGAAACAGTATGATTCTCACAACGCTAGATTTGAATGAGTTTTTTATACATACTATTAAAATATATATAAATATATATATATATATATATATATATATGTATAATTTACATTTTATAAATTAAATTAATTTATTTACATAAGTTTAAAATAACTTTGGTTTAACCTTAATCTCTAAAACTCAGGTAAATTAATTTATATATAAGCTAATTTTTAGCTGTGTAGAAGTTACTTATTTTTAACATATTTTCTTTTTATATAAGTCCTAGAAAGTGGTCCAAACCTTAAAAGTTTGCGTGCTATTCAAATTTCCATTGACAAAAATATCTATATTAGGAAAAAAAATTCTCGTATAAACAAGAAAAGCATTATCTATATTTTAGAAATTATCTATATTTTAGAAATTGTCTGGGTACATTTTCGAAGTCTCGTATTGTTTAAGAATTTAATAAAAATAATTTACAAAGACGTTTTTTTAACGGCAAGAACGTGACAAAAATTTTAAGGTGGACAATAATTCAAACATAAAAATTAACATTTACATTATAGATGGAAAAAAATAGTATGAATCAATAACTAATATATCAATTTTTTAGCCAAGACACTTTAGTTCATAAATAGAACAAAAATAATATGCATCACACCCTCGTTCATAGATGAAATAAAAATAATATGAATAATAACTAATATATCAATTTTTCAGCCAAGACATTCTCGTTTATAGAAGGAACAAAAATAATATTCATCATACTCTCGTTCATAGACGGAACAAAAATAATATGCATCAATAACTAATATATCAAATTTTCTTTATATAACTAATATATGAAAATTTAACCATAAAAAAATTATACCATAGTCGAGACACTCTCGTTTATAACAAACATGATGTCAAGATACTCTCGTTCATAAACGAATACAAATAATATGCATCAAGAACTAATATATCAATTTTTATTTATACAACTAATATATGAAAATTTAACCATAAAAAAATTATACCATAGTTGAGACACTCTCGTTCATAGTAGACATGATGTTAAAACACTTTCGTTTCTAGACGAAACAAAAATAATATACATTAATAATTAATATATCAAATTTTCTTTACACAACTAATATATGAAAATTTAACCATAAAAAAATTATACCATAACCGTGATACTCTCATTCATATCGGACATGATGTGAAGATACTCTCATTTCTAAACGGAACAAAAATAATATACATCAATAACTAATATATCAAATTTTCTTTACACAACTAATATATGAAAATTTAACTATAAAAAAATTATACCATAAACACTCTCATTCATAGCGGATATGATACTGAGACAATCTCATTTTTAAATGGAACAAAAATAATATGCTTCAATAACTAATATATCAATTTTTCTTTACATAACTAATATATGCAAATTTAACAATAAAACATGATATCGGAACATTCTCGTTCTTAGACAGAAAAAAAAATATACATAAATAAATAAATATATCAAATTTTCTTTATACAACTAATATATGAAAATTTAACAATAAAAATTATCCAGAAAAACTTCAAAATAGATAAAGGTTGATGATAAAAATCCATAATGGGAAGGACCAATTAAAATAAAAACCAAAGCATATAATTAGTTAAAATAGGTTATAAAAGTCATTCAAAGACCGCATAGCGCAGTGGATTAGCGCGTCTGACTTCGGATCAGAAGGTCGTGGGTTCGACTCCCACTGTGGTCGTTTATTCTTTTCCTTTTTTAAAATTTAGGATTTGTGTTACATTTTTATGCATTTTTTTTTATTTTAGGGTTTGTTTACATTTTTATGAATTTTTTAATTTAGGGTCGTTTACATTTTTATTCCTTTTTTAATTTAGGGTTTGTTTACATATATTTATGCATTTTTTATTTAGGGTTTGTTTATATTTTCGATAGAGTTTATTCATATTTGATTGTTCAACGAAATAGTTAGCATTGTTTGCTTCATTGAAGATAATTAAAGATTACAAAAAGAAAAATACTTTGAAATCTATTATAATATTTGATTGTTTTTTATTAATATATCAACTTCTTACCATTTTTTCTTTTCACTAAAATCTACAAAACCTTCAAATCTAATACCACTAGAATATGCTTCATTATAACACTCTTACTGCTATTAAGTATTTACAAACACTTATGAGCAATTTTTAAAGTTGTATTTAAAATATGAAGTTATATATTTGGAACTTTATAGTTTTAAATTATTAATTTATTAATAAAAAATATTATAGTAATATATTAAATTTTCTATTTATATTAAAAATTCTTTCCTTAATTACCATATGTCATCATGTTACGATATATTTCCTTAACTTTTCTATTGTTTTTCATAATGAAATTTGCGTTGTCATTATAAAGATTAATTATATTCTACTTTCTTAGTTAATTTTTATGAAAGGGAATCAACGTGAGATAATTCTGATTAATTACTACACGCTAAAAAATTCGCATCATAATAAAATATTAACTTAAACATGTTATGTGGATTCATGCAATGAACACGTTCTACATTTTAGCCTATCGTCATGACTTTGTAAATTCACTAGAAAACGATTTCTTATAATTATTTTATGTAATAACTATTAATAAGTCTCGAGATTAATATTTAATCATACTGTATTTGGCTACTAAACTATCATTAAACAAGAGTTGACAAATTTTATAACATGACAAAAAAAAGTTTTAAACAATATTTTATTTGTCAAAATCTTCATAAACTTATATAATAAGCAATAGAGTAAATTTGTTTATTATATATTATTTAAGCATAAATCAATTCACTTATTACACTACTTCATAAAGGATATATTAGTCTACTTAGTCTTTCTTAAAAAATATAAAACCTTTGTTTCAACATATACGCAGAATCCCATGCAAACGCTACACATTTTATTTTGACATTGTTAACCAATAAAACACAATAATAAAAATAGTTCATGAATTACTTGTTAAACAAGTTATTGTTTAAATTTATAATTAAATATATAGTTTTATAATGTTAAAAAAAATATAAAAATAATTTTCCATATAAAGATGTAGTTGTTAGAGATAATTTGTTATAATTTTGTTTTAAATTTTATTTTATTATTTATTATCAAGTCTACGTTTTTAGGGATAATTAGTATTTTGTTTTAGTATTTTTAAGTAATTCTTAGTTTTAATAAATAATGTGTGAGAGTGGGACCAAACTCAAATATTTGAAGATCGATAACTTGTTTTAGGCTATTGATAGAGAAATCTCGAAAACAATTTTGCATAAGGGGCATCAATGACAAATTAGAACTGCATGAAATAGAAGTATCAAGTGAGACGGGAACAACTTTAAATAAGAAATGAGTTTTTTATTATTATGAAAAAAAAGTGAAAAAAATAGGAAACTTATTGAGTTGAACCTTTAACATAGTGAATAATGTAAAATCTAAAACTTATGTAAAATTTTCTTCAAATATAATGTATTAAATAATATTATAGGTAAATTAAATATATATATATATATATATATATATATGAAATTGATAGTTATTATATACTATTAAAATTAAAATGTAAAAATGTAATATGAATTAATTATTATTATTATTATTATTATTATTAATATGTAAAAAAATATGAAGATAACATTTTTATCTTTTCATACAAGAAGAGATAAGATTTTGACCAAGACTTACAAAAAAAATTATTAATTTAATAAAAAGATAAGAATTATTAATGAAGAAAAAAAGAGAGTAAAAATCTTCCTATATAAAGGGGTAGGGGTGGTGAAAAAAAAAAGAAGAAGGGAGAAAGGTAAGAAAGGGAGAAGGAAAAGAGAAAGGAAGAGAAGAAAAGAGAGAGGGAGAGAAGAGAAGGAGAGAGGGAGAGAAGAGAAGAAAAGGAGAGAAACAACTTGGAAATAAATTTTGTTCTATCATCTGCAATATTGAGGTAGGGGAGGAGAATATTATTATTAAATATATTTTATTTTGATTATATTTGTGGAGTGAGGTGTCCTTAATCTCATTTTATTTATTTAGTTACTTGTTTATTTATCTCTAACTACATACTGACTGCCTTATGTTTATTTATTCTTCTCCAGTCTTGCACTAATTTTATTTTAATTATCTCCAGTTGAGTACTGGTCCTATTTGTTTATTTTATTTTATCTCCAATCTTGCATTGATTCCATTTTAATTATCTACGGTTATGTACTGGTCCTCTTTGTTTATTTTATTTTATCTCTAGTTATGCACCGATCCTATTTATTAATTTATATTTATATTGTTTAATTATATTAAAATAATAATATCTATTTATGAAGATTTGATGATATTGTAGATGGGGGTTGGACCTTGAGGATTTAAATGAGTAAATATCACTTAGAGAGTGATTAAAATTGGACTCATTTATCTTGACTAGTCACTACAAATTTAATTTAAATTTTCATAAAATAGAATGTGTTGAGGAAGTTGATATATATATATATATGTGTGTGTGTGTGTGTATTAAGATTGTATTATTGTAAATAATAAATATTCTCACTCCCTATTGTGATCTTTTATGCATGTTTTATTCAAATATCAACTTAAGTATATGGAGGTGACAAATATTCCAAATCCCTTTTTTGTAAGCATCACTGCCTTCTTTCTAGGAACTACTTGGAACACAAACGTTATTGACAACTCGATTACTTTTAAAGGGAGATGATTATCAATATTAACATTTGCATATGATATAGGAAATCTCATTATGTTAGATGAACCAATAATGGTTACCTTTTGCATGTTTCCTACCATTTACCAAAATCTCTTAATAAGTTTGTTTCCACCGGTAATATAGATATTTGTATAATTATAGTAAGAATAGAAGAAATAAAAAATAAATAAAATTCCTTCTTCTTTTGTATATCTTAAAGATATATATATATATATATATATATATATATATATATATAGTGATGTAAATTACTTTTACATATATGTAATATTTTTATTTGACTTGCTACTCTTATATAAATAATAATAAGAAAAAAATGTCACATTAGATGGTATCGGAGAAAAGTTTCATGCGTGACCTGTGAAATGAGCCTATCATGATATCTTATGAATCCTAACTTATATAATTTCATATGACGAATAATAGAAGGAATAACGAGTTGACAGAAGCGGTACAAACTATATGAGACATGACCGCTGCATTATTAAGGAACCAAAGACCTAAAGGAACCAATGGATCATAAGGTTTAGTTGAATTTAGGAGAAACAAACCTCCGCAATTTTCTGGAGGTTATAATCCAGAAAAGGCCGAATTATGGATTAAAGAATTGAAAAAAATATTTCAAGTTATGAATTGTCCTGATGACCAAAAGGTGAATTATGCTGTGTTTATGTTGATAGGAGAGGCTGAATATTGGTGGGATAGTACCAGGAGATTACTAGAAGGAGGAAGAATAATCATTACTTGGGAGGTGTTTAGAACAAAATTTTTAGAAAAATATTTTTCCAATGATGTGAGGAGGGCAAAAGAAATAGAGTTTATGCAATTAAAGCAAGGAGGTATGACAGTAGGAGAATATGCCTTTAAGTTTGAAGAGCTAGAAAAATACTCTGCATTCTTTTATCACCCTAATGAAAGAATGAAGTGTATAAAATTTGAGAATGGACTTAGGCCTGAATTGAGAAAAGCAGTAAGAATATTAGAAATTTCTGATTTTCTTACGCTTATTCAAAAATGCAGATTTTTGGAAGATTTTGAAAATCATAAAAATAGTAAACCAAAATATTTTGGACCCCAACATAATAAAAGGAGACAAATGAAGGAAAACCTTACAACCACCCCTAATGGAGATCCCAACCTAACCAATTTTCTGAAGGAAATTTTAATAAACCTGTAAATAGTCAGCTCAAGTGCTTCAAGTGTGGATAAGATCATTATGCTAAAGATTGTCACCTTAAAGGGTCTGTCTATTTCAAGTGTGGAAAACCTGGTCATATATTCTTTGAATGTCGGCAACAAAAACCAAATTCTGATCCTTCTGCACCAAAAAGAAGACCTCCGACAACAGGAAGAATGTATACCATGAATGAAACTGAAGCCTCTCAGAATAATGAGTTGATCCAAGGTATGTGTTTCATTAAAGGTAAAACTTTAAATGTATAGTATGATTCAGACACAACTCATTCATTTATTTCCAATGATTGTGTCCAACACCTTGAATTGTCGACTTCTTTTTTAGACACTAGTTTGATTGTTTCAACTCCCACAAGTAAGTCTGTAATCACCAATAAAATTTTTCTAAATTGTCCTTTGTTCATTAAAAACAGGAAATTTCTTGTAAATTTAATTTTTCTACCTTTATCTCAATTGGATGTAATCTTGGGTATGGACTGGTTATCTTCCAATCAAGTCCTTATGAATTATGCAGAAAAATCAGTAATATTTTCAAATTCTGAAAATCTTTTGAATTTCTCTAAATCTTTTGAATTTCTCTACCAACTCAGTAAATGAGTCTTTGAAGAACAAAATTCAAGGATATTTGTTACTATCTTCTATGGAAGTAAAAGAGGAAGTCGATTTGAAAAAAATAACAATTGTTCAAAATTTTCCTGAAGTTTTTCTAATGATATTCCTAGTTTACCACCCAACAGAGAGATTGAATTTTCAATAGATTTAATACCTGGAACTAGGCCAATTTCTATGACACCATATAAGATGTCATCTTCTGAACTAACAGAACTAAAGAAACAATTGAAAGAATTACTTGGGAAACAATTCATTCTTCCTAGTGTATCACCTTGGGGAGCCCTTGTTTTGTTAGTTAAGAAGAAAGATGAAAGCTTTAGGTTGTGTGTAGATTATCGTCAGTTAAATAAATTCACCATAAATAATAAATACCCTTATCCAAGAATAGATGATTTGTTAGATCAATTAAGAGAAGCTTATGTATTTTCTAAAATAGATTTAAGACCAAGATATTACCAAATTAGAGTAAAGGCAGAAAATGTACAATGCCTTTTGGTATAACCAATGCTCCTGCAATATTCATGAATTATATGAATAGGATTTTTCGTCCATTTTTAGATTATTTGTTGTGGTTTTTATATATGACATTCTTATTGTTAGAAAAAGAGGTTGAGATTAAGAGGGGGGGGTGAATTGATCTTTGAAAGATTTTCGCAATTTTCAAATTATCTATTTCAAAGATTAAGAGTTTTGACCAATTCTTGAATCAAGAAAATCAAGCTATTCAAAGTAAGACAACAACAGAATTAAAGAGAGTAAGCTTTAGAGAAATACAACCAAGATTTATACTGGTTCACCTAATCCTAGGGCTGCGTCTAGTTCTCAGCCAAATTCCAACTGAGTTCCATTAGATTGAATGTTTTACAGATTACAGATTCCAATCACACACACAATCTACCACAAGACCCAAATTCCAGATCTTGCACCTAAACTTTCACCAAGAACCAAATTCTAGTTTTTGAACCAACCTGCAGCCAAATTCCAGCTACAAAACTAGTGCCCAACAATTCCAAACACACATGTCGCCGCCTCCCCGAAGAGGGGGCGCGGTCGGAGCGACGCGATGGTTTTTTCGACTCTCTTGATTTTCGCGTTTTATGGGTGGTTACAACGTCCTTAAGTTGTCCGATAACCGGGCTAACCTAGAGACGAGGTTTTCGAAAAGTGTTCTTGGGTTGTCCGATAACCGGGCTAACCCAAGAACGGGTTTTGAAGGGTTCGTGGAGTCGCCACCGATGTTTTTACCGGAAACATCGGAAAAGGAGTTCAAAAAGGCGTTGGTTTTCGAAAACCAACTTTGGTCATTAGAACCAGAGTTGGGTAAGGGAGTTAGTTACGTGTAAAGGAAGTGTTAGTTCCTTTACGACGCCCCTTTCGGGTTCCCTATGATAGGCTGGCTAGCTTGAATAAATAATTAAACTAAAAAATTGCGCTTTTACCCTTTTTATTGTGCGGTATTTAAATTTATGACTACATGGCCCTAGATTCTATTGCATGATTTAAATGGAAGCAGTAAAAATAAAAGGGAGAATATGCACCTTCAAAGTAAGCTTTATATATATCTTTAAAAGAGTGGGTGCTTTTTGGCAACCCTTCACTCTACAACTCTCAGAAACTCCGGAAATGCCTCGGAGGGATTCTAAAGAAGATTTAGAACACTCTGTGTATGCCTAGAGACGCTCAGAATCTCCGGAAATGCCTTGGAGGGATTCTTAGAGAGAGAAATTCTAGAGAGAAGGGAGAGCTCTTGCTGCTGGGTCCTCTGAAAGGGAGAAATGACGCCCCTATTTATAGTTTTTCGCGCCTGACAGGTCGAGACCGCCGTCTCCTCTGACAGGGTCGAGACCGCCGTCTGGAAAGTCCAGACTGCCGTCTCGTTCGAGACCGCCGTCTGGAAAATCCAGACCGCCGTCTCGAATTTGCAAGTGACGAGACCGCCGTCTGGATAATCGAGACGGCGGTCTCGTCCTGTCGCTGAGACGAGACGGCGGTCTGGTATTTCCAGACGGCGGTCTCGTCCCTTTAGGGCGAGAAACTTTATTTTCGGGCCAAAAAAACCTTCCTATCTTGGTACGGGGGCCTAATAGTCTCTCCTAATGACTTGTTAAGCTTCGACCGTCTTCAAATAGGACGCTTTCTGACTTTATTCTGAGGCCGGACAAGATTTGGGGTCTACAGCTGCCCCCCCTTTACCCGACCAGTCGACTGCTTGGCCTTTTGTGCCGAGGTGATCGACTGGAGGGTAAAGGAGTTGACCCTCTTGCCCGGTTGCCCTTCAGATATTCCGTCTTTGCGGCGGATGATCTTCTGGGGAGATGTTGTGTTGTGCGCTTCTGGGATGCTCCTTCGACGCGGTAGCTGACCCCTTCGGCTGATGAGTACGAACCCCCATTTGGTTTGACGAGTACGAACCCCCGCCCGATAAGCCCCCTTTTGTAAGGCCTGATGAGTTTACACCCCCATCTTGGTGTTTGACGAGTACGAACCCCCGCCCGGTAAGCCCCCTTTTGTAAGGCCCGATGAGTACGCACCCCCATCTGGTGTTTGACCTCTGGATGCTCCATCTTGCGGTAGCTGATCCCTTGGTTGACGAGTACGAACCCTCGTCTGGTTTGGTGCCTCTGGATGCCCCTTCTTGCGGTAGCTGACCCTTTGGCGATGGTGGCGGCTTACTGATTCTGATCATGCGCCGACTCCCTGGGGAGTGATTTCTGTGTTCGTGCACTTCCAGGATACAACTTCTGACGTAGCCGATCCCTTCGGTGGACACGTGGTAAAACCTCAGGATACTCCTTCTGACGGTAGCCGATCCTTCGGTTGATGGGTATAAACCCCCCATCAGGCTGGTAGTTGCAGTCCGTTGTGTGGGACTGGATGGGTATGAACCCCCCATCAGGCTAGTAAATGCAGTCCTGTTGTTGAGATGTGTTCTGTCTTTGTTTTTTTGTCTTTTCTGGGAATTGTCGTCCGGTCTGTGTCGGGGATTCTGTTGGTGTTCGTCCAGCTTGTTGATTGCTGGGGATTCTTTGTTTTTGATCTTTCGTGGTGGTCATCCGACTTTGCTGGTTGTCGGGGATTTTTTGATAAGTGCCTCTTAGGTAGGCAGGAATCCCCACCTCTGGGGATTTGTTGATCTTGGTGACGCCTCTTGAGTAGGCGGATATCCATTGAGTTTTTGGTAATGCCTCTGAGTAGGCAGATGCTTCATTTGGAGGTGAAGACTTTTGGTTTCGCTTCTTTGCCTCTGAATAGGCTAATGTCCCTTTCCGGGGAAATTGGCTCTCGCTCGCTAGATCTTGCCTACGCCTAGGCAAATGACTCTTCTAAGGATGTGAGTCTGGAATTTGCCTTTGTCGTAGGCTCACTGGAGATAATTTTTCTCTTTTTGGTGATCCACCGGGGAATTGATTGCCTTCCCGGGGATCTAATTTTGATTTGCCCCCTGAGGGAATGGAGTTTTGACTCCTTAATTGATGTGGGTGTGAGCTGGCGTTTATGATGCTCTTATTCTGTTGGGGGGAGTGGAATTTCTGATTCCTCTTTTTTGTTGATTTTCCCTTTTTTTGCGGTGACCCACTTTAGGGATTTGATTTCCTAGAAGTAAGGATTTTTATTTGATTTTGCCTTTTTCCACGATTTATCTTTTTTTTATCGCGGTTTTGAAATCTGGCTTTTTTATTGGGATAATGCATGCGCCTTGTTACTTTTTAGTTTCTTTTTATGCATGCAGGCTTTTCTTCTCTTTGGGGATCCGCAGGGGATAAAATTTTCTTAGGTGATCCATCAAGGGATTATTAACTTCCATGGGGATCCGATTTTTCTGGGATGGAGTCCTGGTTCCTTGATTAATGTTGATGTGAGCTGACCTTATGAAGATTATGGAGATTTCCTTATTCATCCTTGGAGATTTTTATTCGACCTTCTCTGCCATGGCCTTTTTGGACATCCGCTGGGGATGCAAGGGTTTTCTTTTTTTTTCCTTTTTTTGTTGAGCCCTTGTTGGTATGGAGACTGGACTCTTTTGATTGTTGATGATGGTGGGCTCTTGAAGCCTTTATTCTCCATTGGGGAGTGTGGAGGAGACTTTGGGTGAGTGTGCTTGATGACTCATGTGATGGCGGTGCTGAGCCATGGGGAGTATTTTTGTTTTGCCTTCGGAGTAGGCAGGGATCCTCTTGGGGATGACTAGGCCTTTCCGTCAGCTTTTCTTTTATGATGTCTGATGATTGTGCCCCCTTTTATTGGGTGATGTTTGGAGCTTTGGCTTCTGGAAGCTTCTGATGACGACTCGCTCTTCTTTCTTGAGGGAGAGCACTGTGTGAATACTTATTACTTTCTTGTGCCTTCTTTTCAGAAGCTCTTATTTCGATGAGCCGCTTGATTGACGACTTGTTCCGTTTTCTTGAGGGCATTATTTGGAGACTCAGTCTCAGTGATCCTGTTTTCAATCACAAACATGGAGCTAGTCTCCTTATATGCACGAATGCTTTTCGTTTTTTTGTTATTTGTTTGAAGTAATTTTTATTATTATTTTTTTTATTTTTGTCTTGACAAAGTCGTTTTGTGCGACTACTTGTGTGTGGATGCCCTAAATGCAATCTATTCTTATTGATTGATGCATCTAGAAAAGTGACTGGCATTCTCCTGCTGGAATTTTTATGATTATGATGAAAGACCCCTCTCTTTTGTTAATTTTTTGGTTTAGCCCTATCTTTTGCCTAGACCGCCCTTTTGGGGTTTTCGGTCTAGCGGGCTGCCTTAATTTTTGCCTAGGATATCTTAGCGGGCTTTTTCCTTTTTTATGAACGCCCTAACTTTTGCCTAGACCGCCCTTTGCGGGTTTTCGATCTAGCAGGCTACCCTAATTTTTGCCTAAGAATCTCCTAGCAGGCATTATTCTTTTTATTCTCATTTTTTCTTTATCTTCTTTTTTTTGAGAGATAGGAGCCTATCATATGCATGCAATGTTGGTGATATGCATCCTATAATACTATTTCAATTGATTTTTTCAAAAGGATTTAACCAATGTGCTTTTACTTCTGATGAGCTTCTGACGTTATGTGCTTTCGTCGATAGGGATAGGCTGTACCCATTTTGCCGTCTTGATTTTACCATGACCGAAGAATGATTATGTTGATTTCAGAGCGACTTGCCATGTCAGTGCGCCCCTCCCTTTCCTTGGGGATGTCAATCCTCCTATTGTTTACTATCTCCACATTTCCCTACTAATTACTAGAATGTCGTAGTGGTAAGGGTCAAGAGAAAAGAAGGAAGAGGATATTTAATTCAAAGGCTTGTATTTTAGAATTGTTTTATTTTGACAAAAATGGTTTTTGTAAGCACGACTAGCCAAGGTTGGTTAGAGTGTTTAGGCTAGTTTAGACAAACGTTTTGTTTATGGAGTGGCGTCTTATTCTATGGCGCTTGTTATGATTGGTTGACTTCCCTAGTCTGCCCTTTGGGTTTTCAGCTTAGGATGTTGTGTTTTGGCCCTATCTTTTGTCTAGGTTCCTTCTTTTTGTATATTTTCGGGGAATCCTAGCGGACCTTATTTTGTAACCCTAACTTTTGCCTAGGCTACCCTTTATTTTTGTTCGGGTGTCCTACCGGGTTGACCCTATCTTTTGCGTAGCCCCCTTTGTGGGTTTCCTACCGGGTATCTTGCCTTCTCTTTTTTTGGCCTTTAGCTTCTATGGGCTTCTTTTGATTTTTGTTTCTCTTTTTGCACAACATTGGCGAAACATGGCTTTATTTATGACGAGGTAAAACCTTATTTTGTGTTTCTAGTCAATCAATGGTGATGAGTGGTTTGACTTTTATTTTGGTCAATGGCGTATTTTGACGCATTTTTGAAAACGTTTGCTTAAACATGGTTATTAATGAGGTTTAGACATGAATAGCAAGAAGAGAAGCAGATAGTAAGAATGACATTCTTTGTAATTAATAGGGAAATATGTGCCCTATAATGCTCGGGGGTCGGGCTGGCCCCGAGGAGTAATCTCTAATAGTCATTGGATTTACAATCCCTAAGAATTAGAAGGAGAACACCTAATGACTAAAGTCGCTTTTGACGCTTAAACCCCTCTGCTTGGGAAAATCTGATTTGAGGTACAGGGGGGAGACTTCCCTTTTCTCTATGTAGCTTGATCCTTTGCAGGGTAAAGCTTCGAAGGATTGTCTTTAAAATCTGGTGGCTCCCTTATTCCTTGAGGGTTTCTAATGAGCCCTTGGTTTGGGCGATATCCATATTATGTGGGTCACCTTCATATTGTTGGGGAAGTCTTTTCATATTGGCAAAAGATATTTCAAATGTCCTTTTCAGTCGCATCCATTCAAGGTAGGGCAGATGATTTGCTGATCCGAATGTCGTTTCTAGCTCAAACTACGACTAGCTTGTCGCCTACCCTGAGTTTGTCTCTTTGGCGGAGCGTCGTGAATTGCCTCAGCGTCGTGAATCCAAAGTCTCTTCGATTTCCTTTTTGGATTATGTTTTTCTTCGGTCTTATTATTTTTCCTTTATTTTTGGGAGCATTGCCTTATAGCTCTTGGGGGTGTAGATTGTTTCACTTCTAATTCTGCCCCCGAATGTTGGCTATGCTGGAGATATCTTCATTGATGGACGATGTTTCTGCGTATCTCAATGGTACAACTTTATTTGGTTCGAGACATAAATAAATGTAACGGCATCCTTGCCCCCTCTTCCTTATTGACTTGGATATCCAATGGTTGAGACTTGTTATCCTCCTTGGGCGGATCAACCATTGGGGAGAACTTGATGACGAAAGGCTTACTCTCTGTCTTATTCCGATTCATGGGAAGTACATAAGTTAATCCTTTCTTTTTATTATCTTATTATTATTAAAGTGAGAATGAATGCGATTTATGAATGTAATAGACGTCTAAAGAGATGAAACAAACAATTTTATTTATTTCATCTAGACAGTGTACATTCCTTAATGCAATGTTTCGAAGTACATTTTTTTTTAAAAGTGGAGAAGCCTAAATGAACCCATAGACATGTTAGAATTTCTATTTATTTTCTTTTTGACTTCCCGTGCATGGCATGCGAATGCCCTAATGCTCTTTTCATGACATTGAGGAATGTCCACTTTCTCGACTGTCTATTTTTAGATGCATGTTATGAGGATGAAGCTTGGTGGATGTATGTATGCAAGTGTTTGTTTTTTCCTAAACATTATCATGTTTTATTTTCTAACATGATGTATGATAGTGTTTGGGATTTTGTATTTTTATATGAGGATGACGGCATGAAGAATACCAGTCGCTTTTTAGAATGCAAAAATGATTTTTATTGTTTAAAAAGAATGATTTATGAGATGGATATTTCTTAAGACAATGGCTTAGGTATCCTCCTTAAAGCTTACGCTTTGTGGGGTATCCTACCCACCTCGGTGTAATGGTTCATTCCCCATCACAGATTTGACAAGTATAATGGCAATCACCATCACACCTTAGTACATTTGTCCCTTCCTTGTCGCGAAGGTCACAAATGTGCTCGGGGCCTCTTTCGCCATTGTCTTAGGGATATCTAGTGCTCCCTAGAATGAATGTTATTATGCATGCACTAGTACAAAAGGGCGATAGATGTTCAAAGTGACATAACTTTTAACTGGGTTGTCCGATTTGGACGCACAGCATGTCAAAACGAAGAGAAAAGGGTGAAGAACCAAGTTATAAATCGCCAAAGGCGATTTGGCCCAGTAATTTTCCCAAAAAACGTCTCTAAGACCCACTTTTTAGGGGTTTATTAAAATGATGCGTATGCATACTTTCCTTATGCATTCATTTTCTCTCTTGTTTTTTCCACTTATGATGCAATATGAATGATACGACTTTGTCAACATTATTTTTATAAACGTTTTGATTTTGTTATTATTATTTTATTTATTTTGGATTTTTTTTATAGCCTTTTATCTCTTCTGTCGGACTGCGTGGCTACTTAGCTTACAAAGAACCTGAAACCAGGCTAGCTAAAAGGCAGACTGTCCGAGATAAGGGTGTTTATTTGTGAAATATTTTTTGTGATTTGGTTCTGTTGTTTGTTTATGCTATGCAACATACAAATGCAACAATCATATGCATACAGATCATCCCCGAATAGGCGAGACTTCGTTTTTATCACGAGGTAGGGTTTTCCTTCAAAAAGGTGCATTGGTTAGGGTAGGTTCTAACTGTTCTCACCAGGCTAAGGCCCCCAAGGTGCCCCCATTATAGGGTCCCCACTCTCCAGCCGTCCAACCATGCTCGGCACTAAGGCCGTAGTCGGTCTTGTTGCCAAAAGAGGAAGGTTATCACCTTGAGTGGTGGTTTCCGATCACACTGGTGGGCACAAGGCCCTAACTGCAGCGAACCGTACCTGCCACTCACTCCCTATGGTTATCTCACTTGCCCCCGGGTATAGAGGGAACTGTAGTGTGCAAGGGTTTGTGTGCAGTTATATTTCAATCAATTACGTAAGTATAAACAAGCAACAGTTATTTGAAAGCCAAACAATAAAGCATGTTATAATACAAGGCAGGGTAAAAGCGCTATTTTCTTGGTTTAATTATTTTTAAGCCAACACATCACTAAATGGGATCAACTCTCTAGGCTTCCCCAGTGGAGTCGCCATCTGTCGCCGCCTCCCCGAAGAGGGGGCGCGGTCGGAGCGACGCGATGGTTTTTTCGACTCTCTTGATTTTCGCGTTTTATGGGTGATTACAACGTTCTTAAGTTGTTCGATAACCGGGCTAACCTAGAGACGAGGTTTTCGAAAAGTGTTATTGGGTTGTCCGATAACCGGGCTAACCCAAGAACGGGTTTTTACCGGAAACATCGGAAAAGGAGTTCAAAAAGGCGTTGGTTTTCGAAAACCAACTTTGGTCATTAGAACCAGAGTTGGGTAAGGGAGTTAGTTACGTGTAAAGGAAGTGTTAGTTCCTTTACGACGCCCCTTTCGGGTTCCCTATGATAGGCTGGCTAGCTTGAATAAATAATTAAACTAAAAAATTGCGCTTTTACCCTTTTTATTGTGCGGTATTTAAATTTATGACTACATGGCCCTAGATTCTATTGCATGATTTAAATGGAAGCAGTAAAAATAAAAGGGAGAATATGCACCTTCAAAGTAAGCTTTATATATATCTTTAAAAGAGTGGGTGCTTTTTGGCAACCCTTCACTCTACAACTCTCAGAAACTCCGGAAATGCCTCGGAGGGATTCTAAAGAAGATTTAGAACACTCTGTGTATGCCTAGAGACGCTCAGAAACTTCGGAAATGCCTCGGAGGGATTCTTAGAGAGAGAAATTCTAAAGAGAAGGGAGAGCTCTTGCTGCTGGGTCCTCTGAAAGGGAGAAATGACGCCCCTATTTATAGTTTTTCGCGCCTGACAGGTCGAGACCGCCGTCTCCTCTGACAGGGTCGAGACCGCCGTCTCCTCTGACAGGGTCGAGACCGCCGTCTGGAAAGTCCAGACCGCCGTCTCGTTCGAGGCAGAGGGTCGAGACCGCCGTCTGGAAAATCCAAACCGCCGTCTCGACTTGGCAGGAATCGAGACCGCCGTCTGGAAAATCCAGACCGCCGTCTCGAATTTGCGAGTGACGAGACCGCCGTCTGGATAATCGAGACGGCGGTCTCGTCCTGTCGCTGAGACGAGACGGCGGTCTGGTATTTCCAGACGGCGGTCTCGTCCCTTTAGGGCGAGAAACTTTATTTTCGGGCCAAAAAAACCTTCCTATCTTGGTACGGGGGCCTAATAGTCTCTCCTAATGACTTGTTAAGCTTCGGCCGTCTTCAAATAGGACGCTTTCTGACTTTATTCTGAGGCCGGGCAAGATTTGGGGTCTACAACACACCATCCAAGAACCAAGTTTCAGTTCTTGTACCAACCTACAACCAAATTCCAGCTACAGAACTAGTGCCCAACAATTCCATACACACACAACCCAAGAACCAAGTTCCAGTTCTTGTACTAACCTGCAGCCAAATTCCAGCTACAGAACCAATGTCCAACAATTCCAGACACTCACAATACAGTAAAGAAATTGAAAGAACAAAGAAACTAGAACAATTAAACTCGGATTATGCAGCTTCTACAGAATGAGTTTCTTCACCAAAAAGAATGCAAAAATTGCCTCAAGAAAGAACTTTGAAAAACTCGACAAACTTGTAAGATTCTTTCTTGAAAATAGCTCTTATGATTGCTTGATTGATTGCTCAAAAGTGAATTTTAAAACTTTGAATCAAATCTGTTTATATAAAGATTTATTTCAACTGTTGGTTTAATTAATCTGTTAAAACAATCTTTTAATATGTTAAAATATTCTTGATTATTTTTCAGATTTATTTTAACTGATGCGACAGTGTTTTAATCGATTAAAACAATTAACAAAAAGTCCCTTAAGTTGTTTTAATCGATTAATTCACAATTTAATCGATTAATATTCTGCCAAAAACTTTCACAAAATTTTCTACGTGATTTTAACTGATAACAGAAAGTTTTAATCGATTAAAACAGTTAGCAAAAAGTTTATTAAGTTGTTTTAATCGATTAATTCATAGTTTAATCGATTAAAATAATTCTGATTGATCGTTTTTGAGATTACATCGATTAAAACTTGGTCTGGTCGGTCATATATGAGATTACATCGATTAAAAAGCTTTTCAAGTGGTTTTAATCGATTATGTCGCAGTTTAATCGATTAAAATACTGCCAACACACTTTTCAAAACATCTTAAAAGATTTTAATCGATTATTTCAAATCTATATCAGTTAAAACACTGGCAAAAGGTTTCCAAATACATCTTTAATGAAAATAACTGATTATTTCGAAAGAAAATCGATTAAAATAGTTCCATTGAATGTTTTAAATGGTTTTAATCGATTATTTCGAAAACCTATCAGTTAAAAATCTGTTATGTAAGTTTTAAGAACATTTTAATTGATAAAGCTCATATAATATCAGGTAAAACAATTTCTTTAAAACCATTTAACCGATTACTTTGGTTTTTAGCAGATTAAAACATCTTTAGAGGCATTTTCAAATTCTTTCAAATGATGAAACCTCATGCAGCAGAGAGATATGAATTATTATACCTATGTATAGATGCAGACTCACTAATCACTCTACCCTTTAACCCAAGTAGCCTTTGACTTCATCAAAACCACAAGATCTTCAACTTATCAAATGATTCAATAAGATCTTCATCACTTTCAGTCTCCCCCTATTTGATGAAGACAAACATCTCTTTGAAAGATCTTGATTTGCAAAAGAAATTACTTGGATATATAGATTAGTGAGTATTCAAGATTAATCATTTCTCCCCCTAGATTAGTGAGTATTAAAAAATTAATCATTTCTCCCCCTTTGACTTCATAAAAATAGGGAATAGAGGATAAAAAAAGAAATATGCATAGTATGTAATGATAACAAAATTTATTTTTAAAATAGCATTATAATCAGAGAGAAAAAGAATACCAATGAGATGTATTATTCATTTAAGAATCAATTAAAGTTTATTCAAACTTATCTTCGTTAACACGTTTGTAATGAATACAATAGACACATGTAAAGATAATGGAACCTTGCTTTAGTAGCATGTTTCAAGAACAACCATTACTTAAAGCCTTTAATTTTCTTTGCAGAATAATAATCGATTAAAAACAGGGTATAATCGATTAAATTGATCATCTTAATGGATTTAATTGATATAAATGAAGTTTTAATCGATTAATACAGGAATGATAGATGGATTTGAAAAAATTAAGTTCATTTAATCGATTAAATCAATATTTAATCGATTAAAAATAATATGAAAATTTTTTATATAAGTGATTTTAATTGATTAAAGTTGGTTTATATCAATTAAAACATTCAGAAATGATAACTAAGTGATGTTTGATGCATCTAAAATGCCTAATTCAGTTCAAATTTTATAAAAGCGATCACGAGCAAGAGGTTTTGTAAATATATCAGCTAATTATTTAAATTCTTATAAAGAAAGATTAGGAATCATGCAGATGAGTATTGATAAAGCAAGATTTAAGCTATAGCTGAAAAAGTAGCATAAAACTAGAATGTAACAACTTTGTTAGTGAATTTAATTGATGTAGATAATTTTTAATCGATGCAGATCCATAACCTATATCTTTTAATCGATTAATTTGCAAAATAATCGATTAAAATGGTACAAATTGTCATGTAATTATGTCTGTTAATGAATCTAATCGATTAAAATGATTTTTTATCAACTAAAACTACCAGGACGTGTGATTTAGTCTATTTAGAGTCTCTAATTCAATTCTAATTTTAAATCTAAATACCTGCATCATATTTAAGGATGTTCAAGGAGTGTTTTTGGTCAATTACCAGTTAATATTACAGACCAACAAGATAAAAAGTAACAGATAAAAGCAGTGATAAAGGAGAAAAAAAATGATAGAAATGACCCTTCTTGATGAGACTTAATCTTCCCATTTTCCTTGATTCAATTGTATATCCTCCAATTTGGTATAAATGTCAACAATCTGATTTCCCAGGTTGGAGAATTGTGTGTTGGTCTGCTGGAAGTGCTGGGAAGTCATTTGCATGTGTTTCCTTTGATTTTCTTGTAATGAGGACATTTGGGATAGCATAATACTTTCAAATTGAGAAAGAGGAGTCCCACGGTGAGGTTGCTCTGTGTAAGGTATGATTTCCATGTTCTCAAAAGAGGTTTGACCACCAGTGGACTCAGGAACCTCAGCAGCCGAAGAAGAAGGAATTTGATCTTGATCAGCTTCTTCTTCATCTTCATCCTCAGACATTCCAGCCTCGGCCTTGGAGATCCATTCATCATCAACTTTGATGAACCCCATCTTTCGTAGAGTGGAATCATAATTTTCATTTGAGGCTTTAGGGGTCTCCACATATTCTTCTGCAAGGTCTACTTCAAAATATCTAAAGAAATTGTTAATTAACATGACATATGGCAGTTTATAATTAAATAATCTCTTTTCTTTCAACATGTGATCCTTGATCACATATACCCAGTTGACTCGAATACTATTTGAAATGCAATACATGAGAGCGAGGTCACCTTCATTTAGCAATGCATGATTGCTCCCCCTGAGAGTTAGTATCCATGCAACAATGAAGGCTAGTAGCCTTGGTTTAAGTATCAACTTTCTAGCATTTAAACCCCTTACCGAATCATTTGGGTCTTTGAGGCAGGATCTGAAGTATTGTATCTTGTTCAACTCGGGTAAGTCAGAGACATTCCCTCTAGATACTTTAACACTAGAGTCTTTGAGACCAAGAACTTGCTCCCAAACAAAAGGATTGATTTACATATTAACTCCATTTACCTGAGATTTTATGGTAGATCCATTCACGGTCAGATTGGAATAGAAAACACGAACCAAATCAGGTTGAATATTCCTAGTATACTCCATGAAGGTTTTTAGCTTCTATCTTTTCAATTGCCTTCTTAAAGCTGTAAATCCTTCTTCATCTAACCAAATAAACTTTATAAACTTGGGAATTACAATTTGCTTCTGACTAAATTCAGTAATGAAGGTATTCATTCTGCCAATGTCACCATCGAACTAAGCTTCTAAATGTCCACCAGGATTGGCAGTAGAGGAAGATTTCCCCTTATGTTTCTTCCTTGATTTTGATCTTTTAAACATCTTGTAGCAGAAATTTGAGAAGTAATTTGATTGATACAGAATATGTGAGCGAGAGAGAAGAGAAAAGAGAGAAGAGGAGCAACTGAAAATATTCAAGTATGCAGAACCTGATTTTTCATTGATGAATAGAAGTTCAAATTGCAAATTTTTGAAGTCTGAATGATAGAGTTACAACGTTTCAGCTTTAATTGGTCGTGTTCCCTTGACTGAGTGCAGAATCACTTTGGGCAGTGGGTACATCAGCTAAAGTGTTCTTGGATAGACATTGACTTGGTCAAACAATACAGATAAATGCTTTTCATAGATTTTGATTATCAATGAATCTTTGAAAATCATATCTTGATTTGCGGAAATTCTTTAATTAACTATTTTTAAATTAGTTTTTAAGAATGAATTAATCGATTAACCAATAATTTAATCAATTAATTTGATCTGGAATATTAGGTTTGAAATAGCAACAGTGTAATAATCGATTAAAATAGAAAAGAATTGATTAAATTTATACTCGTATATGTTTAATGAAATGATTACATAATTTTAATCGATTAAATAAAAAAAGAATCGATTAAATTTAACTCTTTAATGATTTTAAATAATGTAAATCATTTTTAATCGATTAAAATAGAGATCTGGAATATTAGTTGTAAACGTGAGAGGTTTTAATCGATTAATTCGATGAATAATCGATTAAAACTGTACGGACAACTTTTCAAAATTTCTCTATAACTGAATTTAATCGATTAAAATAATTTTCTATCAATTAAAATGATCAGTTCATGAAACCAGAACATATAATTGCTGATCAAGTACCAAAGGATCTCCAGATTTTTGTTCCTGCAAGACAGATTTAGCATAATCTGGTACCCTTTTTAAGATTATAGGGTCCAATCAGGTTATTTGAAATGAATTCTTGGGAATCCACTTCATTCTTCCTCTTGGTATAACATACTTCTTGATTCTACAAAATTTAACATAATGACCTCTTTTCATACAATAAAAGCATTTAATAACAGATGATGAGTATGATTTCCTATTTTCAACAGTTTTTCTGGTTTTCTTGCTAGATGTAAATCCAATGCCAGATTTGTCAAAAATAAGTTTTTGTGACCCAAGAAGAACATCAAGATTAGCTTGACCTTGTGTAAATTTAGAAACAGTTTGTAACAAAAAATCAATCTTCTTTTGTAAATCTGGACAATTATTGCATGGTTTATTACATAAGCAATCAGAATTATCATGGATTAATTTTAAGTAATCAAGATCAGTTTCATCTTCAAGTATTTTCTTTTCAAGTGATTGAAATATGTGGTGACCCAAGTTGCCTTATGTGACTAACTGTGTTGGACCTTTAGCCTGTGGTCAATTCTCGAGCGAGAAGTGATGGGCTAACTGAGTTGGGCCTTTAGCCTGTGGTCAATTCTCGCTCAAGCGAGAAATCCATCGCTTGAGTGAGGAAATTTATAATCAATTATAATTTAAACTCATCGATCATAATTTTAAAATAATTGAATATATAAAATTATGATCGATTAATTCTCTCTCGCTCAAGCGAGAAATCCATCACTTGAGCGATGAGATATGAAACTAATGGGTAATCTCGGGTCAATTCTCACTCAAGTGATGGGTAATTTCACTCAAGCGAGAATTGATTGGCTAACTGCGTTGGACCTTTAGCCGGTGGTCAATTCTCGTTCAAGCGAGAAATCCATCGTTTGAGCAAGGTAATTTATAATCGATTATAATTTAAACTAATCAATCATAATTCTAAAATAATCAAATATTTAAAATTATGATCGATTATTTCTCTCTCGCTCAACCAAAAAACCCTTCGCTTGAGCGAGGAGACATGTAACTAATGAGTAATCTCGGGTATTTTTTCGCTCAAGCGATGTGTAATTTCACTCGAGCGAGAAGTGATTGAAAATGTGGTGACCTAAGTTGCATTATGTGGCTAACTGCGTTGGAGCTTTAGCTTATGGTCACTCAAGCGAGAAATCCATCGCTTGAGCGAGGAAACCTACATCTATTTATAATCAATTATAAGTTAAAATAAATAATTATAATTTTAAAATAATCGAATCTTATATCTTCACGAGTCAACTTAAGCCTTTTGCAATAATTGTTTCATAAAACCTGCAAAGGCTTATCTAATTATTTTCATATTCAAAAATTTGTCCTTGATAATTTTAAGTTATACACTCCATGGACTGCAAATTGTCAACATATCTTCGATTCAGCCATGAACAAGATTGAACAACAAAATGATTAAAGTGAAGGATATTAACAATTCATGCAACAAACCAGTATTCCTATTATGATTTTTTGCCAATATAGTTATCCTTATTGTAAGAACAGATGAGCCCATGAGTTACTACATTGTAGGTAATACCCACTCTGCAAAGAAGAAATTTTATTACTTGAAAAACTCCTAAGTTTCATACATTGGAGCATTTCTTAACTAACACAATCTAATCATGCGAAGTAGATGCACGTGCAACATTGCGGCATGTTCTTCTGCTATGACCAGGGGTATGACAATATGAACATTTTTTAATCTTACTTTGATTTTCTTTAATATATATCTCAGTTCTTATACGACTTGATTTTGGTCGGCCCTTTGAAGTTCTTTTCATTTCTGTATTTGCACATAAAGTAGGTCTTGTGTATGTTGGCCAATATTCTTCATTTCGCAACAACCCAAATTGTGTTTCGTATACCTTTGAAACTTGTTGTAAGATATACACTGGATGAATGTAGTTGTTGAAGTCATGGTATGCATGCTTGTTAGAAATGTAGGTTGAGATCAAGAGGGGGGGGTGAATTGATCTTTGAAAGATTTTCGCAAATTACAGATTATCTATTTCAAAGATTAAGATTTTAGATCAGTTCTTGAATTACACACAACAAGCAATCAAAACTAAATGCTGTGACAAAATTAAAGGAGAGAAAGGTTTAGAAAGATACAACCAAGGTTTATACTGGTTCACCCAATCCCAGGGCTACGTCCAGTCTCCAGCCAAATTCCAGCTGGGTTCCACTAGATTGAACGTTTTACAGATTACAACTTTAATCTCACACTCAATCTACCACAAGAACCACAATTCCAGTTCCTGCACCTAAACCTTCACCAAGAACCAAATTCCAGTTCTTGACCAACCTTGCAGCCAAATTCCAGCTACAGAAACCAATTTCCACAATTCCAGGCACCCACAATACAGTAAAGAAAGTAAAGAAACGAATAGAAGAAACTTAGAACGGATTTATGCAACTCTGCGGTATGTGTTTCTTCTCCAAAAGAATGCAATTTTGCCTCAAGAAATAGCTCCTATGAACTTTACAAAAACTAGCACGATTCTCTCTTGAAAGTAGCACTTATGCTTGCTTGATTGATTGCTAAAAGATGTATATTAAAAGGTTCAAGCAATACTGTTTATATAGAAGATTTTCAAAACTGCTGGTTTATTTAATCTGTTAAAATAATCTTTTAATCTATTAAAAGTCTTGTTTTAATCTGTTAAAACTTCTTTTAATCTGTTAAAATGTTCTTGATTATTTTCCAGATTTGTTTTAACTGATACGACACCGTTTATATCAATTAAAACTCTTTGTAAAAAATCTTCTAAATTGTTTTAATCGATTGATTCGTCTTTCAATCAATTGAAATACTGCAAAATATTCTTATAAACTTTTCTAAGTGATTTTAACTGATAACAATCTGTTTTAATCGATTAAAACGCTTAGTAGAAATTCTCTTAAGTTGTTTTAATCGATTAAATCACATTTTAATCGATTAAAATTATTCTGATCGATCAAATGCTGGATTACATTGATTAACAAATACTCCAAGTGGTTTAATCGATTGTTTCGAAGTTATATCGATTAAAATACTACCAGAACACTTCCCTGAACATTTTAAGTGATTTTAATCGATTTTTTCGAAACTATATTAGTTAAAATACTGACAGAAGGTTTTCAAAACTCCTTCTAATGAAAACAATCGATTATTTCGAAAACATATCAGTTAAAAAACCTGTTAGAAAAGTGTTAAGAACATTTTAGTTGATAAAGCTTGTATACTATTAGTTAAAATCGTTAATTAAAAAACCTTTTATCAAAATACTTTGTTTTTAACCGTTTAATCGCTTTTTAGAGGCATTTTGCAAAAATATTTTAAATGAAGAAATCTCATGCAGCAGAGAGATAAAAATGATTGTACCTAAGCAGAGATGTAGACTCACTAATCCCACTACTCTTTTATCTAAGTGACCTTTGACTGCCACAAAGTAGCCTTTGACTTTATTTTTGACTTCATCAAATCAACAAGATCTTTGCCAAAGTAGTTCAATAAGATCTTCATCACTGTAGACCCCTAATTTTGCCCGGCCTCTCAAATAAAGATAAAGGAGATCACCCGTAACAAGATAAAGCTCGTCTAGCATTACAAATAAGAGCCAAGGAGACTTCCCATATGAAGATAAAGCTTCAATAGACACATATCGGCATCAACCGACGTCCAAAACGAGGCAAGGAAAGCTTCCCGGAGTCCCGAACGCGCGAACCGGCAGAACGAGGTTGAGACGGCCGTCCCGGTTGGGACGGCCGTCCCAACCTGCCCGGCAAGTTGGGACGGCCGTCCCAAACCCATTTTAAGTGGGACGGCCGTCCCGGCCTTCCTGGGGGTCCCGCTCTGTGTAAATTTGCCATTTGGGACGGCCATCCCAGTCCAGACGGCCGTCCCAACCCAGACGGCCGTCCCAAAGTGCGCCAGCTGCGAAAAACTATAAATAGGAGGCTCATTTGCCACTTTTTCACACCACAGACACTCCAGAGAGCTCTGAAACACTTTCTAAAACTCAGAGCACTTGTCTATTTCTCTCCCTTTCTTGAATGATCTTTCCGATTGCCTTAAATAGGTAACAATCGGTTAAGGAATTTTATTTCGGCATTCGATTCTTCTTTAAATTTTTAGTGGAGTCGATCTTGTATTGGTGAGGAGAGTCTATGTAGAGAGAGGGGTTGCCAAAACGCATCCTCACAGTTGGAGATTCTCAATACAAAGCTTGCTACGGAGGTTCTTTTCAATTCTCTTCTCTTTTATTGCTTTATTTATTGTTTTATTTAGCTTTATTTACTGTTTATGCCATGTAGAATAAAATCATGTAGATAGCTATTTTAATATCTCTTTTATTGCTTTATTTAGCTTTATTCATCATTTTATGCATGCAACGTAGAATAAAATCATGTAGATAGCCATTTAATATTATGTAATAAAATAGGGTAATCGCGTAATTTCTCGTAGTCTTTACTTAAATGAATTAATCTGTCATAGGGAACCCGAAAGGGGCGTTGTGGGGTGCTAACACCTTCCCCACACGTAACTAACTCCCTTACCCAACTCTGGTTATAATGGCCAAGTTTGGTTTTTTTATTAAAATCAATGCCTTTTTATCCTTTTCCAATGTTTATGGTGAAAACATTGGTGGCGACTCCATAAGAACCCCTTTTCGAAAACCTCTTAAAACAAATACGCGAGTCTAAACCATCTTTTCGCGACCGCTCGCATAAACGTTTCGAGACGTCCCCCGGACGTCGGAAGGGACGGCGGCGACAGATGGCGACTCCGCTGGAGAAGCTAGAGAGTTGATCCCATTTAGTGACGGATAAATTCAAACTAAGCAAAGATTTGAAATTACGCCTTTACCCTTCTGTATGTTTTTATTGTATGGCTTTAAATAACTGCTGTATGATTATTTCTGCAATTGTTTGAAATATAAATTGCACACAAAAACCCTTGCACACAACAGTCCCTCTATACCCGGGGGCAAGAGTGAATATCTATAGGGAGTGGGTGGCAGATACGATCGGTTAGTTGGCACACGGGGCTACTGCCGTTGTCGGAAAACCACCAACTCAAGGTGATAACTCTCTTCTTTTGGTCTAAGGGTGTCGCCACGGAGTTCCGTGCATGACCCGAGGATTGAGAGATTGAGAGGTCCCTATAATGGGGGCACCTTGGGGACCTTTGGCCTGGTGAGAACAGTTAGAACCACCTAAACCAAGCACGTTTCTGCAGGAAAATCCTACCTCGTGATTAAATAAGCGTGACTCTGCTCGTGGATGTATGAATTGTGTGTGCATACGTTTGCTGCATTTGTATTGATGCATTAGCATAGGGTAATCATACAACAAACAAAAAAAAGTGAAAAACCCTAAAAATCATAAAATAATGAAAAAACCCTAAAAATCATATAATAATGAAAAAACCCTAAAAATATAAAAACATTAAGGTCATAAAAATACCCTTTTACAAAAGATTTTTGGCAAAGTCGTATCATTCATACCATATCATTCAATAAGTGGTAAAACCAAGAGAGAAAACCAATACATTAAGAAAGGTATGCATAAACATCATTATAATAAAACCTCTCATACATAAACACATTCATCCTAGGGCATATTTATTCCACGCTAATCATCTAAAATAAAAAGTTATAATAAGAATCATTAAAATCATTTAGAAGGTGGCTGGTCTTCTACCTGTTCTCACTCGCGCTCAAAAAGCCAAGAAGATGGAGAAATTAGAGGAGCAGAACCGTATGCTGACCGCTGAGCTTAATGTCATAAAGGAACAAATAGCGCAATTAACGGAGCTAATGTATCAGCAATGCTTCCACAATACGGTCTCTGAGCAACGAATTTTTACCTTAGAGGATAAATTAAGGGCATTAGAGGGATACAACTTTGATGTAAAGGAGGTAACCCATATCGAAAATACTCGATTCCCTCCCAAGTTTAAGAAATCCCACATATCATTCAAGAAATCCTTTGGCAAGAAGAAAGAGGGGAGCGCAAATGCCATCAACCTCACTACCCCTTCTTCCTCTTCACCATCAGCCGGACGATCACGCAGACAAGAGAAGAAATTCACTCCCATCCCAATCTCTTATGGGAGTCTGCCGCCAAGGCTTTTAGAGGCCAAGCTCTTAACACGTATCTCCCCAAAGAAGAAAGATCCACCTTACCCCGGTTGGTACAAACTCAACGAAAAATGTGATTACCATTCAGGTGCTCCTGGGCATTCCGTGGAGAATTGCATCAACCTGAAATATAGGGTTCAAGAATTATTGAATGCTGGGTGGATTACTTTCGATGCTCCCGACCCAAATGTAATCATCAAGCCTCTATCACAACCCGAATGAAGGATGGGTTAAGGAAGATCAGCACTTAGGGCTCATCATTTTTGTCATCTAATAAAAAAAATATATACAAAAAAATAGATAATAAAAAAAATATATCAAAAAGCTTCCGACGTACTCCTCGTGATCCCTGCCCATGATCACGAGATTTTTGGTTAAAGTGGGCTTTGTAAATATTTTCTTTTGATCAATACAATGAGGCATTTTTCATAATATTCATATACTTCTCATTCTTTTCTCTCTCATTCCAAAATAATTGAATAAAATATAAACCCAAATATAGACCATATGAACAGTCATGTCTGTGATTGAAAACTCTCTGCGGGATCTGAAAGCCGAATGCGAATGGATTGAGTCAGACAGTGAGGAGGGGACCATTTCCTCGGACATGCAAAGACTGCTAGAAAAAGAAGCTCAATTGATACAACCCCATAAGGAAAAAACTAAGGCCTTCAATTTGGGACAAGGAGACAATAAGAAAGAAGTAAATGTCGGTACCCAAATTGATAATATCAGGGAAGGGGCAATAACGCCTTTGCGCTTATACATTGGATAAAAGCTGTACTGTGGATAAGCACAGAAGAATTGTCCGTCAATGAAGGTATCTCCAATATAGTCGGTATAGGGGGCATGACGGGAAGCAAAAGAATTTATTCCCCAAGGAGCTACAAGATAATGCTCCTAAAAATAAAGGAAAAATAAAGAAACCGAAGAGGAAAAGGAAAAAGATGGAGCAGACCTTGGATTCACGGTACTAAGGCAGTTTCTTCAACGCTCCACTGAAAAACCAAAATTCATGGTAGGCGACAAGCTGATGCGACGCTAAAGACTACATTCGAATCAGCAAGCCGTTCACCCTACTTTAAATGGATGCGGCTGAAGAAGACATTTGAAAATATGGAAAGACTTCCTAGCAAATTAGAAGTAAGAGATATGGATACAGCCCAGACAAGGGCTTGGAAAGGATGCTCAAGGAATAAGAGAGCCACCAGATTTTAAGGATAACCCTTTAAAGAACAACCCTACAAAAGAACAAGTTATACAATGAAAAGGGAAGTCTCCCCTCCGTACCTTAAAAAGACGATCTTCCGAAAAGGAGGGATATTAGCATCAAGGGTAGCATTAGTCATTAGATGTCCTTCTTCCGATTTTAAGGGACGTAAACCCAATGACTGTTAGAGATCACTCCTTGGAGTAGGCCCGAACCCCCGAGAATCTTTAGGGCACGCATTTCCCTTTGAATTACAAAAGAATGCTATTCTTACTATCTGCTTCTCTTCTAGCTAAACATTTCTATACCCCATTAAATAACCAATGTTTAGACAAACGTTTTGTTCCAAAATGCGTCAAAATGCCATAGACAAAATAAAGCCAAAGTTAACATGATTGATTAGCTAGAGACACGAATAAGAAAATCGTGTTTCGACAATGTTTGAGAAAAGAAATTATTATTAAAAGAAGCCCGTCAAGGTCAAAGACCAAGACAAAAAGATAAAAGGGCAAAATCCTAGGCAGACTAGGAAAGTTAATCAGTCACAAATAGACAGTTGATGACGCCACATCATTAAAACAAAACGTTTGTTTAAACTAGCCTAAACACCGACCAACCTTGGCTAGCCATTCTTACAAAAACTATTATTTTAAAAAAAATCTCACTAAAACACAAGCCTTTGATATAAATCCCTTTCCTTCTATTCTCTTGACCCTTCACCACAAAGCATTCAAGTAATTGACTGGGAAATGTGGAAATATAGTGATCAATAGGAGGATTGAAATCCCTAAGGAAAGGAAGAGGGGCATTGATATGGCAATTGCTCTACGTTCAAAATGATTACTCTTCGGTTATAGCAAAGATCCGAGACGGCAAAGCGGTACAGATAATCATGTTGACAAAAGCACATGATGATGGAATTAAACTCAACAGAAGCTGAATGGGTTCAAAGCCGATATGACCAACTAAACCTTATTGAAGAAGAACAGCTGAATATGATATGTCATGGACAAGCCTATCAAAGGAAAAGAAAAAAGGCTTACAAAAAGGTCAACCCTCATATTTACCATAAGAAGGACTTAACGGTAAATAAGTTGCTTCCAGTCCAGAATAATAAAATTGGAAAATGGGCAGTGAACTATGAAGGACCCCTTGTGGTCAAATGAGCTTTCTCGGAAGGGGCTCTTATCCTCGTCAGTATGGATGGAAAAGAACTTCGACACCTAATCAACTCCGGTACGATGAAGAAGTATTATGCTTGAAGACATTGCTCAAGACCCGTCAAGAGTGAAAATCCGCAAAGGACATTCCTGGGCAAAAGATAGGGTCCATATTCCTCGCTAGGATATGTCCTAGGCAAAAAGAAGAGGTAAAAAAAAAAGAAGAGGAAAAAAAAAAAAAAGTAAAAAAAAAAAAAAAAAAAACTAAGAGCAATGGTTACTTTAGCTGAAAACCGAAAAGGCGGCTAAAGTAACATTCTTCCAGGAGCAAGCAGTCTGCATAGTCTTCACTCCGAGCTCGGGCATCTCAACTGAAGCAATTAGGAGAAGCTGGGGCGAGATATCATAGACATGACTGTTCAAGCCTATACGAGTACAGCCAACCTTGACTACCCATTCTTCTAAATTCCTTTTGTAATCCTTCTGTAAAAAAAATAAACTTTCGTTCATTTATCAATAAAATTCCCTTTCATTTCCTTTCTCTTGACCAAATATTATGGAAATGCCTCTTTATTGATAAATCATAGATATGCGCAAAGACTTTTTAATCAAAGATCAAACATGCATCTAAAAAAGAGGAAGCATAAAAATAATGAAAGAATAAGCGCCTGCTAGGATATTCTTAGGAAAAAACCAGGGTAGCCTGCTAGATCAAAAAAAAAAAAAAAAAAAAAAGAGAGAACGATCTAGGCAAAAGATAAGGCAAAAACCCCCTAAGATATTCTAGGCAAAAATTAAGGCAGCCCGCTAGATCGAAAACCCGTAAAGGGCGGTCTAGGCAAAAGATAGGGCTAAAACCAAAATATGAGCCCATCATTAAGATCATAAGAAAGGAACCCATCGGCATATTCGTGAGAAGCCGACAGGAGAAGGCCAGTCACTTTCTAATTGCATCAAAAATAAATGAACATCAGATTGCATTTAGGACATCCACACACAAAGTAGTTGCATAATACGACTTTGTCAAAATTAAGGAAAAAATAATTTTCTTCAAACAAGAATAATAAACATGCATATAAGGAGGATAGTCTCCATGTTTGTGATTGGAAATAAAAGGCGCCAAAATCCAGCCTCTAAATGAAAATCAAAAACACGAAAGGCGAAATCAAAATCATTTTAGCAGAATAAAGAGCTTTAAGAAAACCATAGTTCCAACCATCAACCTTCTACACCAATAAAAGAAGGTACATCAAAAATAGAAAAAGCCAACGGAAGGGCTTGATAATCCCCAAGCGGAACCTTGCCTACTCCAAAGTCAAAACAAAATTACTCCATCAACACCACATGAGTCATCAAGCATAAATCACTTGGAGCTGCAATCAATATCTTTCCATCCAGAAAAGTCATCAATGTAGAAAAGCCAACGGAAAGGCTCAATTATCCCCAAACGGATCCTTGCCTACTCCAGAGGCAAAACAAAAAGAATACCTCGCGACTCATCTTCATCACCACATGAGTCATCAAGCACACTCATATAAGGATCTCCACTTCATTCCCCAACGGAGAATGAGGGTTACACAAGAGCCCATCATACGAAGTCAAGTCCTTTACATCACCGAGAGGCAACCGGAAAGAAAATCCCCAAGAAGAGCACATCAAGAAAAATCTATAAAAGAAGAAAATGAGAAAATTCCATCCACAGAAAGGCAAATCACCCCCCCCGGTGGATCACCAAAAAGAAAATTTTCTCCCCAGTAAGCCTAACCGCAAAGGCAAATTGCAAATTACAAATCCACAGGGAGTTAAGCACCTAATATGAATATCCCCAGTGAAAGGCAAAACCTTCACTCCCAAGAATGCCTACGCTTACTCAGAAACAAGCAAAGAGCCGATATCCCCAAGAAACGGGAAATCAACCTATAAGAGGTAATACAAGTCTAAGAACAAAGCTTTCAAAAAGCATCCACCTACTCAGAGGTATTATCAAGAACAAATATCCTCAAATAGAACATCAGCCTATTCAGAGGCGAACAACAAGTAAAAAGCCTTCATCATTATTGAAGCACTCGCCTAATCAAGAGGCACAATAAAAAATCAAATATCCTCAAATAGAACATCAGCCTATTCAGAGGCGAACAACAAGTAAAAAGCCTTCATCATTATTGAAGCACTTGCCTAATCAAGAGGCACAATCAAAAATCAACAAATCCCCAGTGGATTCCCGCCTAATCAAGAGGCACAACCAAACAAAAATCTCACCAAGTGGATTTCCGCCTAATCAAGAGGCGCAACTAATAGAAATAAAAAATCCCCAAAGGATTCCTGCCTAAACAAGAGGCAACCAACAAATAATCCCCGGCAAAGCCGGATGGCTAAAACAAGAAAAGCCAAAATACAGCAATCCCTGGTAAAACCAGATGACTAAAACAGAAAAGTCAAAAAGAAAAAATCAATTACTCCCCAGAGGCGCATGATCAGAGACAATAAGTCGCCAGAAACCGGATGAGGGTTCGTACTCATCAATCAAAAAGATATTCCAAAAAAAAGCATTCCAAGAATTTGTCAAAATGCAGATTCGTACCAGATGGGGGTAGGTACTCATTAGAGTCTGTCGAAATGCAGACTCGCACCCAGTGGGGGTGTAAAAACCATTAGAGTCCGGCAAGATGCAGACTCGCACAATAGAGCCTCGTCAAGATGCAGGTTCACACCCAGTGGGGGTGTAAAAACCATTAGAGTCCGGCAAGATGCAGACTCGCACAATAGAGCCTTGTCAAGATGCAGGTTCACACCTAGTGGGGGTGTAAAAACCATTAGAGTCCGGCAAGATGCAGACTCGCACAATAGAGCCTTGTCAAGATGCAGGTTCACACCCAGTGGGGGTGTAAAAACCATTAGAGTCCGTCAAGATGCGAGACTCGCACAATAGAGCCTTGTCAAGATGCGGGTTCACACCCGGTGGGGGTGTAAAAACCATTAGAGTCCGGCAAGATGCGAGACTCGCACAATAGAGCCTAGTCAATATGCGGGTTCGCACCCAGTGGGGGTGTAAAAACCACTAGAGCCTAGTCAAGATGCAGGTTCGCACCCAGTGGGGGTGTAAAAACCACTAGAGCCTAGTCAATATGCAGGTTCGCACCCGGTGGGGGTGTAAAATCCACTAGAGCCTAGTCAATATGCAGGTTTGCACCCGGTGGGGGTGTAAAAACCACTAGAGCCTAGTCAATATGCGGGTTCGCACCCGGTGGGGTGTAAAAACCACTAGAGCCTAGTCAATATGCGGGTTCGCACCCGGTGGGGGTGTAAAATCCACTAGAGCCTAGTCAATATGCGGGTTCGCACCCGTGGGGGTGTAAAATCCACTAGAACCTAGTCAATATGCGGGTTCGCACCCGGTGGGGGTGTAAAATCCACTAGAACCTAGTCAATATGCGGGTTCACACCCGGTGGGGGTGTAAAATCCATTAGGACCTAGTCAATATACGGGTTCGCACCCGGTGGGGTGTAAAAACCACTAGAATGCGGCAAAATGCGATTCGTACCAGGTGGGGGTAAGTACCCACCAAAACCTTAAAAATGCAGATTCATACCAGGTGGGGGTAGGTACCCACCAAAACCTTAAAAGAAAGCTCAAACCGGATAGGGGTTGATACCTATCAAAATATTTATCATCCGGAGGATCAACAAGGAGAAGCATCCGAAGGATAACCGGGCAAAAGGGTTAACTCCTTCCCCTACCAACTAATTTTGTCGGTATATTAAAACCAACGAATTAGTTGGGCAGGTGAAGGGGGGGCATCTGTAGACCCCTAATTTTGCCCGACCTCTCAAATAAAGATAAAGGAGATCACCCGTAACAAGATAAAGCTCGTCTAGCATTACAAATAAGAGCCAAGGAGACTTCCCATATGAAGATAAAGCTTCAATAGACACATATCGGCATCAAGCGACGTCCAAAACGAGCAAGGAAAGCTTCCGGAGTCCCGAAACGCGCGAACCGGCGAACAGGTTGAGACGGCCGTCCCAACCTGCCCCAGCCAGTTGGGACGCGCGTCCCAAAGTTGGGACGGCCGTCCCAAACCCATTTTAAGTGGGACGGCCGTCCCGGCCTTCCTGGGGGTCCCGCTCTGTGTAAATTTGCCATTTGGGACGGCCATCCCAGTCCAGACGGCCGTCCCAACCCAGACGACCGTCCCAAAGTGCGCCAGCTGCGAAAAACTATAAATAGGAGGCTCATTTGCCACTTTTTCACACCACGAGACACTCCGGAGAGCTCCGAAACACTTTCTAAAACTCGGAGCACTTGTCTATTTCTCTCCCTTTCTTGAATGATCTTTCCAGATTGCCTTAAATAGGTAACAATCGGTTAAGGAATTTTATTCGGCATTCGATTCTTCTTTAAATTTTTAGTGGAGTCGATCTTGTATTGGTGAGGAGAGTCTATGTAGAGAGAGGGGTTGCCAAAACGCATCCTCACGGTTGGAGATTCTCAATACAAAGCTTGCTACGGAGGTTCTTTTCAATTCTCTTCTCTTTTATTGCTTTATTTATTGTTTTATTTAGCTTTATTTACTTGTTTATGCCATGTAGAATAAAATCATGTAGATAGCTATTTTAATATCTCTTTTATTGCTTTATTTAGCTTTATTCATCATTTTATGCATGCAACGTAGAATAAAATCATGTAGATAGCCATTTAATATTATGTAATAAAATAGGGTAATCGCGTAATTTCTCGTAGTCTTTACTTAAATGAATTAATCTGTCATAGGGAACCCGAAAGGGGCGTTGTGGGGTGCTAACACCTTCCCCACACGTAACTAACTCCCTTACCCAACTCTGGTTATAATGGCCAAGTTTGGTTTTTTTATTAAAATCAATGCCTTTTTATCCTTTTCCAATGTTTATGGTCAAAACATTGGTGGCGACTCCATAAGAACCCCTTTTCGAAAACCTCTTAAAACAAATACGCGAGTCTAAACCATCTTTTCGCGACCGCTCGCATAAACGTTTCGAGACGTCCCCCGGACGTCGGAAGGGACGGCGGCGACAATCACTTTCAGTCTCCCCCTATTTGATGAAGACAAACACTTCTTTGAATAATAACTCTGCAGAAGAAGTCACTTGAATATATAGATTAGTGAGTATTCAAAAAATAATGATTTTCCCATTTCTCCCCCTATATTGCTACTCCCCCTAAATAAGAGAAATCAATTATAAAAGCAAAGCAATATTTCTCCCCCTTTTGACTTCATCAAAAATAGGGAACAGAGGAACAAAGTAAATACAATGCATGGCAAAGTTTAGTTTTTGAAAAAAAAAAAAAACAGTAAGAACAAGATACTTTACTCATATAAAGATCAATCAAAGTTGATTCAAACTTATCTTCATTAACACGTTTGTCATGAATACAATTAATACGTGTAAAGATAAGGGAATCATGCTTTAGTAGCATGTTACAGGAACAACTATTAACTAAAGCCTTTAATTTTTCTTTCTAGAGTAATAATCGATTAAAAACAGGACGAAATCGATTAAAATCGATTAAAATAGTGATGAATTTCGAAAGTTTGAAACATAAGTTGATTTAATCGATTAAATCGACATTTAATCGATTAAAACAGTAAGAAAAATGTTGTATAAGTGTTTTTAATCGATTTAAAGCTTGTTTATATCGATTAAAACAACCAGTTTTGAAAACTAAGTAATGTTTGATGCATCTATCATGCCTAATCCAGTTTGGATTTTGAAAAATTGATTATTAGGAAATTTTTTTGAGATAATATCAACCAAATTGAGTAAGTTTTAGCAAATAGATCCATCAAAATCAGAATAGTACCTTATTTAGCTGATTTAACTGATGTAAACTAGTTTTTAGTTGATATAAACACATGACATACATGTTTTAATCGATTAAAATGCAATTTAATTGATTATTTTAATGCGAATTTCCTATGTAAGTGTTTCTTTTAATTGATTTAATCGATTGAATCTATTTTGTATCAACTAAAATTACCAGAGAATTATGTTTGGTTCTATCTAGGCTCTCTTGATTCAACTTAAAACCTACATCATATTTAGCAAGGTTAAAAAGATTGTTCCTGGTTTACAACCAGTTAATATTACAGACCAATGAAAATTAGCAGTAAAAGAAATATGCCATAAGAAAAAGATAGGAAGGGACTCTTTTTGTCCAAAAAAAAAAACTCAATCATCCCAATTCCCTTGGTTGAGCTGCATATCTTCCAGTTTGGTGTAAATATCAACAATCTGGTTTCCAAGGTTTGTGAACTGATTGTTGGTTTGCTGGAAATGTTGATAGGTCATTTGCATATGCTTCCTTTGGTTTTCCTACATTGTGGCCATTTGAGAAAGCATGGACCTTTCAAATTGTGACAGAGGAGTCCCACGGTCAGGTTGCTCCATGTAGAGAATGATCTCCATATTCTCATATGAGGCTTGACCATTGGTGGATTCAGGAACCTCTGCAGCAGCTGGAGAGGAAGGAATTTGGCCTTGCTCATCTTCTTCTTCATCTTCTTCCTCATCCCCAGACATCCCAACATCAACTTTAGAAATCCATTCATCATCAGTTTTGATATACCCCATTTTTCTCAAAGTGGAGTTATCAATCTCATTTGATGCTTTAGGAGTTTCTATGCTTTCTCCTGTAAGATCAACTTCAAAATATCTAAAGAAATTGTTAATCAACATAACATACGACAGTTTGTAATCCGCCAAACTTTTTGCCTTCAACATGTGATCTTTAATCACATAAACCCAATTTACCCGAATGTTATTAGAAATGCAGTACATGAGGGCAAGATCTCCCTCATTAAGTATAGCATGATTACTCCCTCTTGGAGTAAGCATCCATGCCACAATGAAAGCTAGCAGTCTATGTTCAAGTAAAAGTTTTCCAGCATTTAAAATTCTTACCGAATCATTTGGATCCTTAAGGCAAGACTCGAAAAATTGTATTTTGTTGAAGTCGGGTATTTCAGAAATGTTCCCCCTAGATACTTTGACACCACTATCCACTGAGGCCAACAATTTGTTCCCAAACAGAAGGAGTAATTTCCATATTAACTCCCTTTACACGAGAACTGATTGTTGAACCATTTACTTGTTAAGTTGGAGTAAAAAACCCGGACCAAATCGAGGTTGAATGTTCCCGAGTAAACTCCATGAATGTTCTTAGTTTTTTACTTTTCGGTTTTCTTCTCGAGACCAATAAATCCTTCTTCATCAAGCCACTTGAATTTGATAAACTTTGGAATTACAATCGCTACGATTGAACTCGATAATGAAGGTGTTCATTCTTCCAATATCACCATCAAACCATGCTTCCAAGTGACCACTAGGATTGGTAGCGAGAGGAAGATTCTCCTTTATGTTTCTTCCTTGATTTAGATCTCCTAAGCATCTTGTTGTATAGTTTAGAGAGGGGATTTGAATCGTGAGTACAAGAAAGAATAGAGAAGAAATTTGAACCAGAAAATGGAGAATGAGAATAATGGACTTCCAGTGAGCAAAATGAAGAGATACATATGTCAAATTTTGTGAATTTCAGTCCAATTTGACAGAACCTGCAAAAAAACAGCTTTTATTGCACATGTCCCCTTGACTGAAGGTAGAGGCACAAGTTTCTGGACAATGGGTACATCAGCTAAATTGTTCTTGGAAAGAAGTTTGACTGGTCAACAAATGTAATAAATGTATTATGCAGATTTTGATTAACACAAAAACTTGGATTTTTGACTCTGATTTGCTGACCAATTTTCAATTGGATGTTGTAAAAATAATTTTCAGGAACAAATTAATCGATTAATCAACAAATTAACCTATTAATTTGATTTTTAATACTAGGTTTGAAAATGCAACAGTGAAATAATCGATTAATGCATAAAAGAATCGATTAATTTTGTACTGGAATAAATTAATAACATGATAACAGAATTTTAATCGATTAAAATGAAGAAAAATCGATTAAACTTGACCTCTTAGTGGTTTTAACTGATATAAATCCTTTTTAATCGATTAAAACATCTAAACTAAAATTCCTGAGAGCATTTTAATCGATTAATTCGTATTTTAATCGATTAAAACTGTACGGACAACTTTTCTGGTATTCTCTGTAAGTGATTTTAATTGATTAAAACTATTTTATATCAATCAAAACATTCAGTTTATGAAACCAGAACCGAATTTGCTGTTTTGAATACCAAAGGACTTCCAGATTTTGTTCCTGCAAAACAGATTTAGCATGTTTCTGGTACCCTTTATATAATCACTGGGTCCAATCAGGTTATTTGAAATGAATTTTTGGGAATCCACTTCATTCTTCCTCTAGGAATAACATACTTAATTCTACAATATTTCATAGAATGACCTTTTTTCATGCAGTAAAAACATTTAATCACAGATGATGAGTATGACTTCTTATTTGTTTTTCTGAATTTCTTGTTAGGTGTAAATCAAATGCCAGATTTGTCAAAAATAAGTTTTTGTGACCCAAGAAGAACATCAAGATTAGCTTGACCTTGTGTAAACTTTGAGACAGTTTGTGATAAAAAATCAATCTTCTTTTGTAATTCTGAACAATTATTACATGGTTTATTGCATACACAATCAGAATTATCATGGATTAATTTTTAAAAATCAAGATCAGTTTCATCTTCAAGAATTTTCTTTTCAAGAGAATCTACTTTATTTACTAATCAATTATTCAATCCTTTTAGCCTATCATTTTCTTTTTGCAGTTTCTTAGTTTCTTCATGCATTTCATTAAATGCTTCTTGTAATGAATTATAATTCACCAAATTTGAAGAAGAGTTAGAACTTACACTGCTGGTTTGATGATTCTGATTTTCCATTATACACAAGTTAGCTTCTTCATTATCGAGAATTCTCTGTTGATGAAGTATCATTATCATCCCATGCTACATATGCTCTTCTTTTGACTTTTTTTTCTTTCTTATCATTGTATTTGTTCTTTTCTGGGCACTCCATTCTTACATGACCCTGCTTACCACAACCATAACATTTATAGTTAAACGAGTCAGATTTTTTTTCATACCTTTTATGTTTTTCTTTATCTTGAATCTTTTTCTTGAGAAATTTGTTGAACTTTCTGACAAGCAGTCCAAGATTTTCACTTTCCTCCTCTGATTCTTGACTTCTTTCTTCAACCTTGAGTGCTATATTTCTACCTTTTTTCTCAAAGACTTCTTACTCATTGAATATGTTAATTTCCATTTCATGTTCTCTGAGTTTGCCAAACAAAGAGGTTGTTTTCATGACTGATAAGTCTTTTGATTCTGAGATAGCTGTGACCTTGGGCTGCCATGACCTGCCAAGACATTTCAAGACTTTAATATTTAGTTCTTCTTTATCAAAAGTTTTACCTAAGCCCATTAGATGATTGATGATATGAGTGAAGCGCTTCTGCACATCTCCAATACTTTCTCTAGTTTGCATTTTGAACAGCTCATATTCTCTTATGAGAGTATGCTTTCTGGCTCTTTTTACATTAGTTGTTCCCTCATGAGTAACCTCAAGAACTTCCCACATTTCCTTGGCAGATTTGCATTGGGAGACCGTGAAAAACTCATCCATATTTAGTGTAGAAGTAATTATGTTTTTAGCAGTACAATCACTTTGAACTTTTTTCTTTTCTTCATCATTTAAACTAGACCATTCTTTTTCTGTAATTAAGGGATCATTAGCAATTACATCCCAAACATTCCTATCAATAGATTCAATAAAGATCTTCATCCTAATCTTCCAAAATGGATAATCTGTTCCACAAAACAGTGGAGGTCTATTAATAGAAGCTCCCTCAGAAAAAGGTAATTTGTTTTCAGCCATTAAAGATTTGGACCGAAAGCCTTGAGTATTTTTCAAGACCCTTGCTCTGATACCAATTGTTAGAAATGTAGGCTGAGATCAAGAGGGGGAGTGAATTGATCTTTGAAAGATTTTCGCAAATTACAGATTATCTATTTCAAAGATTAAGATTTCAGATCAGTTCTTGAATTACACACAGCAAGCAATCAAAACTAAATGCAGTGACAGAATTAAAGGAGAGAAAGGTTTAGAAAGATACAACCAAGGTTTATACTGGTTCACCCAATCCCAGGGCTACGTCCAGTCTCCAGCCAAATTCCAGCTGGGTTCCACTAGATTGAACGTTTTACAGATTACAACTTTAATCTCACACTCAATCTACCACAAGAACCACAATTCCAGTTCCTGCACCTAAACCTTCACCAAGAACCAAATTCCAGTTCTTGACCAACCCTGCAGCCAAATTCCAGCTACAGAAACCAGTGCCCACAATTCCAGGCACCCACAATACAGTAAAGAAAGTAAAGAAACAAATAGAAGAAACTTAGAACGCTCAAACCAGATTTATGCAACTCTGCAGTATGTGTTTCTTCTCCAAAAGAATGCAATTTTGCCTCAAGAAAGAATTCCTATGAACTTTACAAAAACTAGCACGATTCTCTCTTGAAAGTGGCACTTATGCTTGCTTGATTGATTGCTAAAAGATGTATATTAAAAGGTTCAAGCAATATTGTTTATATAAAAGATTTTCAAAACTGCTAGTTTATTTAATCTGTTAAAATAATCTTTTAATCTGTTAAAAGTCTTGTTTTAATCTGTTAAAACTTCTTTTAATCTGTTAAAATGTTCTTGATTATTTTCCAGATTTGTTTTAAGCTGATACGACACCGTTTATATCAATTAAAACTCTTTGTAAAAAATCTTCTAAATTGTTTTAATCGATTGATTAGATCTTTCAATCGATTGAAATACTGCAAAATATTCTTATAAACTTTTCTAAGTGATTTTAACTGATAACAATCTGTTTTAATCGATTAAAACGCTTAGTAGAAATTCTCTTAAGTTGTTTTAATCGATTAAATCACATTTTAATCGATTAAAATTATTCTGATCGATCAAAAACTCATTATGATCAATCAAATGCTGGATTACATCGATTAACAAATACTCCAAGTGGTTTTAATCGATTGTTTCGAAGTTATATCGATTAAAATACTTCCAGAACACTTCCCTGAACATTTTAAGTAATTTTAATCGATTTTTCGAAACTATATTAGTTAAAATACTTGATGTAAGGTTTTCAAAACTCCTTCTAATGAAAACAATCGATTATTTCGAAAACATATCGATTAAAAACCTGTTACAAAAGTGTTAAGAACATTTTAGTTGATAAAGCTTGTATACTATTAGTTAAAATAGTTAATTAAAAATCCTTTTATCAAAATACTTTGTTTTTAACCGTTTAATCGCTTTTTAGAGGCATTTTGCAAAAATCTTTTAAATGAAGAAACCTCATGCAGCAGAGAGATAAAAATGATTATACCTAAGCAGAGATGTAGACTCACTAATCCCACTACTCTTTTATCTAAGTGACCTTTGACTGCCACAAAGTAGTCTTTGACTTTATTTTTGACTTCATCAAATCAACAAGATCTTTGCCAAAGTAGTTCAATAAGATCTTCATCACTTTCAATGCTTGCATGCAACAAGAATATGTGAACAAGGCATGTGAAATTTATTGAATTTCCCACAGTCACACCACGACTCATCAAGGCGAACTGCAAACTTCCCAGCTGGTCGAACTTCACCCGAGTTTTTTGTTTCTTCTACTACAAATTTTGTGGTAGATCTGTCAAAAGTTATGATCTTATGCGTGTTTGCCTGTGTTTGTGCTTCCTTTAAATTTGTGAGCAAAATTTTAGAGTATACATGACCAACATCGATCATGACATCTATTTGCCTCCCTCTTTCAATGAAAAATTTGTTGCAGCGGGTGTACGTTGTGTTGACCATGGAGCAAATAGGTAGATTTCTTGTTTTTGTCAAAATAGAGTTGATAGACTCTGCTATGTTGGTCGTCATGTGGCCCCAACGTTGTCCATTGTCTCATGCAAGGGCCTATTTTTTTCTAGGTATCTCATCCAACCAATTAGCTGCTTTTATGTCACATTACCTCAAGATGTTGTAATAATAGTAGAATCGTGGTTCAGTCATCCCATATGCTACAACAATATTAAAAAAACATGGTTAATATAAATATTTATTAGCAATAGTTAAATAATGAATAAATTGTAACAAATTTGAAGCAAAGGAATTACCCATATTTATAACATCTTTCCTTAGTGTGGTATTTTTGAAACATCTCATTAAATTTTGTGCAATGTGTCTAATGCAGTAGACATGCACTGAATTATTTTCTATCCATCCGCGTCCATTTCTCATGTATGCACTTCTAATGGATTCATGTCGGTATGATATGAGGCATAATCCTTCTTGGGGAGTGTCGCCGCCGTCAAAAGATGTGGTCAGAGCGACGCGATGGTTTCGGACTTCCGACTTCGCGTTTTAAAATGTGACGTTACAACACCTTTAGGTTGTCCGATAACCGGGCTGGACCTAAGAGCGAGGTTTTCGAAGAGGGTTCTTATGGAGTCGCCACCGATGTTTTTACCGAAAACATCGGAAAAGGAAAAAAAGGAAGGCGTTGATTTAAAAAAGAACCAACTTTGGCCATTATAACCAGAGTTGGGTAAGAGAATTAGTTACGTGTGGGGAAGATATTAGCACCCCCACGACGCCCCTTTCAGGTTCCCTATGATGGGCCATTTATTTCATAAATAAACTTTTAAATGACACTTTTACCCTTTTATTTGCGAAATTAAAAAAATGATGACTACATGCCCCTAACAGCTAATGTAAATAAAAAAAGCAGTAAAAGAGAGGGGGAAAATGAAGAAACCTCTGAAGCAAGCTTTCTTGATTAATATTCTTGAAATAGGACGATTTTGGCAGTCCTTCGTGTTGAAACATACAAGGATATGAATGTTGAACATATATCGATATGAAGCTTGTTGATTTTGATGAAGATTCAAGAATAAATGACTTAAAGATTTGAAGACTTGAATGTTATGTAATAACTCTATTTTTATGATTTTGAGTCTTAATATTAGAGTCCAAGATAGTCAGCACATAGTCCACTCTTTAAAGGCTTTAAAAACTCATTTTTATCAAAAACATACTGGATTAATCGATTAAATGGTAGGATAATCGATTATCACAGAGAGAAAACCATTTTCAGCATCTGCTCTCTGGAATAATCGATTATGAAAGTGATGAAGATCTTATTGAATTGCCTTGGCAAAGATCTTGTTGATTTGATGAAGTAAAAAATGAAGTCAAAGGCTACTTTGTGGCAGTCAAAGGTCATTTAGAAAAAAGGGTAGTGGGATTAGTGAGTCTGCATCTCTGCTTAGGTATAATCATTTTTATCTTTCTACTGCATGAGGTTTCTTCATTTAAAAGATTTTGCAAATGCCTCTAAAAATGTTTAAACGGTTAAAAACGAAGTATTTTGTTAAAAGGTTTTTAATTACCTATTTTAACTAATAGTATATGAGTTTTATCAACTAAAATGTTCTTAACACTTTTGTAACAGGTTTTTAACTGATATGTTTTCGAAATAATCGATTGTTTTCATTAGAAGGATTTTTGAAAACCTTCTGCCAGTATTTTAACTGATATAGAATTGATATAATCGATTAAAATGACTTAGAATATTTTGGAAAGTATTCTGGTAGAATTTTAATTGATATAAACTCGAAATAATCGATTGAAATAACTTGAAGTGTTTTGAAAGTTGTTCTGTCAGTATTTTAATCGATACAAATGCGAAATAATCGATTAAAACAACTAAGAGGTTTTTTCCAGAATGTTTTAATCGATTAAAACAAGCTTGCTATCAGTTAAAATAACTTAGAAAGTTTTATGAAATCTTTTGGCAGAATTATAATCGATTAAAATACGTTTCAATCGATTAAAATAACTAAGTGAATTTTTTCAAAGTGTTTTAATCGATTAAAACAGATTGTTATCGATTAAAATCACTTAGAAAAGTTTATAAGAATGTTTTGCAGTATTTTAATCGATTGAAAGATCGAAACAATCGATTAAAACAGTTTGGAAGATTTTTTACAAAGAGTTTTAATTGATATAAATGGTGTCGTATCAGTTAAAACAAACCTAGAAAATAATCAAGAACTTTTTAATAGATTAAAAGAAGTTTTAATAGATTAAAACAAGACTTTTAACAGATTAAAAGATTATTTTAACAGATTAAATAAACCAACAGTTTGGAAAATCTTCTATATAAACAGAGTTGCTTGAACTTTGTAAAACACATCTTTTAGCAATCAATCAAGCAATCATAAGTGCTACTTTCAAGAGAGAATCACGCTAGTTTTGTGAAGTTCATAGAAGTTCTTTCTTGAGGCAAAAATTACATTCTTTTAGAGAAGAAACTCATACTGCAGAGCTGCATAAATCTGGTTTGAGTGTTCTAGTTTCTTCTATTTGTTTCTTTACTTTCTTTACTGTATTGTGGGTGCCTGGAATTGTGGGCACTGGTTTCTGTAGCTAGAATTTGGCTGCAGGGTTGGCCAAAAACTGGAATTTGGTTCTTGGTGAAGGTTTAGGTGCAAGGACTGGAATTTTGGTTCTTGTGGTAGAATGAGTGTGAGATTAAAGTTGTACTCGTAGAAACGTTCAATCTAGTGGAACCCAGTTGGAATTTGGCCGGAAACTGGACGTAGCCCTGGGATTGGGTCAACCAGTATAAATCTTGGTTGTATCTTTCTAAACATTTCTCTCCTTTAATTCTGTGACTGCATTTATTTTGATTGCTTGCTGTGTGTGATTCAAGAACTTGTCAGGATTCTTAATCTTTAAAATAGATAATCTGTAAATTGTGAAAAACTTTCAAAGATCAATTAACCCCCCCTCTTGATCTCAACCTACATTTCTAACAGATTAAACCCCCTATTAATCTATTAACTGGGCTGTTAATCGATTAAATGCCCAGTTAATCGATTAAACTGAGCTGTTTTGGGTTCCCTGCGAATTTGACTCTGGAATAATCGATTAACACTGAAGATAATCGATTATTTCAGTCAGATATGTGTTTTGAATTTCAAAATTGGTCCAAGTTTCGAAAACCCTATTCCCAATTCATCTGTTTTCGAAAATCCCCAATTCCCAAACCCTAATCTTTCTACTTAAGGTTCTCTAAGGCTCTCTGCAAATTGAACAATATTTTTCAAACAAATGTTAAGAGCTGTGACTACCAAAGAACTACTTGTTGGAGGAAAAAGGGGTTTTTGAAACCTAGTGTGGGCTAGAAGCGATAAGAATCACTGAGTGAGTTTTCTTGGTGGATTGTGTGTTGTGCCGTCTCTAGGGAAAACTGTTCTTCATCCTTTGTGGATTCAAAGGAGGCGTTCATCTCTTGTGTGACTCAAGAGAGGTGTATTCTTTACCTTATCTTTTCATTTGTAATATGTTTGTATAACTGTGATTATAGTGACAACGTTAATCCTCTGTTTGAGTGATTAGCAACTGGACGTAGGGTCTTTTGATCTGAACCAGTATAAATCGACTGTGTAATACTCTATCCCTTCTCTATTTACTTTACACAACATTCTAATCGGTGAAATTTGGTAAAAATTTAAAAACCCTAATTTTTGATTAAGAAACAAATTCACCCCCCTCTTGGTTTTTGTCCGTAAATGCAAACATTCCGCTGCGCAATTCTAACAAGTGGTATCAGAGCTTGCTTTGATAGTCATTCAATTTTCAAAAATGGCCGAACAAAATCAAACGTTTGCCAAGGGTGCTTCTATCAATAGACCCCCACTTTTTGAGGGGCAAAATTATTCGTTTTGGAAAGTAAGAATGCAAATATTTTTGGAGTCTGTTGATAGAGGTGTTTGAGACGCAATTTTAAACGGTCCTTTTATTTCTAAAATTACTGAAAACGGAGAAGAGGTACCAAAACCATTTTTTAGATGGTCGGCTGAGGAAAATAGAAAAACCCAATATGATGTTAGGGCTAGAAATATTATTTCATCTTCTTTAACCCTTGATGAGTTTTACAGGATCTCTGTTTGTAAAAGTGCTCAAGAAATGTGGGAAATGTTAAGAGTAACCCACGAAGGTACCGACGATGTAAAAAGAGCACGGAAGAATTCATTGATCCAAGAATATGAGATGTTCCAGATGCAACAAGGGGAAGCAATCTTTGATGTTCAAAAGCGTTTCACGCACATAGTGAATCATCTCACTGAATTAGGTAAAATTTTTGATGTTGATGAATTAAATGTAAAAATCTTGAAATCTTTGGATAGGAAATGACAACCTAAGGTGACGACCATCACGTAGTCACAAAATCTTGACACAATGTCTATGGCAGCGCTCTTTGGAAAGTTGAGAGAGCACGAACTTGAACTTGGAAGGCTAAATGATGAAGAAGGTCAACATCAAAAGAGGAACCTAGTCTTCAAAACTGAAATTTCCAAGAGTAAAAACAAGAAGGAAGAAGAAGACTCAGAAAATGAAGAAGAAGAACAATTGAGTCTTATGATAAAGAAATTTACCAAGTTTATGAAAGCCAAAAGAAAGTAACCCTTCAAAGGTAAGGGAAAGGTAAGAGAAAGTACTTCTTTAAATATCAAATGTTATGGTTGTGATGAAACAGGACATGTAAAAACCGAATGTCCAAACAAGAAGAATGAAGATAACAAAGGCAAGAAATTCTTCAAGAAGAAAGCTTACATTGCTTGGGATGATAGTGACTCAAGTTCGGAGTCAAGTGATTCGGAAATAGAAGCTAACATTTGCTTGATGGCAAAAGACAATATATCTTTCGACTTTGAGGTTAGTGATTCTGACTCTTCCTCAAGTGATGATGAAAATAACTTTGATGAATTACAAAATGAATATGAAGAATTGTTTAATGCTTTTAAGGACTTGAAAAATGAATACAAATATGTGAAAAAGTGTTTGAACAAATCCGAAAAAGAGGTGGAGTCCTTAAAAACGAAAATTGTATGTTTAGAGGAAAAGGAAACATTAAAAACGAAAATTGTATGTTTAGAAGAAAAAGATAATAAGAATATAGCATGTGCATCATGTAAAGAGTATGAATATGAACTTGATTTATTTAGATATTTTCTTGATAAAGCTAAGAAGGAAATAAGTGATAACTATAAGGATAAAGTTTCTATTGTTCAAAATAGAGAAATCCATCATGTTTCCTTGAAAAAGCCTAAAATTAAAAATAGAAGAGTATGAGTTGAAAAAGGAACTAAAACGTTAATAGTTAGAAATGTATCAAATTCCAAAATTACATCTAATGCATGCTTTTATTGTATGAAACATGGTCATACCTCAAATAGATGTAAAATTAAGCATTTTGGTGTTCCTAAAGGAAAATATGTTTGGGTTCCTATAGTTAAATGATTTGTTTGTCTCTAACCCCAAGGACCCAAAAGTTATGGGGACCTAATATTACTATGTTCTTGTTTTGTAGGAAACTTCCAAATCCAAGAAGTCTATGTGGTATCTTGATAGTGGATGCTCAAAACATATGACCGAAGACAAAACGAAATTTGTAAGTTTCAAATCTAAAGAAGAAGGATATGTAACCTATGGGGACAAAAACAAAGGAAAGATACTTGGAATTGGAAATATTGATGGTGCAAACACTTTGGAGATAAAGGATGTGCTTCTTGTTGATGGGCTAAAGCATAATCTCCTAAGTATAAGTCAACTTTGTGACAAAGGATTCAAGGTAATATTTGAAAGTAAGTTTTGTACCATACATTTAGTGAATTTCGAAAATGTAGCATTGAAAGGCATTAGGCATAATAATATATATTTGATTGATTTGGATTGTATACATGATACTAGTATAACATGATTAGTTGCTAAGGAAGAAAACCCATGTTTATGGCATAAGAGAGCGGCTCATATAAATATGCATCAATTAAACAAATTAATATCAAAGGACTTAGTTGTTGGTTTGCCTAAGTTAAAATTTGAAAAAGATATATTATGTGATGCATGTCAAAAAGGTAAACAAGTAAAATCATCCTTTAAATCTAAGAATGTTATTTCCACATCAAAACCTTTAGAACTTTTACACTTAGATTTATTTGGTCCATCTAGGATAAAAAGTTTTGGTGGAAATTATTACGCTCTTGTGATTGTTGATGATTTTTCTAGATATACTTGGACATTTTTCTTAACATTAAAAAGTGAAGCTTTTAAGGTCTTTAGGAAGTTTGCAAAGCAAATTCAAAATGAGAAAGACTTAAGAATTAAGGTGTTAAGAAGTGACCATGGTGGAGAGTTTCAAAATGAATGGTTTGAAAATTATTGTGAGGAAAATGGAATTTTGCATAATTTTTCTGCACCTAGGACTCCCCAACAAAATGGTGTAGTAGAAAAGGAAAATAGGTCACTAGAGGAACTTGCTAGAACCATGCTAAATGAATCAAATGTTCATAAATATTTTTGGGTTGATGTTGTAAGTACTGCATGTTATGTGTTAAATAGGATGCTTATTAGGCCAATTATAAAATTAACTCCTTATGAATTGTTAAATGGTAGAAAGCCTAATATTGCTCATTTGAAAATATTTGGATGTAAATGCTTTGTGTTAAATAATGGAAAAGATAACTTAGGAAAATTTGACTCAAAAGCCGATAAGGGCATTTTCTTAGGTTATTCACTAACTAGAAAAGCATATAGAGTGTTTAATAGAAGAACTTTAAATGTTGAAGAACCTATGCATGTCACCTTTGATGAAATTGTAGACCTTGAGGGAAATCCTCTTGAGTCAAATAAAGAACTTGCAGGTGATGATGAGTACATAAGAGAGGCTCTAGAAGAAATGTATTTGAATGAGAATGAGCCTTCTCAACCAACTGAATTAGCAAAAGAATGGCAATCACCAAGAGGACTCTCAATGGACAATATAATTGGTGATATCTCAAAAGGGGTAAGAACAAGAAATATGACAAATTTTTGCATGTCTGTAGCTTTTGTTTCACAGATAGAACCCAAAAGTGTTGAAGAAGCTCTTAAAGATGACCAATGGTGCATAACAATGCAAGAATAACTTAATCAATTTGAAAGGAATCAAGTCTGGGAATTAATTCCAAGAGAAGAATCTCATCAAGTAATTGGAACAAAATGGGTATTTAGAAACAAACTTGATGAAGATGGAAATATAACAAAGAACAAAGCCAGACTTGTTGCCAAAGGTTACTGTCAGGAGGAAGGTATTGATTATGATGAAACTTATGCTCCTGTTGCCAGGTTAGAGGCTATACGCCTACTTCTTGCTTATGTCTCATTGATGAAATTTAAATTATATCAAATGGATGTTAAAAGTGCATTTTTGAATGGGTTTATCAACGAAGAAGTATATGTGGAACAACCCCCTGAATGGGTTTATCAAAGAAGAAGTATATGTGGAACAACCCCTTGGATTTGAAGATTTTAAATATCCCAATCATATTTTTAAATTGAAGAAAGAGTTATATGGTTTAAAACAAGCTCCTAGGTCTTGGTATGAAAGATTAAGTAGTTTTCTAACTTCAAATGATTTTTCTAGAGGAAAAATTGATTCCACTTTGTTTATTAAGAAAGTAAAAGAACATATCTTATTAGTTGAAGTATATGTTGATGATATCATTTTTGGATCAACTGATAATTCCTTGTTTGTAGAATTTGCTAAGATAATGCAGGGTGAATTTGAAATGTCAATGATGGGAGAATTAACGTTCTTCCTTGGACTTCAAATTAAACAACTTAAAGATGACATTTTTGTGTCTCAAACAAAATACTGCAAAGAGATTCTCAAGAAATTTGGAATGGACACTTCAAAGGAAGCTAACACACCCATGGGAACTTCATGCTATTTAGACAAGGATGAATCAGGTTTGGAAATAAATCAATATATGTATAGAGGTATGATAGGTTCACTGTTATACTTAACTGCGAGTAGACCTGATATTATGCATTCTATTTGTGTGTGTGCTAGATTTCAAGCATGTCCAAAAGAATCTCACTTAACTGCAGTAAAAAGAATTTTAAAATATTTAAAAGGAACTACAGGATTTGGTTTATGGTATCCATCTGAAGCTTCTCCTAGTTTAATAGGATATTCTGATGTTGATTATGGTGGATGTAGAATAGATAGAAAGAGTACTAGTGGAACATGTCATTTGTTAGGATCATCCTTAGTGTCTTGACACTCTAAGAAACAAGCATGTGTTGCTTTATCCACTACTGAAGTTGAATATATTGCAGCTGATAATTGTTGTGCTCAAATTTTATGGATGAAACAACAACTAGAAGATTATGATATTTTTCTAAGTGATATTCCTTTGATGTGTGATAATTCAAGGGCAATAAATCTTACTAAGAATCTAGTAATGCACTATAGAACTAAGCATATAAAGATTAGACATCACTTATTAAGAGATCATATTAGTAAAGGAAATTGTAAAATCGAATATGTTGACACGAAGCATCAATTAGAAGATATTTTTACTAAACCTCTTCCTAAGGATAAATTCTATGATCTTAGGAGAGACTTAGGAATATTAGAAATAGTCTAAACTCTGCTTAACTGACCAATCTTTGCATTGATTGAGGGGGAGCTTTCATTTTTTTTATCATAATCAAAATAGGGGGAGAAATTATTTAAAGCCTCTTATGTTTCTTATGTTTATTAAATTTAAATGTTGTCTGGTATGTTTAATGTTTTTGTTAGTTGTGACAGACAAAACAGGTTATTACAAAGGGCTTTAAAGGAAATTTTGATCATCATCAAAAAGGGGGAGATTGTTGAAAGATACAAAGATATGAATGTTGAACATATATGGATATGAAGCTTGTTGATTTTGATGATGATTCAAGAATAAAGGACTTAAAGATTTGAAGACTTGAATGTTATGTAATAACTCTGTTTTTATGATTTTGAGTGTGTAATATTAGAGTCCAAGATAGCCAACACATAGTCCACTCTTTAAAGGCTTTAAAAACTCATTTTTATAAAAAACATACTGGATTAATCGATTTAATGGCAGGATAATCGATTATTACAGAGAGAAAACCATTTTCAGCATCTGCTCTTTGGAATAATCGATTAAACCCCCTGTTAATCGATTAACTGGGATGTTAATCAATTAAAGGCCCAGTTAATCGATTAAACTGAGCTGTTTTGGGTTCCCTGCGAATTTGGCTCTGGAATAATCGATTAACACTCAAGATAATCGATTATTTCAGTCAGATATGTGTTTTGAATTTCAAAATTGGACCAAGTTTCGAAGACCCTATTCCCAATTCATCTGCTTTCGAAAATCCCCAATTCCCAAACCCTAATATTTCTACTTAAGGTTCTCTAAGGCTCTCTGCAAATTGAACAATATTTTTCAAACAAAATTTAAGAGCTGTGACTGCCAGAGAACTGTTTGTTGGAGGAAAAAAGGGCTTTTGAAACCTAGTGTGGGCTAGAAGCGATAAGAATATCTGAGTGGGTTTTCTTGGTGGATTGTGTGTTGTGTCGTCCCTAAGGAAAATTGTTCTTCATCCTTTGTGGATTCAAAGGAGGTGTTCATCTCTTGTGTGACTCAAGAGAGGTGCATTCTTTACCTTATCTTTTCATTTGTAATCTGTTTGTATAACTGTGATTATAGTGACAGCGTTAATCCTCTGTTTGAGTGATTAGCAACTGGACGTAGGGTCTTTTGATCTGAACCAGTATAAATCGACTGTGTAATACTCTATCCCTTCTCTATTTACTTTACACAACATTCTAATCGGTGAAATTTGGTAAAAATTTTAAAACCGTAATTTTTTATTAAGAAACCAATTCACCTCCCTCTTGGTTTTTGTCCGTAAACATAAATATTCCGCTGCGCAATTCTAACACTTCGCTCTTACAACGTCGATTGCTCTCTCTCGCAACGCTATAAAATACTCTTTAAAAACACTAAAAAAACTCTGGAAATGCTTCGGAGGGGTTCTAGGAGAAGAATTTGAAGAAATGATAGAAGGGAAAGTTGAAGAACTATGTGAAATGAAGGGGAGAGCACCCTCATTTTATAGGGATTCACGCCTGTCAGGTCGAGGCCACCGTCTCGCCAAACGGGACGACGGTCTCACCTTTGACAATTGGCGAGACGACCGTCTCGCCAATCGGGACGGCAGTATCGATTTGTCAAATGGTGAGAAGGTTGTCTCGCCAAACGGGAAGGCGGTCTTGTCATGGCAAGTGGCAAGATGGTCGTCTCGCCAAACGTGACGGCGGTCTCACCCTTTCCTGATGGCGAGACGGCGGTCTCGACCTTTTAGGTAGAATTCCTTATTTTTTTTGTACAAAAAAAAAACTTTCCTACTCTAATATGGGACCTATTAGTCTATCCTAGAGACCTTTTAGGACTTTTCCATCTTCGAATTGGAGGTCTTTCGCTTTTTATTTTGAGACCGAACAAGATTTGGGGTCTACAGCTGTCCCCCTTTACTCGACCAATTGACTATGGGCTTTCGTGACATAAGGTCGATTGGTGGGTAAAGGAGTTAACCCTCTTGTCCGGCTATCCTCTGGATGCTCCTTTTTGAAGAACATTTATGAAAAGTTTGTGAGGTTTCTTAGAGTGTTCCATCTCTTTGAGTGTCTTATCTTGAACCTTGGTTCAAGTGGCGGCAACCACCACTTATCTAGGGTGGCTCATCCCCCTAGTGGCGTGCCAACACTCCACCACCACCATAATTCTTTTCTCTTCCTCTTTTCTTCTTTATTTCTTCCCTTCATTTATTTATGCAAGGGGCTGGTCCAATTTTCCAGCCCTTGTCTTTCTTCGTTTCTAGTTTCATTCCATCTCTTTCTCCCTCCATAATCCTTGGAAATGAACCTTCACATCTAGATAGGCAACTATCTTAATGTCCAGTGGGAATTTTCCTTGGGTTTGCTTACTTTATTGCCTAAAATTCTGCACCTTATCTTCGTACAATTCTGCACCTTACTTTATTTTTACATCATTTGGTATTCAGAGCTTAGGTTGTTTCTAGTAAGGTATTCTTATTGTTGCTTTGACATTATTCCTTGTGTAGTTTGTGTTTTGTGCTCTAAATTGTGGTTTTTTTTATGGTCATTTGGTTTACGGTGCTGCACTCAAAAGTTTGGGCGTGAGGTTAGTCCAATACTACAGTCACCTAAGTTTCTTTTTATGGCATGTATGATGTTTGATAAAATGCCTAGCCAAAAAAAAAAAAATTCTGCACTTGATTAAATTACATATTCTTCTAAGTTTAGTGTCTTTCTAAATGTGCCTAGCCTTTGCTTGAGTTATATGTCTAGTATCTCTTGTTGAAGTTTTCTTTTATTGGCTTCCAACACTTGAAATTGCATGATGAATTAATTAGTTGAGTCCATGCATGATGAATTGATCTAGGATCCTAAACATAGGAACTAAGTGATCAAATTTTTGCTAGCAACTTTAAACAACTTTTGGCAAGTCTAGAATCAAGTTAGAACAAAAATATTTTTACAAAAAAAAGTATCTTGATCAAAACCTTATTGCTTCAAACAAACAAAAAAAGGAAAAGAAAAAAAAAATTTGCACTTAAAGGATTTGATTCTAGAAATTGTCATAATACTTAGTTGCATGATTAAAATTTGGCAAATTAGTTCTAACATTGTAGGAACCTTAATCTTCTTTATGTGTGTGCTTGGTTGAAAATTTTGATTGCATGTTTTAAGTGCTTCTCAAATTTCTTTCTAGCTTTTCTTGTTTTAGTCTTGTTCAAAGTTTTGTCTAAATTTCCCTCTTAGTAAACCTTCCTTGATTTTGTGCTTTTATTGCTTGTCTTAGGTTTCTTTAAGTTTTGTCTTTGAAGTTTTCTATTTTTTGGAACTCTTAAGTGTTTTGGTTGTCGTACATCTTTCCATTTGATTGCCATTTTTCAAGAGAAATTTTTAAGACTTTAAAGAGAATTTTGGAACATTTAGAAATTTTTCTACTTGAAAAGTGGAGTGATCCTACCAATAAATCTTGTGTGAGGAGCCAAACACTTGAGTGACTTGATTTACATTTTAACCTTTCATCTTTTGTGTTTTGTATTAGTTTAACTTGTTTTGCAGACATGTCAAATTCCTCATCAGAGAAGGCAAGCAATGTGGGGGCATCTAATGAAGGACAAATACAAGGTCTAGCGGAACAAACTCTGGTGGAATTAATTAAAGAAATGGAATTGTCCCGGAAGGAAAGTGAAAGACATTTGAGGGAGACAATCCAAAGACTAGAAGCTGAGAAGTCCCAAAGAGAGAGAAGACGTTCATATTCACTAAGTTCCCAAGAGGAAGAAGATAGGAGATACCATGGAAGGAGGCAATCTAGGCGCACCAACACTCCAAGAAGGAACAACATTAAGATACCCAAGTTCTACGGAGATAATGATCCAGAAGTCTACCTAGACTGGGAGGCTAAAGTGGACCAAATCTTTAATGTAAACCCAGTAGGGGACCAAGAACAAGTAGATTTAGTTGTAGTAGAATTTGAGGGATATGCCATGACTTGGTGGCATAAGGTTTGTAACGATAATTACCAAGGGCCACCCGCGGCTTCTTGGATGGACATTAAACATTTAATGCGCGCTAGATTCGTTCCTTCCTACTATAGGAGGGAGCTCTTGTTGAAGCTCCAACGGCTTCAACAGGGTAATATGTGTGTGAATGATTACTTCAAGACGCTAGAATCTTTGCTACTTAGGGCCGGTATGCATGATGAAACTAATGAGACTAAGGTAGCTAGGTTTGTTAGTGGTCTTAGAAGAGATATCCAGGACTTAGTAGAATTATACGAATACTCCTCAATTGAAAATGTTTTACATCTTGCCCTTAAAATTGAAGCTCAATTGAAAAGAAAAGATGGGGCTAAAAGGAGTTATTCACATAATGACTACTACAATTCAAATTGGAAGGACAAGGGCAAGGAAAAGGACAAACCAGAGAGAAACCCTTCCAAAGCTCTCCAAGAGGTGCCCCCTAAGGGAAACCCTTCAAGGAACACCACTCCTAACACTTCCGCGCCTCAAAGGACTAGTTCCATAAAATGTTTCAAATGTCTTGGGTATGGGCATATTGCTTCAAACTGCCCTACCAAAAGGACTATGATTTTGAGCGCAAACGGAGATGTCGAGAGTGAACATTCCTCCTCATCTCGAAGAGAATTCCTCTAAACACTCTTCCTCAAGCGATGAAGAGATCACACCTTGTGAAGGCGATTTGTTAATAGTAAGGCGGATGTTGGGTCAAGTCCGAAGGATCTTGACAATACTCAAAGAGAAAATATTTTTCACACCCGCTGTCTTATTAATGACAAATTGTGTTCACTAATCATCGATGGGGGAAGTTGTGTGAATGTTGCTAGCACAAGGGTAGTAGACAAGCTTGGTTTACCCACTACTCCTCATGCCAAGCCATACAAACTTTCTTGGCTTAGTGAGGAAGGCGAGATAAAGGTCAATAAACAAGTCCTCATTAGCTTTGTCATTGGGAACTATAAAGATGAGGTTCTTTGTGATGTTGTGCCAATGGAAGCATCCCATATGTTACTTGGTAGGCCGTGGCAATTTGATAAACAAACATTTCATGACGGCTATACAAACAAGTTTTCTTTTAACTTCCAAGGGCGCAAGATCACTTTGAAACCCCTTTCCCCTCAAGAAGTTAGTAAGGACCAAGAAAAAATGCAAAAAAAGAGAAAAGAAGAAAACGAAACAAAGAGAGAAAAAAAAGAGAAGGGGTCAACCTCCAAGGCGAAGGGCATCATGATCTCCCACAAGGGGATTAAGAAGGTACTTTTAGCTCATAAACCCCTACTCTTAGCATATCCTCCTCTAGGTTCTTCCCCTGCATTTCATGAACAATCTCCAAGTTTGTCCAAGAGTCTAGAGTTAGTATTGGATGAATTTAAGGATGTTTTTCAAGAACCTCCTAAAGGGCTTCCACCTCTAAGGGGGATCGAACATCAAATAGACTTCTTACCTGGTTCATCCATTCCTAACCGGCCGGCTTATAGGGCAAACCCAGAAGAGTCTAGAGAGATTGAAAGGCAAGTTGAGGAATTAAAAGTTAAGGGTTGGGTCCAAGATAGCATGAGTCCTTGTGCAATGCCGGTAATTCTCGTCCCCAAAAAGGATGGGAGTTGGCGGATGTGCACGGACTGTAGGGCAATCAATAATATAACTGTTAAGTATAGGCACCCAATTCCAAGGCTGGATGACTTGCTAGATGAGTTACATGGAGCTTCCGTGTTTTCCAAAATTGATCTGAAGAGCGGATATAATCAAATTAGAATCAAAGAAGGAGATGAATGGAAAACCGCTTTCAAGACCAAATTTGGACTATACGAATGGTTGGTCATGCCCTTTGGCCTAACCAATGCTCCGAGTACATTCATGCGGCTAATGCATCACGTGCTCCGGTCTTTTATAGGCAAGTTTGTAGTGCTATACTTTGATGACATCTTAGTCTATAGCTTGTCTGAGGAAGAGCATGTGTATCATCTAAGAAGTGTACTTGAAACCCTTAGGAAAGAGACCTTGTATGCAAATAGGGAGAAATGCATTTTTGGCATGGATCATGTAGTCTTCCTAGGGTTTGTAGTGAGTTCAAAGGGAGTCCAAGTGGATGAAGAAAAAGTGGCAGCAATTAGAGATTGGCCAACTCCCACAAATGTGAGTGAAGTGAGGAGTTTTCATGGGTTGGCTAGTTTCTATAGAAGATTTGTTAAAGATTTTAGTACAATTGCAGCCCCCTTGAATGAAATAGTGAAAAAGGTTGTGGGTTTTCAATGGGGCAAGGATCAAGAAAATGCTTTTCAAACACTTAAAGAAAAATTGATCAATGCACCACTCCTAGCCCTTCCAAACTTCACCAAGTCATTTGAGGTTGAGTGTGATGCTTCAAATATAGGCATTGGGGCAGTCTTGCTTCAGGAAGGCCACCCCATGGCTTACTTCAATGAGAAGCTGAAAGGGAGTCATCTCAATTACTCCACCTATGACAAAGAGTTATATGCTCTTGTTAGGGCTTTACAAACTTGGCAACATTATCTTCTTCCAAAGGAGTTTGTGGTCCATAGTGATCATGAATCCCTTAAATTTTTGAAAGGTCAAAGTAAACTTAGCAAGAGACATGCTAGGTGGGTAGAGTTCATTGAGCAATTTCCTTATGTAATCAAACACAAGCAAGGGAGGAGTAACATAGTGGCTGATGCTCTATCAAGGAGACATACTTTGTTAAGCCTTTTAGAAACAAAATTTTTAAGCTTTGATCATATTCGGGAACTATATCCTAGAGATGATGACTTTTCCAAGATTTATAGTGAATGCCTAAAGGGGGGTCATAAGGATTTTTACATTCACAAAGATTATCTTTTCAAAGGAAAAAGGATTTGTGTACCCCAGGGGTCCTTAAGGGCTTCACTTGTCAAGGAGTCTCATGAGGGTGGTTTAATGGGACATTTTGGGGTGTCTAAGACTTTAGAAATCCTTAGTGAACACTTTTACTGGCCACACATGAAGAGACATGTTGAAAAATTTTGTGAAAACTGCATTGCATGTAAGAAAGCCAAGTCTAGGGCCCAACCTCATGGACTTTACACCCCTTTGCCCATTCCTACTTCACCTTGGGTAGACATATCCATGGATTTTGTACTTGGGCTTCCAAGGACAAAGCGAGGAATGGATTCCATCTTCGTGGTAGTGGATCGATTTTCAAAAATGGCCCATTTTATCCCCTGCCACAAGACGGATGATGCATGCCTAGTTGCAAATCTCTTCTTTAGAGAAGTTGTTAGATTGCATGGGATACCTAGGACAATTGTATCTGATAGAGATACTAAGTTCTTGAGTCACTTCTGGAGGACACTATGGGGAAAACTTGGAACTAAACTCCTTTTTTCAACCACTTGCCACCCACAAACAGATGGTCAAACAGAAGTAGTGAATAGAACTTTGTCTCAACTATTAAGATGCATGATTTCTAGGAACCCCAAAGAGTGGGAGAACATAATTCCCCATGTAGAGTTTGCATATAACCGGGTGGTTCATTCCACTACCTCCCACTCTCCTTTTGAGGTCGTTTATGGATTTAATCCCTTAACACCTTTAGACCTCCTTCCTCTACCTACCCATGAAGCTTGGACTAGCCAAGATGGTCTAGAAAAATCTAAGATCATTAAGGACCTGCATGCCCGAGTTAAAGCCAACATCGAGAGGAAAGTAGGTCAGTATAGCAAGTATGCCAATAAGGGAAGAAAGGAAGTCATCTTCCAACCTGGAGATTGGGTATGGCTTCACTTGAGAAAGGAGCGGTTCCCGACTCAAAGGAAGTCCAAACTTAACCCCCGAGGTTTTGCAAATTCGTGGACGAATTCTCTCCAGGGAGGAGAGGATGATGAGTCCCTAGTTGCCCCGGAGGCGGGAGAGGTCATTCCTAGGAGGATTACTAGAAGCATGACTAGAAGGGAGGCCTCCTCTTTACCTTCCATTTTGAATTTACTTAGTATCTTTACTTAGTATTTTCTTTTTCTAAGTTTTTCACTTATTTTCGCTTTCTTTTTGTAGGCTCACTTTTTGCACCTCCTTTTTGAAGAATACCACCTTTTTTTTTGGTGGAAAAGAAGCCTTGGATCCATAGGATACATGCATGGGCAGCCCAAAGGTGTAGGACACTCCTTTTTCATGTCCTACACCCCTTTTTGGAGAGGAAGAAGCTTAGGATGCGGGATTGGTTGGCTTGGGACAACCCAAAAGGAAACACACCTCTTTTTTCATGTTCTCCACACCCTTAGAGGTATTTTTGGTGGGCTAGAACGAATTTAACATATTTGGACCATGGGGACTCTAGCCTTTAGGTTTAGGTTAAGTTTATGTCTCCTTTTATAATTCCATCTAGGTCCCTCCCCTAAAAGCCTATAAATAGAGGCTTCCCCTCATGTAATTAGGTTGAACATTTATGAAAAGTTTGTGAGGTTTCTTAGAGTGTTCCATCTCTTTGAGTGTCTTATCTTGAACCTTGGTTCAAGTGGCGGCAACCACCACTTATCTAGGGTGGCTCATCCCCCTAGTGGCGTGCCAACACTCCACCACCACCATAATTCTTTTCTCTTCCTCTTTTCTTCTTTATTTCTTCCCTTCATTTATTTATGCAAGGGGCTGGTCCAATTTTCCAGCCCTTGTCTTTCTTCGTTTCTAGTTTCATTCCATCTCTTTCTCCCTCCATAATCCTTGGAAATGAACCTTCACATCTAGATAGGCAACTATCTTAATGTCCAGTGGGAATTTTCCTTGGGTTTGCTTACTTTATTGCCTAAAATTCTGCACCTTATCTTCTTACAATTCTGCACCTTACTTTATTTTTACATCAGTCTTCAGGATACTTCCTTGCTGCGGAGGCTGACCCATCGGATGATATTTTGGTGAGGCTTCAGGATGCTCCTTTGATGCGGTAGCTGACGCTTCGGCTGATGAAAGTTTTCCTTTGGGATGCTCCTTTGATGCGGTAGCTGACCCCTTAGGTGGTAGTGAGTTGTATCTTCTGGATACCCTTTTGTAACAAGGCTGATCCTTGGATGTGGTGGCGGCTTACTATTATAGCCCATGCGCCGAGTGAGAAACCTTAGGATGCTCCTTTGATGCGGTAGCTGACCCCTTGGTTGATGAGTTGTATCTTCTGGATACCCTTTTGTAATAGGGCTGATCCTTGGATGTGGTGGCGGCTTACTGTTCTAGCCCATGCGCTGAGTGAGAAACCTTAGGATGCTCCTTTGATGCGGTAGTTGACCCCTTGGTTGATGAGTTGTATCTTCTGGATACCCTTTTGTAATAAGGTTGATCCTTGGATGTGGTGGCGGCTTACTGTTCTAGCCCATGCACCGAGTGGGAAACCTTAGGATGCTCCTTTGATGCAGTTGATGACCCCTTGGTTGATGAGTTGTATCTTCTGGATACCCTTTTGTAACAGGGCTGATCCTTGGATGTAGTGACGACTTACTGTTCTAGCCCATGCGCCGAGTGAGAAACCTTAGGATGCTCCTTTGATGCGGTAGCTGACCCCTTGGTTGATGAGTACGAACCGTCATCAAGTTAGGTGCCTCAGGATGCTCCTTTGATACGGTAGCTGACCCTTCGGCTGTGGTGGTGGCTTACTGATTCCGATCATGCACCGAGTGAGAAACCTTAGGATGCTCCTTTGATACGGTAACTGACCCTTTGGCTATGGTGGCGGCTTACTGATTCCAATCATGCGCCGACTCCATGGGGAGTGATTCTTACTTTGATAAATGTTTTTGACTTTTTGAGGTCATCCGGTATGCCGAGGATTCTTTGATTTTTGGCTTTTTCCAATAGCCATCCAGTTTGTTGATTGCTGAGGATTCTTTGTTAAATGCCTCTGAAGTAGGCAGGAATTCACTGAGGATTTGTTGGTTTTGATGGTGCCTCTTGAGTAGGCGGATGCTTCATTTGAATTGAAGACTTTAGTGTTTGCACTATTTCGCCTCTGAATAGGCTGATATTCCACTGAGGATAGGTGTTTGAAAATGGCCTTTGCGATAGGCTTACTGGGGATAGGTACCTTTCTCTCTTTTTTTGGTTGATCCACTAGGGAATTGGTTGACTTCCCGGGGATCTGATGTTGGTTTGCCCCCTGGATTTTTGACTCCTTGTTAGGTACTAGTGTGAGCTGGTTTTGCAATGCTCTTATTTCATTGGGGAATGGACATTCTGTTTACCTAAAAGTTAGGATTTTAATATCGCCTTTTTTTGTGATTTATCTCTTTTTTATCGCGATTTTGAAATCTGGCTTTTTTTATGGGGCTAATGCGTGTGCTTTTTTACATTTTAGTTTCTTTTGTACACGCATGCTTTTTCCTTCTTTTCAGGGGATAAAGTTTTCTTTGGTGATCCACTAGGGGATTGTCGACTTCCTGGGGATCCGATTTTTCTTTTCTGGGATGGAGTCTTGACTCCTTGATTTATGTTAATGCGAGCTAAACTTGTGAAACTCTTATTCTATTGAGGGATGATAATTTCTGATTCATTCTTTTTGTAGACTTTTCTGGTATGGTCCACTAGGGGATTTTATTCGGTCTTCTTTGTCATGGCCTTTTTTGTCATCTGTTGGAGATGAAGGGTTTTCTTTTCTCTTCTTTATTTTTGTTGAGCCCTTGATGGTATGGAGATTGGACTCTTTTGATGATGATTGGCTCTTGAAGCCTTTATTCTCCATTGGGGAGTGTGGAGGAGACTTTGGGTGAGTACGTTTGATGACTCATGTGGTGGTAATGTTGAGCAGTGAGGAGTATTTTTGTTTTGCCTTCGGAGTAGGTAGGGATCCTCTTGGGGATGACTAAGCCTTTCCGTCGGCTTTCCTACCGGGTATTTTGCCCTCTCTTTTTGGCCTTTGGCTTCTATGGACTTCTTTTGATGTTCTTTTCTCTTTGCACAACATTGGTGAAACACGACTTTATTATGATGAAGTGGAACCTTATTTTGTGTTTCTAGTCAATCAGTGATGATGGATTTGACTTTTATTTTGGTCAATGGCGCAGTTTGATTACTTTGATGCGCTTTGAAAATGTTTGCTTAAACATGGTTATTAATGAGGTTTAGATATGAATAGTAAGAAGAGAAGTAGATAGTAAGAATGACATTCTTTGTAATTAATAAGGAAATATGTGCCCTACAATGCTCGAGAGTCGGGCTAGCCCCGAGGAGTAATCTCTAATAGTCATTGGATTTACAAACCCTAAGAATCAGAAGGAGAACACCTAATGATTAAAGTCGCTTTTGATACTTGAACCCCTCTATTTGGGAAAATCTGATTCAAGGTGTGGAGGGGAGACTTTCCTTTTCTCCGTGCAACTTGATCCTTTGTAGGGTAACGCTTTAAAGGATTGTTTTTAAAATCTCGTGGCTCCCTTATTCCTTGAGAGTTTCTAATGAGCCCTTGGTTTGGGTAGCATCCATATTTCCTTATCATGTGGGTCACCTGCATATTGTTGGGGAAGTCTCTTCATATTGGCAAAAGGGTATTTCAAAGGTCCTCTTTAGTCGCATCCATTTAAGGTAGGGCAGAGGACTTGCTTATCCGAATGTCCTTTTTAGCTCGAACCGTGACTAGCTTGTCGCCTACCGTGAGTTTGTCTCTTTAGCGAAGCGTTGAAAGAACTGCCTCAGCATCTTGAATCCAAAGTCTATTCAATTTCCTCTTTGGATTATGTTTTTCTTTGGTCTTATTATTTATTCCTTTATTCTTAGGAGCGTCATCTTATACCTCCTTGACAAAATAGATTCTTCCACTTCTAATCCTGCCCCCGATACCGGCTATGCTGGAGATATCCTCATTGATGGGCGATGTTTTTGCGTATCTCCATGGTACAATTTTATTCGATTTGAGGCATGAACAAATGTAACAACATCCTTGCCCCCTCTTCCTTATTAACTTGGATACCCAACTGTTGGAGAGAACTTGACAACGAAAGGTTTGCTCTTCATCTTATTCCGATTAATGGAAAGCACATCAATTAATCCTTTCTTTTTATTATCTTATTATTATTAAAGTGAGGATGAATGCAATTTATAAATGCAATAGACGGTTGAAGAGATGATGAAAACAAACAAATTTATTTATTTCATCCAGAAGGTGTACATTCCTCAGTGCAATGCTTCGAAGCACATTTTAAAAAGTGGAGAAGCCTAAAGGAACCCATGGGCGGGTTAAAATTTCTATGTATTTCCTTTTTTGACTTCCCGTGCATGGCATGTGAATGCCCTATCCTCTTTACATGGTATTGAGGAATGTCCACTTTCTGCAACTGCCTACTACTAGATGCATGTTATGAGGATGAAGTTTGGTGGATGCATGTATGCAAGTGTTTGTTTTTTCCTAAACATTATCATGTTTTATTTCCTAACATGATGTAAGATATTGTTTGGGAGATTTATTAAGATAATACGTATGCATACTTTCCTTATGCCTTTATTTTCTCTCTTGGTTCTTCCGCTTATGAAATGATGCGATATGAATGATACGACTTTGTCAAAATTCTTTTTTATTAAATTTAATTATTTTGTTTTTTAAACTTGTATCTCTTCTGTTGGACTGCGTGACTACTTAGCTTACAAAGAACCTGAAACTAGGCTAGCTAAAAGGCAGACTATCCGAGATAAAATGGTTTATTGCAAAAGAATAATTTTAATGTCCCTTATCTCTTTTGTAGGACTGCGTGTCTACTTAGCTTACAAAGAACCTGAAACTAGGCTAGCTAAAAGGCAGACTGTCCGAGATAAGGGTGTTTATTGCGAAAATATTTTTGTGGTTTTTCTCCATTTTTATATGTTGTTTGGTTATGCTATGCAATCAAATGCAACAAACAAATGCACAAACAATTCACTCATCCGCGAACAAGTAGGATGACATTTTGATTACGAGGTAGGGTTTTCCTGCAGAAGAGTGAGTATTCAGGGTAGTTCTACTTTTCCTCACTAAGGCCAGGCCCCCAAGGTGCCCCCATTATAGGGTCCCCACTCTGCAGCGTTCCGACCATGCTTGACACTAAGGTCGTAGTCAGTCTTTGTGCCAAAAGAGGAAGGTTATCACCTTGAGTGGTGGTTTTCGATCATACCGATGGGCTCATGGCCCTCACTACAGCAAACCGTACCTACCTCCCACTCCCGGGTATAGAGGGAACTGTTGTGTGCAAGGGTTTGTGTACAGTTTGTATTTCAAACAATTGCATACATTAAGCAAACAATAGTTATTAAAGTCAAGCAAATAAACATGTTATAAAACAAGGTAGGGTAAAAGCGAATAAGTTTATTTATTAAACTGGTCCATCACTAAATGGGATCAACTCTCTAGGCTTCCCCAGTGGAGTTACCATCTGTTGCCTCCGTCAAAAGAGGCGGTCGGAGTGACGCAATGGTTTCTGACTTCCAACTTCGCGTTTTAAAATGTGATGTTACAATGCCTTTAGGTTGTCCGATAATCGGGCTGAACCTAAGAGTGAGGTTTTCGAAAAGAAGCTTTTAGGTTGTCCGATAACCGGGCTGGACCTAAGAGCGAGGTTTTCGAAGAGGGTTCTTATGGAGTCGCCACCGATATTTTTACCGAAAACATCGGAAAAGGAAAAAAAGGAAGGCGTTGGTTTTAAAAAAAACCAACTTTGGCCATTATAACTAGAGTTGGGTAAGGGAGTTAGTTATGCGTGGGGAATATATTAGCACCCCCATGACGCCCCTTTCAGGTTTCCTATGATGGACCATTTATTTCATAAATAAACTTTAAAATGATGGTTTTAGCCTTTTATTTGTGAAATTAAAAAATGATGACTACATGCCCCTAGCAGCTAATGTAAATAAAAAAAAGCAGTAAAAGAGGGGGGGAAATGAAGAAACCTCCGAAGCAAGCTTTCTTGATTAATATTCCTGAAATAGGACGCTTTTTGGCAGTCCTTCGCTCTTACAACATCGATCGCTCTCTCTCGCAATGCTATAAAATACTCTCTAAAAGCACTCAGAAAACTCCGGAAATGCTTCGGAGGGGCTCTAGGAGAAGAATTTGAAGAAATGATAGAAGGGAAAGTTGAAGAACTGTGTGAAATGAAGGGGAGAGTGCCCTCCTTTTATAGGGATTCGCGTCTGTCAGGTTGAGACCGCCGTCTTGCCAAAAAGGACGACGGTCTCGCCTTTGACAAATGGCAAGTCGTCTAGCCAATCGGGACGGCGGTATTGATTTGTCAAATGGCGAGAAGGCCGTCTCGCCAAACGGGAATGCGGTCTCACCAAACGGGAATGCGGTCTCGCTAAGCGAGACGACGATCTCGACTTTTCAGGTGGAATTCCTTTTTTTTTTTGTACAAAAAAAACCTTCCTACTCTAATATGGGGCCTATTAGCCTATCCTAGGGACCTTTTAGGACTTTCCCATCTTCGAATTGCAGGTCTTTCGCTCTTTATTTTGAGACCGGACAAGATTTGGGGTCTACAGGGAGTTACATATCTTTGGAGGTTTTTTAAGAAAAAAAACCAGGCATCACTTGTTTCACCTTTAATCACTGCAAATATAATGGGGAGGATGTTGCGTTGGAAAAGAAGGCTGAGATCAAGAGGGGGGTGAATTGATCTTTGAAAGATTTTTGCAATTTACATATTATCTATTTCAAAGATTAAGAGTTCTGACCAATTCTTGAATCAAGAAAAACAAACAATTAAAATAAAGGCAGCAGCAGAATTCAAGAGAGTAAGGTTTAGAGAAATACAACCAAGATTTATACTGGTTCACCTAATCCCAGGGCTACGTCTAGTTCTTAGCCAAATTCCAGCTAAGTTCCACTAGATTGAATGTTTTACAGATTATAGATTCCAATCACACACCCAATCTACCACAAGAACCAAAATTCCAGTCCTTGCTCCTAAACCTTCACCAAGAACCAACTTCCAGTTCTTGAACCAACCTGCAGCCAAATTCCAGCCACAGAAATCGTGCCTAACAATTCCAGGCACTCACAGAACAACAAAGAATGAAAGAAAACGAAAGAGAAGAAACCACAACAATCTAACCCGGATTATGCAATCCCTGCAGTATGAGTTTGTTCACAAAAAATACAAAAATGCCTCAAGAAAGAACTTTCAAAAACACCACAGAACTTGCACGATTCTTTCTTGAAAAACTTCACTTATGATTGCTTGATTGATTGCTCAAAGGAATATTTTAAAAGACTCAAGCAATTCTGTTTATATAGAGATTTGTTCTAACTGCTGGTTTAATTAATCTGTTAAAACAATCTTTTAATTTGTTAAAAGTCTTGAATTAATCTGTTAAAACTTCTTTTAATCTGTTAAAATGTTCTTGATCATTTTCCAGATTTGTTTAAACTGATACGAAGACGTTTCAATCGATTAAAACACTTTATAAAAAATCCCTTAAGTTATTTTAATCGATTAAATCACAATTTAATCGATTAAAATTCTGCCAAATATTTTCATAAAACTTTCTAAGTGATTTTAATTGATAACAACTGTTGAACATACAAGGACTTGATGTTGAACTTACATTGACAAGAAGCTTGTTGATTTTGATGATGATTCAAGAACAAAGAACTTAGAGAGTTGAAGACTTGTATTATTGTGTAATAACTCTGTTTTGATGAGTTTGAGTCTGTAATATTAGAGTCTAAGATAGCTGGTACATAGTCTACTCTTTAGAAGCTTCAAAACTCATATTTATAAAAAAGCCTCAGGTTTAATCGATTAAATCATCAGATAATCAATTATTACAGTGAGAAAAACCATTTTCTGTATCTGCTCACTGTAATAATCGATTAACACACCTGTTAATCGATTAACAGGCCAGTTAATTGATTAACAAGGCACTTAATCGATTAAAACAGTGAGTTTTGGGGTTCTGTTGATTTTGGCTCTGTAATAATCGATTAACACTTCATTTAATCGATTATTTCAGTCAGATTTGGATTTTGAACTTCAAATTAAACCTATTTTCGAAAACCCTAATCCCAATACTCCAAGTTCCGAAAATCCCCAATTCCCAAACCCTAATTCATCTACTTAAGGTTCTCTAAGGCTCTCAGAAAATAGAACAACCTTTTTCAAACAAAGGTTAAGTGTTGTGAGTGCCAGAGAACTGTTTGTTGGAGGAAAAAGGGGCTTTTGGAACCTGGTGTGGGCTAGAAGCGATAAGAATCACTAAGTGGAGTTCTTAGTGGATTGTGTGTTGTGCCATCTCTAGGGAAAGTTGTTCTTCATCTCTTATGGATTTCAAGAGAGGAGTTTTCTTTACTTTATCTTTTCCATTATTATCTGCTTGTAACAACTTTGATTATAGTGACAGTGTTAATCCTCTGTTTGAGTGATTAGCAACTGGACATAGGGACTTTTGATCCGAACCAGTATAAATCTCTTGTGTAAGACTCTATCTCTATCTTATTTACGTTTACACAGCATTTTAATTGGTAAAATTTGGGGAAAATTTTTAAAACCTAATTTTTGTTAAGAAACCAATTCACCCCCCCCACTTGGTTTTTGTCCAACAATGCGAACATTCCGCTGCGCGATTCTAACAAGTGGTATCAGAGCTTGCTTTGATAGTCATTCAATTTTTTCAAAAATGGTTGGACAAAATCAAACTTTTGCCGAAGGTGCGTCTATCAACAGACCCCCATTTTTGCGGGTCAAAATTATCCTTTCTGAAAAGTAAGAATGTAAATCTTTTTAGAGTCTAATGATAGAGGCGTTTGGGACGCTATTTTAAACGGTCCCTATATTCCTAAAGTTACTGAGAATGGTGTAGACGTTCTAAACCTTTTTCTAGATGGACAACAGAGGAAAATAGAAAAGCACAATTTGATGTTAGGGCTAGAAATATTATTTCATCTGCTTTAACCCTTGACGAGTTTTACAGGATCTCTGTTTGTAAAAGTGCTCAAGCGATGTGGGAAATGATAAGAGTGACCCACAAAGGTACTGATGACGTTAAGAGAGCACGGAAAAATTCCCTAATCCAAGTGTTGAATATAGAGAAAATAGGGTTTGAAATTAATTTCCCTTGTGTATAAATCACACATAGGGTGGTCTATTTATAGTAGAGAGATACAACTAAAAGAGTAACTGAAAGTAACAGAATAAACAGAAGATATTGTTTGATATTGTGGTTACCAATATCTAACAATATCTTAACAATATCAAATAATATCTAAATAATATCTAACACTCCCCCTCAAGCTGGAGCATACAAATCGTATGTGCCAAGCTTGTTACAAATATAATCAATTCTAGGACCCCGTAAAGATTTAGTAAAAATATCTGCTAACTGATCACTTGAGTTAACAAACTCAGTCTTGATATCTCCAGACATAATCTTTTCTCGAATAAAATGACAGTCAATCTCAATGTGTTTGGTCCTCTCATGAAAGACAGGATTAGAACTAATATGAAGAGCAGCCTGATTGTCACACACAAGTGTCATTTGAGTGACATCTCCAAATTGTAACTCTCTAAGCAATTGCTTGAGCCAAACAAGTTCACGGGAAGTTGAGGCCATAGCTCTATATTCTCGCTTCTGCACTGGATCTTGCCACAACACTTTGTTTCTTACTTTTCCATGAAATCAAGTTACCACCAATGGAGACACAATATCCAGGATGTAGATCTTCTATCCGAAGGAGATCCTGCCCAATCAGACATCCGAGTAGCAAACAACTCTTGTATGGTTATTAGAACCATATAACAATCATTTTCCAGGAGATCCTTTAATATACTTCAAGATACGAATGATCGCATTCCAATGATCTTCACATGGTGAATTAAGAAATTGACTTACCACACCGATCGCAAAGGAAATGTCGGGACGAGTAACCGTAAGATAATTCAATTTTCCAACCAATCTTCTATACCTGCTTAGGATCAGATATAGGCTCCCCCGATTTGGTAGAAGTTTAGTATTGGGATCCATGGGTGTATCAACGAGACTTTGAACTCATCAACCCAGTTTCCTCCAAAATATCTATGGCATACTTCCTCTGAGATATAACAATACCATCATTGGACTGTGCTACCTCAATACCCAAGAAATATCTAAGTTTGCCAAGATCTTTGGTCTGAAAATGGTGACAAAGATGTTGTTTCAACTGAAAGATGCCATGGTTGTCACTACCTGTAAGAACAATGTCATCAACATATACTATCAAGTAAACACATCCAGCACTCGAGTGTCGATAAAAGACAGAATGATCTGATTCACACCGAGTCATACCAAATTGTTGAACAACCTTGCTAAACTTTCCAAACCAAGCCCTAGGAGACTATTTTAGGCCATATAGGGATTTGCGAAGACGACATACCATCCCAGAAGACTCCCCCTGAGCAATAAACCCAGGAGGTTCCAACATAAAACCAATTGGCAATACGTGGATTAGTCTAACATGTATTTAAACCATACCAAATGACATGAGGTAGGCGATGTGGGACTTTTCAACACACCCCCTCCAACGAAGCCTGCCGGACCAGGCAAAGGGTACTTTTGACCCAACTAAAGGGCAACTTTTTGGCCCATGACAATAACCAGAAACATGTTAGGCTTTGGCTCTGATACCAGTAATATGATCAGTGGCTCCTGAATCAAAAACCCAAGGACCAGGAGAAAATGATTGGGTCAGACCAGCAAAATATGTATTTGTATGTGTGACAGATATAGTGGAACTAGAAGACTGTTGATCCTTATACCATTCGAGAATTTTGTTGAACATAGCAGACATGTCGGATGCAACAGAAGAAGGAAGATCCCCTGCAGATAAAGGTGGGGAAAGATTGGTCTGAACAACTACAACAGACTGAGGAGGACGACCATGTAATGTATAACACTTGTTAATCTTGTGACCTAGCTTGCCACAATGTTCACACTTAGGACGCCCTTTTTCCTGTTTGCGAGGGCGAGCCCGGTCATCACGATGGGATGTCAACACAAAAGAATCGTTAACAAAATTGGAAATAGTGGAAGAAGTCATGAAGAGCGGGAGAACAAACCCTGACCAAGACAAGCAAAATCATATGTCACCGGTAAAAAAAATGAAACTCCGGCGAATTCTCCGACAGCGGTGGACCCGGTGACTGCTCCAGCGGTAGCGGTGACAGTAACGTTAACTAGTACACTAGGTAAGTTCCCAGGAAAGAGAGGTGGGTCACTAATGGACACACTTAAATACCAAGTCTTTCCTTGCCAGAACTTTCCTAAACATGCACTTTCACACTACCAAATAAAATTCAATGACAAAGATAATTCTTTTCTGATGTGGAGGATCAATTTACCAGCAGCGGTGGGGCGGCTCTAGCAACGGTGGGGCAGCTCCAATAGTGGACAAAAGGCGGAAAAAAAATTCAAGATAACCTTAAGCTCTGATACCATGTTGAATATAGAGAAAATAGGGTTTGAAATTAATTTCCCTTGTGTATAAATCACACATAGGGTGGTCTATTTATAGTAGAGAGATACAACTAAAAGAGTAACTGAAAGTAACATAATAAACGAGAAGATATTGTTTGATATTGTGGTTACCAATATCTAACAATATCTTAACAATATCAAATAATATCTAAATAATATCTAACA